>CM031239.1:399677373-399992373 GCA_018340775.1 Taxus wallichiana var. yunnanensis | reverse complement strand
GAGTGACTAATAGTTTAATATTTCTATTATTTGTAAGTGAAGAACCAATCATACAGAAATTTAAAAACATGTATGTAAGGAGACCATACCTTGCAATATTAGCGTCCTCAGTAGTGCAAGTGGTGCTCCGGGTGGGTTTTTACTCATGGTTTGTTGAGGACACCATTCGATGTTGCATCTTGTCAAACTATTTACATACAACCCCAAGCTATTATTAATGCAAAATGTATAACAAAGCCCTTGCAACTATAACATATTGCAAATTCGCACCCCCATCCACTATGGTTTTTCGTACGTCCAAGCTCTGTTTCAGATATCCTATTTTCAATGCAAATTGAAAATGATAAATGACCATGTGAACACATGCATTCGATGAAAAACAAAATACAAACTCTCCATACTATCCATTCTTGTTGATTCTTGGTGAGCCCAGTACACTTGATGGTTTCATTAATAAAAATATCTCCTTGAAAATGAGAGAAATATTTCTATAAGCAATGTGAAGATCATATGGAGTCTCATTCAATCACTTTCAATCCAGTAGATAAAATTTTCCTACCTCTCATATGAATCACCACTAGAACGGCTATCCATTTTGGCACTTCTTGCAATTAATGCATTCCATGAGGCTACATTTCTTTGAGGAAATGCATAAAACAGTTCATGTTCATTTCTACCAAATCCATTTTCTACCTATCCTACAATTATTACAGTCAGGGAGAACACGTTTCTGCAAGATATTTTTCCAAACACTTAATGTGCATTGTTCATGCTCTCACATTTTTAATATATGTCTACCCTGGAAGTTGCAACTATAATGTCTGAAAAAATTATGTTTTACATTACACCGAAATGGATGTCTATCCTACTTTAACGCTCCCATTTTGGCATCCCAACTTTGTTGGAAACATGGCAGTTGCATTTCCTTCGGGAAAATTTTCAAACATTTCATGCGTTTTATCTATGCTTCGATGTTCATTTGAATTCATGTCTACCAGAGAATTTTTAACTATAATATCTAACAACATTTCTGTATATTTTATGCTTTGATGTATTTTCCTACCCTGTTCCAGAGCTCGTATTTTTGCACACGCCAGGAGAATGCACGAAAATGTAAAGTGATCATTGGAGAAAATTTTGTTGCATAAGTGAAACAGTGTGACTGTCTCATGAGGAAACCCAAGTCTTTTGTAGACTGTTGTAATCATAGTCCATGAGAAGTTGTCTCGTTCATTCAAACGACATTTCACCCCTTAAGACTTGGGACTCGAATTCGGGTCGACTTCCCATTCTCACAACTCCGCATCTGCTGCAACTATCTAATTACTGCTAAATTATAACGTTGACTTGGGTTTCAGCTTTGTTAATGCCTCTAGTCCTCAAATAAAGTGGATGTATTATTATGGAAAGGAGATGACAAATCTGATGGCCTTTCATGATGCCCATTCGCAATTACATCTTCTGGCAGATTCCCTCAATCCCCATGCTTAAATGGAGGGCCATACTGACACTCTACTCCATACCATCAAACTTCACCTACTCTAGAAAACAAGGCTTGACCTACTTAAACCTTTTCCTACGACAAATTTTTTTAAAAATTTATTTTATTAAATGTGTTGTGCAGTGCACGTGTTATTCCCTCTACAGTTCATATATGTGTTAAATCCCTACATGATGTTTATGAATATACCATTGTTTTTTATGATGACCCAATCAAGTTTCTCCGCATAGACCCCGTCACTGCTATGCCCATCCCTCTATCGTAGCCTATTCCCTATAATATCATCAATACAAATGATGTGGGTACATCTAGCGCTTCATATCCGCCTTCTACCTCCACATGCATTTTGTCCATCCCTACACATACTACTGATCTCCTATCACCCACCATGTCTACCTCTCTATCCACCACTACTATACCTGTCATGGCTCCTCTCAATCCTACATCTAGCTCCACCCTTACCAATATCATAGACAATTATATATAATAAGCTAATTTTAGAATAGATGACTCTAAGGACGATGTCGATGCCATAGAGCTTAACGATTACACATTGCGTAATCTTCACTTTACTCCACTTGAAATAGATGACTCCTATTTTAAAGATACTTTTGTCACTACCTCCCGGTGAATATCAAATCAAAAAACCTCCTCCTTTTACTAATGCCATGGGTCCATACATTAGACATCTTACCACCTATTACATCTCCCAAAACACATTTTGTGTCACACCGCAATCCCTTTAAATGCACTCTCTTTATACATGAATCTTATTGGCCTCATATATTGTTCAACACTAATTTATTTGAAACCATTTTCACACATGATAGCTTAGTATACCTCAAATTCATAATTTCCAATCTCTCCCCCCACCTCACTCTCCTAACCTATATCACGGATGTGTGTTTGTTACCTCTTATTATAGAATTGGTGTGTTCCATTTATCAGTTTTCCTTACACGTAATCCCCTCCTCTCCACTCACACTTGGGTAGTCTTGGCTTGACTACATTGGTAGTATTATCAATTCCAATCACACCGATGTCTCCTTTCGATTCCTTTTAACCATGTTTCTATATGTAATGATTCACTCCTTGGCTATATTCAAAATGTAAGTCACTTGTATGCACAGAAATTTCCTCAACCTCCTTTTACCGATGAATAATATGATGTGGGCATGCACAATGTATGTTGCAAAGGTTCATTATATGATAAACCCAACACCATTTCTTATTAATTTTCTAATCCACATGCAATCGGTTACAATCCAAACATTGATGATGTATTAGATGAGTTTACTTATTATTTCTCCCATTACACACTTGGGGGCATCACGATTTCTTCCCCGACTTCTATTCTTATTAGTTCCATTTAGCATCTACTACCATACTTTGTGCTTAATGGCTCATAACTAATCTTATTACAATTTCTCACACACTTTGATACACACAATGAATCACCATTACCATATTATCCCCTCTATCTCCACAGTTCATACTCAACTATTAGGGTCTAATTGTGAAATGAACGTCACATCCACTTCACATTTCACGCTTTTCACTTCATTGTACATATTTATAGCATCTATTAGCACAACACACTCATTACCCGATGACACACTCTTTCTTTATGGTTCATCCTTGACTATTGAGGGTTCCTATAAATGAACCTCATCTCATACACGTCCTCTAGGGGACACATTGCTCCTACCATCTTAAAATTTTGCATTCCATGCCATCACACTCATACATTGCATTCATATATGTTGGTTAAATTTATTACTACTAGCTTCTTCTATTTACATGTTACACTTTTTTTTCCATGCTATACGGATTCTTAGTATGTCATTATCTTTCTATAGATAAACATGTGTGTGCACTTGGTCTTCTTAGCTAAATGTAGATCTCTTATAGGCCCATGAACACTACAATGATGCTTGGCACTATACCTTTTACTAGTCCCACCGAGGCTACTAGGAAAATCTACTTCCATTAGTATCACATACTACATAGGATCTATTGCTACATATCATTACAATTACTTTACATTTCACTACTATATACATGCTTTGACATACTATTTATCTTTCTATAATGCTAATGAGTGCTTCATGTGTTGCACTTTTCTTGAGCACTATATGCCTCTGTGGTTATCTCAAAAATATTTCTTGATCTTTTTGACATTTTATGTTTTTTTTTCGAGCTATGCCATATGTCTTGTGTGTTCATTGTACGCTTTTCGCCACTTTTCCCCAAGTTTATTGTGACATTGTGAGTGATGTCCCATTTTTGAAATGCACTTTTCATGGTCTATCTTATTTGCACACTTTTTTAGATTCTTTTCTATTACATGATTTCACTAACATAAAGCTCAAGCCTAATTTTCTTGCATGTACCTTGGTTTCTACAATGCATGTCCCCTACCCCTATAGGTATCCACTTCAACACAACATCATGTCCTCTCGCTTGGGCTGCATCCTCCTACCATCATCATATGTACCCAAAATGAGGGGGCATACATTTCGTGAACAAATCACCCCTATAACAAGTCGGAGATATATTTCATGTCAGCAAAATATAGGAACACATTCATAAACTTACCGAAAATCATACTTGGGTGCAAACAATAAGTATAGACACCAACACCAAAACTCGGACACCAATGCCTTAGCACACCTTTTTTTTTTCATGCGTACTACTAATGTCATCGGGAAAACACATTCATTTTTCATTACAACACAATCTACAAAAGTTCAAAGGGAAATTATACAATTACTGAGACAAGCCTCCATTCACATAATGTATTCTAAATCGCATAATCGGTACGATTGGAACAATTGGAAATAATCGAACAAATAGAAAAAATATGAACAAACAAAAACAATCAATACGTACCATCTGCAACAGTGCTTATTGGGAAGATTCATTCAAGGAGAGTAAAAATATACCCCTCTCCCCAACACTTGGTCTTTGGCGTGAGATCGCCTAAAAATCACTCTTGGCGTGAGATCTCCCGAAAAGCTTGCACTTGGCATGAGATCGCCAAAGATACTCTCTCTTGGCATGAGATCACCCAAAAACCTCACCTCCAACATTCAAATCAGCAATCTCTAATTGACATGACACTTTCTTATCCTTTACTCTTTTACAAAAAAGATGCATAGTTTCCTTTTTACGTATTCTACAATCTTTACACACTTATACACATGTTTATATACAAAGATTTGAATATATACTTCCTCCTCTTGTGATTTTTTTCACTACAAGAATCAATACACAAAATTTACAACAACATGCTATAATGCACATGCTTCACCCCTAGGAACCACTTCCCTTTTCTAGGTTCCAAGCTTCACTTTGCAATCACTCCACACTTCACTTGTCCACTCAAAGCATGCTAATCCCCGCATGTTCTATAGGATCATAAAGTACACATCTCTTATGGAATTTATTTTATTGATTTTCCACTCAACAAAATAAAGTGGGGAAAAATACATACACAAAAACAAACACTTGGGTACATTTCTAGATTCTAAAAGCATGCTAGCATTTACATGATTCCTAAGAAAGAAAACTAGTGGTGCACAACTATCCTTGGACTCTATTCTTTGTCTATTTTTTTTTTTTTTGGTCTTACACTCCTTACAACCTATTATTAACTTAACTTATTTATTTTTATCACTTTAGACACCAACGCCTAGCCAAGATTGTATCTCTAAGGCCTTTTTGCCCCTCCTAGGTGCCCCGTGACCCTTTCTTACCTTACTTGTTCTTTTTAGATCTCTTTTATATTTTTGGCATCATTTTTAACTTATGGGTCAGCCATCCAGTTGTCAATTATGAAATTCAATCAAGGGAATCATATAAATACATAGTTATGTTTTCAAAATGAGGGACTAAGAACTAATCATTACTATTATCACCTAAGCTTGCATTCTAAAGGAAATAAATCAATCAAAAAGAATTAATTCAAGGGACAAGGGCTATAAAAATATTCATGTACTTTATAGGAGGAGAAAGTTTATTATATTCCATTCACACAAACTATTACATTGCTACATTCTAGCTACAACCCCCTATACAAGTGGAAATGCACAAGGGCATCCTAGGGCATCATTTCTACACACACACAAGAACTACATGGAGTTTGAGATGTACTTGTAGTGCTCAAGTTAACTCTTTGGATGACTTTTGGGGTCAATCCAACTCCCCATTTTATAGTTTCTTTTTTAGGTTTGATATGGTTTGTCGGTATGTGCAGATGAACTTATCTTTTACAGTTACACGCACCCTTAGTGATCATTGAGAGCAGAGATATATAATGCTCAATGTATTATTGATAAACATTGAGGGGAATTTACACAAAAAGGAAAGCACTAAGCGCCTATAGGAACCTAGATCAAAACCGGCTTTAAACAAATGTAATGGTTAACTAAGGTAAATTCTAGTCCATATTTCCACTACAATATGTTAGGTAGTATAGTCAAAATCTGCTAACATTCTCCCCTTATTACATTAATTTTACAAATGTACTCCCTAAATAGTCCAACCTTCATGTTTCCAAGGGAATTTTGAGTATATCAACATCTGTGCATTTTTGGGTAATCTTTGGAGCTAGGTGTGGAGGTTTAAGACTTGATCTTGAATGTAGTGACTTTTGACCTCAATATACTTGGAAATTTCATGAAAAATAAGATTGTTCACAAGCTTCAATACACCCCGATTGTTAGAATAAAGGATTGGTGGATTTTTTTCATGAGTGTTTAGACCATTAGAAATGTGATGTAACTATATCGCCTCACACACACCTACATGTATGACACGTTACTATGTCTCAAGTACATGAAAGAGAAAAAACTATTTTAATCTAATCGATCCATGACACTTGGTCCAGATCCAAGATGAAATATGTACCCGACGATAAATTTCTATCATCTATGGATCCAACATATTCGAGTTGGTGTATCCATAGAAGAAGGACTAAGCATTATTCTTGTATTCTAGACCATATTTTAGAGTACCTCATACATATATAAAAATGTGCTTTTGCTACAACCTAGTAACACTTTGTTTTGGATCCCGCATGAATCTTAAGAGCTAAAACATAACATGTGTCTAGTCTGGTGTAGGTCAAGTAGATGAGACTCCCAACAAGTTATTTATAGAGAGTTGCATCCACTTTAGCTGAGTCCTAGAATTGAGAGAGTTGTAAACCTTATTATATTGGTGTTGAAAGATGTTTACAATCTGACATTCTATATTTGTCCATGAGTTTCTTATCACATTTTTTTGGGAGATAAATATGTGATTTAGTTTCTTCCATGTCTCCAAAGCAACACAGTAATGGAGTAGCCCAAATTTCGTAATGTCGAAGAATATTTTGAGGTCATTCTTCACAATATCAACTTGATCTTCTAAACTATCAAAACAAGAATGGCGAATTATGTTCCCACCTTATTTATGGACAATTTGGAATCTGAGGGGCTACAGGTGAACATCTATATTTATGTACCATGCCCTAGGAGCTTATTTCAATCCATATAGTGATTTGAGACATTATATACCTTTTTAGGGTGATTTTGATTAAAAAAACCTTTATTTTGGGTCATGTACACTTCCTCTTTGAGATCATTATCGAGGAAAGCACTCTTGACATCCATATGCTGAATTTTCCATCCATTCTATGTTGCCAATGCATATACAACCCTAAAGTTATTGATCTTTGCAATGGGTGTAAATATTTCTACATAGTCTATTCCTTCTTGTAAAGCATATCCTTTTGCTACAAGTTGTTCTTTGTTCTTATCGATGGATCCATCTACCTTGTATTTAATTTTGAAAACACATTTACATCCTATGGGTTTATTTCCAGTAGGCGTGTCGAAAATTTCCCATGTCTAATTCTGCATGAATGAGTCACACTCAACATCCATAGATTTATTCCCTAGCGGTTGACTTAGATATTTTCAAACATTATTAGGTTTGGATATATCAACCATTGTACTCATGAGTGAAACATTTACATCATTTCATGTTTGACTCATTTTTCTAAATTCGGAAGAAGTTATCAGAAGATATTTTCATACCCACTTCGGATGTGAACTCTATTGTCAATATGAAGAATTTCCTAGTGGATGTATGGTAACATTTTCTAATCTTCCAAGATCAACATACATCTCCCCTTACAACTCATATTTTTTGTGAGAAGTCTCCTCTTTCTCATCATCTGACTCGGAGAGAAATTGGTGAGAGGTGGTAGGTATTGATTCTTTATTGTGCATCACTGATTCAAAGGATGACTCATCAAAACCACATTTTGAATTTCATATATTTGATTCATCTCACAATCCATGAGACAGTATGCTCTCGAGGTAGTGTTATAGTCCAATAGAATGCACGGGAGTTTTTGGGCTCAATCTTCTTCCTCTTTTGAGATGGGACATGCATATCGTTGTACAACCAAACACTCGTAGATGATCAATCAATGGATTTCTACCACCGCATACGTTTTCTATTGTCTTTTTCTATAGAATATTTTGTGGTGCATCTTTGTTGAGAAGATAAATGGTTATCTCGTATTGATTTTTCCCAATATCATTCCTCCATATTTTGTGTTAAGAACATGGAGTGAGCCATATCTCGTGATAGTGTGATTGCATTAATCAACAATGTCATTCTATTTTCACGTGTAGGTAGCACCCATATTTTTTTATGCCTTATTAGTTCATAAATTCCAAAAAATTATTTGACATGAATTCCCAAAGTGTCAATCCGAGAGGATTAGAAGAAGAGGTTGGCCAGTTTCATTCACCACATGTAGATAGAATATATGGAATTGATGAAAGGTCTCACTCTTCTTCTTCAATAAAAATTGTTATATCTCGAAGTGCACCCTTGTTGAGAGATGACAACATGGGTTCAAAGCTTGGATTTTCTCTCACTTGTGAGACACAATGGAAACTCCTCAGTCATGTGTAACATCTTGGAAAAACTATTCTATTTCTATTTTTCATTACAAGCATTGGCATATGATTTTATTGAATAAGGTGTGTTCCCTTGATTGTTGAAAATCATGCTTATTAAGGATAAATTATTTCTACTCTGGGATTTTTTTGAATGGAATGATATGGCTTGCAAGAATCCACTTTCACTTCTTGTTGATAAGCTGCAATCGAATTTTGAGAGTTGCAAACTTATCTCTTTTTGACTGACTCATCCTTAGATCAATTTTAGTGATCCAAGGAATGTTTTAAATCTTCTTAACAGATTGAATGGTAAATTGACATTCATTGGTTGAGATACATAGCAAACTGAACCTTGTATGTTACAAGTTCTTTGGGATTGAGTGATCGTGTCTTCATTTGGTTGTATGTTTATGCTTGGGTCTTTGGGATTGACCTCTGTAGGACATTATTATCATAAACAAGAATAGTCTGCTTCATGACTATGAGGGGGATTAAAATCCTAAAAACTAAAGGACTATCCTAATGGTATCCTAAACTAGGTAAGAGCACCTACTTCCTAGCTATGTCTATTTAATTGGGTTATAATCTAACCTAAGCTTCTTATTCTATTGTGTTGGGGGATGACCTAACCTAAGCTCTTGTGCTAAATGAATAAGGGAGAAAGTTTTCTAAGATGATATTAGGCTATGTTAACCTAATGCCCAATACTAATGGTTGTGGATTTAATCTAACCTAAGGTGGTATTACCTATGGTAATGTTTTAGACCTAAGGAAAATATTTAGGAAATGATTTTTGACTAACCTAAGTTTTGGGGACATCTAGCCTAAACTAATTAAAAAGGGGCCTATGGTCATATGACACTATGCCAATGGTTCCAATGGATTTGATTTGATTTGATTGTGTATTAATGAAAGGTGGTACCACCAGTTTTGGTAAGGGCTAGTTAACTTTAGTGGGGCTTACGTAGAGGCTTCACTAAGTATGGATTTGCATGTTGATTTGGAATTGGTATCCGCCGAGTTTTGGGAGGCAATGGTAAGGAGAGAGAACTGGGAGAATTGGGAGTTATGGCATTAATAAATCTCATTTTTTGTGTGCAAACCATCTTAGAATCAAGGGAGGTGGATTTGTGTGAAGTTATTTAGTTTTGCATGCCTCGCGAAATTTTCTCTGTATGGAGCTATCTAGTTCTTTGAACCAGCAGTTTGGCTTCTTCTTCTTCTTGGCTATTTTTTGTTTCTTTGGTTTATTTTCGATCAAGGGAATGTATAAGAGGCATTGGAATAAAAAAAATTGTTGTTGATCTGTCATGGAGAATAAAAAGGGTTGGAAGCTCATTTGGAAGTCTCCTTCGAATTGGAAAAGGGACTATCGGGCATGATAGGCTCTACCCATTAATATCTCTTGGTTTCTTCTAATTTTGAGTCATTAAAACAACTCTGCTCTCATCGGATAAATGTTTGTATGATTTATCGGTTATTTCCTTGCATGTTTTTATGAAAACTCTATGGTTTTGGAATGTAAATCCATTGCATAGTAATGATAGTTTTTGGAAACTTTATTTGTTCTAGTTTAATGGTGATATTCATACGAACTTGTATTTGAAGCTCAAACTTGTATTTGAAGCTTTATAACTTTTATTTGAGGCTAGTGTAAACTAAACGGCATTCGTTTCCTTATGCTTTATTCGAGAATAGTTTTTAGAGCCTCGTGTTTAATTTAAATTTGTAGTGGAGCTTTGTGGTTGTTTTAAGCTTGTGTTGAAGCTTCGTGATTTGTTATGAGCTTTTAATGGAATTTCGTGTTTGTTCTAGACTGAGTGGAACTTGGTATAGTTCTGAAATTTTGGTCGAATATTCATATTCAACACTATACTCATATGCGAGTTCTTGTGAATGTTGAACTTGTAGTCGAGTTATTGAATTTTGTTTCTATATATACTTTGAAATTTGGAAGTTTTATTCTTATTTAAGGAATTAAAAATGTTTGAACTCATATTAGAGCATTGGTGTTTTGTTTTGAGCTTGTATTTAGGGATTTGTGTTTCACTTTAGGATCGTATTTGAACTTTGTGTTTGTCTAAGCTAGTATTAAAAGCTTTTGAAGTCCTGAACTTTTGTTCGAAGCTCGTGTTCGACACTTTGTCATGGTATTCCATTCTTGCTTGTCATGAACTTGAGTTAGAGTCAATGGGTTTGAATCTATACTTGTATGTTGAACTGGATTATTGTTGGTATTGTCAATGTGAAAAGCTTTAAATCCATTTTTGGACTATCTACTCGATAAGGGCTTGAGATATTAGTTTCGGTTTGAAGTTGATCTAGTAATCTCTTTGAGATCTCCTTTGTGCAACTTTTTGAGTGTGAATGGTTTTAGTACTTTGCCTTTTAGACTTTACTACCTTTTGAACTATATAGGGTGATTGAATGTGAAGTATATCTTTCCTTCTCTTCACTAAGAAAACCCACATCTTGTTGAAGCTTGTATATTTTTCTCATACGTTTAATCGATCGAACTATGTCTTGTTGTGGGTTTGGTTGATTTTTGTAGTTCATTTGGAACAACCGTAAGTTTTAGAGGGTTTTGGAAATACAGTATTCACTCTCTTTCCTATTTTAGATGTTGAAACAAATACTTTCCCTGTCTTAATATTTTAACTAGAACTTGAGAGTCCTAGTTGTGATTCTGTTTCAGTCGAGTTGGAAGTAATATTGGAACATCTCTTGACTTAAACGTCGTTGGGGTTTCTTACTCTCTTCTGATCTTTTATTTGATTCTTGGGTTTTATTTGAAAATTGAATTTAAACCTATTATACTAAATTTTGTATGGAAGGATACAATATCTCTATTCAGAATGCTTTGTATTATTGTTCTTATTTGGGGATCGCAAGCTACTTCTCTGTTGCATCAAGTTGTTGAAGCCTTATAATAGGATGTCAGTCTTTTTAGTTCTTGAGTTGTAATGATCCTTGTATATCCTTAACCATTTGTGGATTTCTATTCCTTGTTGAATTCATTGAACGAGTTTCCAGTTTTAAAAAGAGAATTGAATATGTCCTCTGGGGACAAAAGATATTGTTTAGGATTGATCTTTGTGTACTTCATTCAGATATTTGAATTTGAAATTGAGCTTGGCGAATGGAAATAGGTAAACCAGTTTGTTAGATTTGTAAGGAAAGTTAGAAGTGTGATTTATTTAACTTTGTATTTGGTTCTGTGTTCTCTTTTGGGAACTAGTTAAGGAATTCTAAGTTTGGATTATCAATGGAAATTCATTTCATAGTATAAATGAAATGAATTATGGATTAGGTCCTTTTCTATTTGGGATCCTTTTGTGATCCTTTTTTCTGTTGTTCAGATAAGTTCATTTGATTGAAATTTTCTACTTTCGATCTTCTTCCGAGATGGAAAATATATTGAGGAACATTTGGTTTCAGGTCTTTGAATTGAGGTAGATTTGTGTGTTCTAAACCTGTAATTGTCTTTCTAATGATTAGTGTTTGGGGAACAACATGTATTGATTCTTCTTCCTTGTTATATGGAATGATGAAGTATTCTAATATTAGCTATGCCATAATTAACTTCTTTTGCTTCTTAGTAAAGATAAATGTGTATTTTCTACTCTTATAGAACTATGAAACAATTAGATGACAAGACATGTTGATTGTTTTAAAGTAATTAATAAGATCAATTTAACCTTATGATATAATGTAGGTGTTGCAGATTATATTACGCTCTTTTCTTAAAAGTGAATTCAAACTCTTTTAAGGTACTTATTTTCTAAATGTTATTACTTATGATTATATGGATGATATATTAATTGTTTCATTAAATCGAGTTTTTTTAATGGAATGATTAGTGGAATGCACTTCACTTTAATGCTTAGTGCTTTTCATTATTAGTTCATTGAATGACGACCCATGATAGCATTTTTGTAGATGGACATCATAAGTGATAAAAGAAGGCAGGAAATTTCATGATGTATTGGTTTATTTAATTCTAGATCTTATGTGAAGAGTTTGAATCATTCTTGAGTCGTTATTTTAAGATCTTAATTGTGATTGACATACGAGAATGTCTGAATTGCATAGTCTTGTATATGTATATTTAAAATCTTGAATTGAAAGGTTTTGTGTTGGACTAAAATTTTTGATATGAATACTTTTATACTTGTATGATGGAAATAATAGTGATATCTTTGCGGTATTCTTTATATCTGTGTATACTATTATTGTTATAAGATAATGAGTTGGATTAAGGAGATAGTATAATCACCCTTATATTAATTAACTTGTTAAATTGCAAGGATGTCATCCTCTATTTACATAACTATAGTTCAATAATGAAATATTCTTGGGACATAAAATTAAACTATATAAGTAACGAATGATAAAATTTTTATGTTAAACCTAACATCTAAGCATGAAGAGGAAGACTCTTCCTCTCTCATGGAATGAAAGGTAATAGGAATAGTGGTATGATCATTAATCATTATACTTCATTTATAAAGTAAATACTAGCTGAATCTAAGTGGATGACACACTTGATTTGGATAGCTAGGTTGCATTAAGAATTAAAAATCTGATGTTTGTTGTCCAGTTTTTGGGATAACTGCTTGTTATGCCACATTAAATAATAACAAATGCAAACATGAATTAATGAAGTTCTTGATATTTAATCAAGCTAGTGTTGGATAAAGAACTGAAGGAATGTTGGAATTAAGATTAGGCAGGGTTGCTTTAATCGAGGTTTTAATCCAGTATTTAATTATGATTAATGACCGCTAAGGGGGTATGTACATCTTGATGAATCAGTTCTAACGGATGATGGCACATGCCAATCAATAGGATGTACCCTTGATAAGTCCCTAGACTTCTCAAGAAAGCAGATGTTGCGATTGACATGTGGTAACACCTTCTGTATTGTACATCAAGATCTACACACATCCGGACTTGAACTTAGTTTCTCTCTAGGTCAAGTTAGTAGGATGCTCGGGATAGGTAGTAACTTTGTATGCCTTAGGGTACCTTGGCACATTTGGATGACTTAGGTCAGCCAAGTATGCTCATTTACCCTAAGTCATTGTTGTAACGACCCACAAATTCACACGCACGAACAACACAAAGAAAAGACGGGATAAATTTTTTTGAACTTGCTTGACACGTAACATGACGCGACATGTCATCACCAAGGATACAACTAACACTGTGAACAACTTGTTACGGGGATGACCACAAGGTCAGCACGGAAACATTCACACCCAAAAGGACAATACACTTTTTTTTGACATGACAACATAGAGGTCCATCCACATAACACACTAACAGTTAGGGCCATCCACAGTGAGATATTCTTGAGGATTATTTATTTTAAAAATACATCTTGCAATTCTTAGTTTATGTTTTCAAGGATGCTCAAGGTATGATTCATATAATTCATCTTACCAAGCTAAGTTTATTCTTTTTACACTGAGCAATCATCTTTAATCTTCTCTATTAAGACATTGATTTGCTTAATTCATTTGTTTAGAGAAAGGGGTAATTTAATTTCACAAGGCCATCTATCAACACTTACGCTACTAGAACTTGTTCATGCCCATATGACAACAGGGGTTCACGTTCAACAACTTAAGAGAAAATTACGAGGTACCTTGGATAAAGTTAAAGGAAGAAGGTCAATTGAGTTCATCCTTGAGACATCATTAGTTCTTACTGAGGTTTAATTGGAGCTTGAGGTTTTATACGTAATTATTAAATATTTTACTTAGGCTTCACTGGATGATTTTACAAAAGAAAACAATTTACCTTTCAAATGGTTGAGAAACAGATTACATGGCTTCGAAACCGATTCCTCCTATTTATTAAATCTTATTATCTTACAACAACTCACAATTCGTTTCACCTTAGGATCATTTTAAGAATTCACCAAAGAAAGGATAATGTTCGCTAGTGTAGCTAGGGATATCAAGTTATAAAATTTTTACTTCACAAGGGATGGTTTCATTTTGATCACTCATGGACTTATTTGATTTCAAGTAGATCACCTCTACCTTTATTTGTTGAATATAAAATTATTATTTTTGTTTAGCTCCTCTAAGGGTTAACCGACTCATTTTACTTTACTTATAAAATATTGCCACTAAGTCTTAGAAAGATTTAACTTGACAATTTATTCTCAAGATCTAAGTTTCACAATACTCATACCAATGTAAAGATTGATTACCATTTTCGACAAGCAAGGTAAGTTACTAGTTTACCTACAGAAGGACAAGACAACATCATCACGAAATTTCAGAATATCCCAAGGCAAGAGGTCTTCTAAACTCCTTTCGCAAGCACTATTACAAAATTTACCTCACATTGGACATTTTTACAAGGAACCTCATAAATTGCACCGATGAAAACTTTACAACTCTTTCCTTTAATCTACTTGCATAATCCATCTCGCACAAATACTACCTAGAATCAGTTCGCGAGAACTGAGCATGTTAAGGCTACACATTGCAACAGTAAGCTAACATTTAACAATATCAAGAAAGGAATGTTCTAAATTTAGAAATGGATTAAAACACAACTCACAACTCCAAGATTAATCACATGAGAAAGAAATCTAAACCATCCAACAAGGAGAAAGTCAAAATACCAGTAAGAACAAAATTACATAAATCAAGGCAAGACCTTATGGGTTAGGAACAAGAAAGTCAAGAGTGTTGATATCTCCTTCATGTAATCCTATGGGTTACATGATTGGAATCCAAAATTTACTCCATCCAACTAAAGGGGTCCAAGAGAACACAAAGCGTACTAATTATGATCGTAGGCGCGAAGCAAAACGACGTTATCCAATTCTTCCAGGGCGGCTTCATAGTAATATGGGTTCGACGCCCTTAAAAGAACACAACTATAGTTTTAGTTTTAACCAAGGAGTTTACCACTACCTTCTTATAGGATTTCTTAAACGTAGTACTAGTTAACCCAAACAAATCCACTTTTCCAAAAGCGTACAAAAGAGACACAGAAAGGGCCATTATTCTACCAACAAACCCTATCCTAATCATCAACTTCTGTACATAATATAAGGGAAAGCTATACCCAAAAGAAGTTAATAATTTTTATATATTTCGACAATGCCAATAAGTACTTTAAAATAAAAATAAAAATTGATTTCCTTAACAAATCAACGAAAAGGACTTTTAGTAACCAAGTTCGAAGAATAAGATATTTGACTTCGAAAACAAAGGGATTCGATACACGGTGGGTAATACACCAACGATGCCCCAGACTCAAAAGACCTTACCACGAGTACAAGCACAAAATAAGAACCAATGCACATATCCATCGGAAGGTTACGTTGAAGTTGTCAGTTGTGCCTAGAAGTTCTATGAACTCCTTGCCAAAGGTATAGAAGATGGAAATTTTACCCGATCCATGTGGGCTTATCGAGGAAAAGTCTAGCAAATATCAAACAGGTAAATATAACAGCCACCTATGATATTATCACTGTAATCAGCTGTCATCTAACAGGAAACGAGTTCACGAATCCAATACCATGGATTCACCTACAACTTTTGTTTCAGTCCAGCTATTAATAGCTTGCTCGCGACCCTTAATAAAAATTGTAGAGATTTCATTCAATTAAACTTACAATGTTTCCCCCTTACTTTAAACACACAAGAGTTTGAACCAAGAAGAAGGTAAAGTAATTCTCTCAACACGTCGAGGCCAAAATTAGAAGTCAGGTTATTCATCCTCTAGAACTAGGTACAAAAGTCGACCATGTACAGTTCTATAGCAAAACCCTAATGCCATTTCTAATCAAACAAAAAGTAAGGAATGCCCACAGGCTTAAACAAGTTTTAGAACACAATGTCACTATTAATGTACCTTTTAGCAAAACAGGAGAGCCCTAAACAGGAAATACGTATTTATTCAACCAAAAGAGGTATGTAGGCTTAACCTTCCATTTAGTAACCTTCAATTATAATTACCATCACAGAATTTTTTTAAAAGAAAGTCATATAAGCAAACAAAACTCAATAATGTTTCCTTCCCTACGAACTAGACTGCATCACTCAATATTGCAGTAACCCATTTAGACAAATATGAAATAGAGTAAGCTATAAGAGAGGAAAGAACATTCCAAGCAAAATCAGTGAAATTGGAACGAGATTTAAAGGAACAACCACACAATCAGGCAGTGATATAAACAACCGCGAAAACATCTAGTCTAGGCGTCATTCAAGAGGAAAGAATATTCATTTCAAGATACTGAAAGAAGGTAGAAAACTATTACAAGGAGTAGATTTAACATGCCTGTTTATAGTTCTTCCCACCAACAAGCACGTCGACCAGGGCTCGAGCAAGCAGTAACACAACCTGCGCAACTTCTCTTCCTCGGCCTGCTGAAGGTCCAAACTCTGTTACCGGCCATGCTTGGCATAGGAGAGGGGTGATTGAAACATGCCTTCTTGAAATCCTCGGGAGCAACTCCGAGAAGATAGAAGCACTCTGCTATGAAGAGCATCACAATCACCATAGAAACCCACACAACCATCGTCATGACTGCCATATCCAAAGAAGATCTGTATCTGTTTCTATAACTATAGACCCCCTTTTCCTTTTTCCCACAAACCCAACTATATTCTCCACCAAATCCTCACGCAGCCAGCCAATAATTGGCGTGAGCAGGTCACCACAAGAAGAACCAGGGCATACGTTTAATAAGCAAAAGTAGCAGCGAATTTCCAGCCACAGAAAATCTCAACTGCCATATTGATAACAAATGCTGCAACCCTGTACCAATACCAAAGAGAAAAGCAAAGAACCACTTGACAGACACAAAGTATCCAACGTATAACTTTCCTCTTTGAGCCTGGTTTAAAATGCCATCTCAACATGCATCTGATTGTTCCTGATTTGGACCTCCTAACCTTGGTGCTCTCATATTAGGAGCAGCCCTGGTCTGAGACGAAGCAAAAGAAGATGGCTTTAATAACCAAAAAGAAAATCTCTTGGAACAGATTCCATATCCAAAAAAATAGTCCCTAGACTTAGCATCCTCGATTAAGGCTGACCAGTCACTAGATTGCTTCAATGCAGCTGCTTTGAATTACAATAATAATAGAAACCCAATTTTAGAATGGGTATTACAAATTAATAGTAACCACAAGAACCCAAAATACAGGTTACATTTATTCATCCAAAACAGCAGAACACAAACATTTCCAACAATACATTAATCCATCGTCAAGTAGCCACACACAACAATAATATCTTCAAACGGATATACAATACCCAGAACTATTTCACCCAATACTGTAGATCGACCCAGGTTATAATGCAAAAGATTATTCATGCAAATACTAGGTGAAATAAGCTGTTAGGAGATAGATATGGTTATTCATGCGGTGAATAACAGCTGCAAAGCCAACCCCAAGATTTGAAGCTCGGACACAAGACATGATGATTACCTCACGCTCCTGGCTCTAAAAGGCATCTACTGTAATGACACATAAACCTTTTTCTTCAGCAGATTTGAGGACAGCATCAAACTCTCGGTGCAAACATTACAGCGGTAGCTTGTAAGGTGTGATAATTCCAACAGCACCCTTATGCCTGCCAACTTAGTGACTCACTGAAGAAGTTCATAAAATTGCAAAGCAAATAGTGCTTCATGAATATTCTGATATGAAACAGATCCACGCTAATGAGATTCTCTTCCATGAGTTAAATCGTAAAACAAGGTCTCAGTAGAGAATCTTTGCAATAAATTTCATCGAGTCTCCTGGTAACACTCACACTGTCACTTAATCGATTTGGAGATACAACCTCAGTGCATGTTCTGGATCGAAAAAATATCCTCGCTACCTTCATCTCCAAAGACATTTTCTCCAACATTGCATAGATCTCCCCGTGCTCGTGGGCGTGATCTGTCACCTTATTGTTTGGTGCTGAAGTTGGCTTTGAGCATTGTGAAGAGCATTCTTCCAGGCAGTCACATCATTCCACTTGCTTAGAGGCGGTGGTTCTAAACCATAGCGTGACATGTCCATAGCATGAGGAGCCTTGCCAGCACGTATTCGCTCATACTCCTTTGCCACCATATACAACATTATATGAGCTTGTATATATATAAGTCTCCTCACACCATACTTTACGCAGACATCCAATACAAGGCAAGTCCCATTTATTTTACTTCATCAATCCATCCCGCTTGAAGCATTTCTTCGGTGGCCTGTTTGTGATTGGCGAGTTCTTGTTGGTCTTTCTTGAACTCGAGTGCCTACATTAATAGTAACAATTTCATCTCATCTTCTTCTTCACTATGAGCAGGTTGTTTGCCATAGAAAACGGTATTCGCAGAAGAAGCAGGAGCAGAAGAAGAAGGAGAAGCGGAATTGTTGGGCTGTTGAGCTGTTGCGAGCAAGACGGCGAGGGCCTCCTGTAACTGTAGCTGAGAGGCATAATCGAGGTCACTGCATGCAGACTGCATTCAATACTGAACAAATAACAACATAGTTTGATAGCCTATTACACTAGCTCGTAGCTTCATCTACACCCACGTCAAACCAGACTCACGCAGCAACCAAGGCAGAGAAAACGTGCCAGGAGGAAGAAAAAAACGTGCCGAACACCTAACTATACGCATTGAATGAGGATCCAAAAGAGATCCAGGTGAGGAAAAATGGGACTCCACCGACTCCCTTCTCCCTCATGCAAGGACAGAACATAAATTTCCACCCACTGCCAGCTACCATAGCAAAAAAAAATTATTTTATCTTATTTTTGGAGCCCCACGCTTTGGGGACGGGCCACTGCCAGGAGCAACAATGAATGGGCATTACATTCTCCTCCCCTTAAGAAAGCATCGTCCTCAATGCGACATTACATAGAGGAAAGGAAATGGTTTGCAACCAAGGATAGGTAGAGGAGATATTACACCCTAAGGTTTAAAATTTAGCTGATTAAAGCACGACCACAGGGTAGCCTTAGGAACATTTGTTAGAAATTTTAACTTTCAAAGTTTTGTGAAGATTGGCAGTTCCCTCTTATTTATTATTTCACTAGTTTGTTTCCATTAGCATTATTCTCATTTTACTTTGTTTTAAAATTTCATCATTGAAGAGTTTTGGTTTATTCCTTATTGTGGGTGCCCAACATGAACTGCTAACACAACACCCTATCAGGTTCACAAGACACTACAGATTCATAAGCACACAAGTATATACTTCAAGACTGTATTACACTACAAAAGGTTACTCAAATATGGAATGGAATAGGCACAGTCCACATAACATAGTACTCGTCACACATCAATGACTGACATACAAAATACTCAAACAAAAGAGTACTACAATCCACCAGACATTTCCTCAATTTGCATCAATGTAAAATTCACATAACACCAACCATGCTACAGGTACATAGTGTTCACAAGGGAATCAACGACATATCCACAACATCACAACACATATCCATCTGACATGAGTAAACCATACATCAAGAGACCACTACTAAAACATCACAATAACTCAACATATATCCCGAAACATCGACCATACAGACAAATATCATAAGCCTCCTTCAAAATCTTATGCCTCCCTTAAACTCTTATGCCTCCTTCAATCTCTTATGCCTCCTCAAACTCTCTTATGCCTCCCTCAAAATCTTATGCCTCCCTCAATCTCTTATGCCTCCCTCAAACTCTTATGCCTCCTCAAACTCTTATGGCTCCTCAAAGAGGCCGGTTGACCCTATGGTCCAAGACACATAGAGTTCGAACACTCCTAACCCAAGTGACATAATAACGAGTGGTTCAACAACCCGCTAGTCATATGTACTCCTGGGGCGTACCCCCATACAACAAAGTGGGTCCATAGGTCCAACCATTCCATGGTGCATCCCATGACCCTATTCCACACATCATGACAGTAGAACCAAAGACAACAATCCAATCAAAGTGCCAAGTTTCAAAGTACAAGCCTTGGGAAAGGCGGTAAAAATTCCAAATGTAAAAGAAGACCCAAAATCAAGCAAAAATAAAGGGCCAAATAGCCATAGTTAGTATCAAAATCCCCATGTTAGTGCCACAAACCAAGGAAATGCCCAAAATTGTAAAGAATTGCAATCAAGAAAAGTTGCTGGTCCTTACAAAATAAGGAAAAAAATCAATTACGAATAAAATCAACTTATAATGATGTCACATTACGATAAGCTGTGTGGCCTTATCTAGCCACCAAAGGGGTACTCAATGAGTTGCAAGACTTTTCGAACATCGAGCCTCACTCGTAAAATACATATCAATAATACAACTATCATCACCTTCATCTAAATCATCCCGCCACCACTTCGACAAGGCTAAACATAGTCATAGATACACTAAGGTTGCATACATACAACCACATAGGGAGAGAGGAAAGAATCACATGTTATCTACTAAACCGAGTTTTAGCTCGAGTTATTGACCCATGGCACACCATTCCTCACTCTCAACATACACTTCTACCGATTTCCCTCGGGATCGTTAGTGTAAGGTTCACAACATAACATATAACAACATCACTACATAACGGTGGCACACACGTAACTACCATAACGCCTCACGTATGGTATGCATACTGAGGTAGATCACAATCATACATCCACAAGGCGTAATATATCACTTTACCACATTCTCGCACCCAGAGCGCAATCACCATACGATAGGGTTCATACACTCACCGTATGACCCTAAATCACAACATGAAGCATTACCTATTTGCACGGTCATACATACGATGAACATAGTACATCACAACATAACATCCATTGCAACATAGCAAGGTGGTACACACATTTCTTCGAACATGGTAAAAACATCATGATACAACTTGTTTCTTTTAACATCAACTAGTCATACAACACATTGATACACTTACATATCACAATATGTCACAATGTTCCAACACTATGTCATCCACATTATAATTCTTTTCACACGCCACAAACCAGTAATTCACACGTGAACTCTTCATAGAATCCACAAGAAGGAGAGAGAATACTCTCATCCCCAACACATCAACATGATGACAAATACACACTGAGTGACATACACATCACGTGCGTTCACAATATCACAATTATGACAATAATCACATCACGCTTAAAGCACATTACTCTTCCAATATACATCATCATCATGCAACATCATCATCATCATGCAGTATAATCATGTAACACCACCACCACCATGCGCAACATCACCATACAACACCAATCCGGCCCATAGGTTCGAGAGCATGAACCTACGCTCCGATACCAAGTGTAACGACCCACAAATTCACACACACACGAACAACACAAAGAAAAGACAGATAATTTTTTTTTGAACTTGCTTGACACGCAACATGACACGACATGTCGTCACCAAGGATACAACTAACACCGTGAACATACTTGTTACGGGATGACCACAAGGTCGCACGGAAACATTCACACCCAAAAGGACAATACACTTTTTTTTTTGACATGACAACATAGAGGTCCATCCACATAACACACTAACAGTTAGGGCCATCCACAGTGAGATATTCTTGAGGATTATTTATTTTAAAAATACATCTTGTAATTCTTAGTTTACATTTTCAAGGATGCTCAAGGTATGATTCATATAATTCATCTTACCAAGCTAAGTTTATTCTTTTTACACTGAGCAATCATCTTTAATCTTCTCTATTACATTCATTTGCTTAATTCGTTTGTTTAGAGAAAGGGGTAATTTAATTTCACAAGGCCATCTATTAACACTTACGCTACTAGAAATTGTTCATGCCCATATGACAAAAGGGGTTCACGTTCAACAACTTAAGAGAAAATTATGAGGTACCTTGAATAAAGTTAAAGGAAGAAGGTCAATTGAGTTCATCCTTGAGACATCATTAGTTCTTACTGAGGTTTAATTGGAGCTTGAGGTTTTATACGTAATTATTAAATATTTTACTTAGGCTTCACTGGATGATTTTACAAAAGAAAACAATTTACCTTTCAAATGGTTGAGAAACAGATTACATGGCTTCGAAACCGATTCCTCCTATTTATTAAATCTTATTATCTTACAACAACTCACAATTCGTTTCACCTTAGGATCATTTTAAGAATTCACCAAAGAAAGGATAATGTTCGCTAGTGTAGCTAGGGATATCAAGTTATAAAAAATTTACTTCACAAGGGATGGTTTCATTTTGATCACTCATGGACTTATTTGATTTCAAGTAGATCACATCTACCTTTATTTGTTGAATATAAAATTATTATTTTTGTTTAGCTCCTTTAAGGGTTAACCGACCCATTTTACTTTACTTATAAAATATTGCCACTAAGTCTTAGAAAGATTTAACTTGACAATTTATTCTCAAGATCTAAGTTTCACAATACTCATATCAATGTAAAGATTGAATACCATTTCTTACAAAGGTAAGTTACCAGTTTACCTACAGAAGGACAAGACAACATCATCACGAAATTTCAGAATATCCCAAGGCAAGAGGTCTTCTAAACTCCTTTGCAAGCACTATTACAAAATTTACCTCACATTGGACATTTTTACAAGGAACCTCATAAATTGCACTGATGAAAACTTTACAACTCTTTCCTTTAATCTACTCGCATAATCCATCTGCACAAATACTAGCTAGAATCAGTTCACGAGAACTGAGCATGTTAAGGCTACACATTGCAAAAGAAGCTAACATTTAACAATATCAAGAAAGGAATGTTCTAAATTCAGAACTGGATTAAAACACAACTCACAACTCCAAGATTAATCACATGAGAGAGAAATCTAAACCATCCAACAAGGAGAAAGTCAAAATACCAGTAAGAACAAAATTACATAAATCAAGGCAAGACCTTATGGGTTAGGAACAAGAAAGTCAAGAGTGTTGATATCTCCTTCATGTAATCCTATGGGTTACGTGATTGGAATCCAAAATTTACTCCATCCAACTAAAGGGGTCCAAGAGAAGACAAAGCGTACTAATTATGATCGTAGGCGCGAAGCAAAACGACGTTATCCAATTCTTCCAGGGGGGCTTCATAGTAATATGGGTTCGACGCCCTTAAAAGAACACAACTATAGTTTCAGTTTTAACCAAGGAGTTTACCACTACCTTCTTATAGGATTTCTTAAACGTAGTACTAGTTAACCCAAACAAATCCACTTTTCCAAAAGCGTACAAAAGAGACACAGAAAGGGCCATTATTCTACCAACAAACCCTATCCTAATCGTCAACTTCTCTACATAATATAAGGGAAAGCTAAACCCAAAAGTAGTTAATAATTTTTATATATTTCCGACAATGCCAATAAGTACTTTAAAATAAAAATAAAAATTGATTTCCTTAACAAAGCCACGAAAAGGGACTTTTAGTAACCAAGTTCAAAGAATAAGATATTCGAGTTCGAAAACAAAGGGATTCGATACACGGTGGGTAATACACCAACGATGCCCCAGACTCAAAAGACCTTACCACGAGTACAAGCACAAAATAAGAACCAACGCACATATCCATCAGGAAGGTTACGCAGTGCAGTCAGGCCTAGAAGTTCTATGAACTCCTTGCCAAAGGTATAGAAGATGGAAATTTTACCCGATCCATGTGGGCTTATCGAGGAAAAGTCTAGCAAATATCAAACAGGTAAATATAACAGCCACCTATGATATTATCACTGTAATCAGCTGTCATCTAACAGGAAACGAGTTCATGAATCCAATACCATGGATTCACCTACAACTTTTGTTTCAGTCCAGCTATTAATAGCTTGCTCGCGACCTTTAATAAAAATTGTAGAGATTTCATTTAATTAAACTTACAATGTTTCCCCTTACTTTAATCACACAAGAGTTTGAACCAGAAGAAGGTAAAGTAATTCTCTCAACACGTCGAGGCCAAAATTAGAAGTCAGTTATTCATCCTCTAGAACTAGGTACAAAAGTCGACCATGTACAGTTCTATAGAAAAACCCTAATGCCATTTTCTAATCAAACAAAAAGTAAGGAATGCCCATAGGCTTAAACAAGTTTTAGAACACAATGTCACTATTAATGTACCCTTTTAGCAAACAGAGAGCCCTAAACAGAAATACGCATTTATTCAACCAAAAGAGGTATGTAGGCTTAACCTTCCATTTAGTAACCTTAAATTATAACTACCATCACAGAATTCTTTTTTAAAAGAAAGTCATATAAGCAAAAAAAACTCAATAATGTTTCCTTCCCTACGAACTAGACCGCATCACTCAATATTGTAGTAACCCATTTAGACAAATATGAAATAGAGTAAGCTATAAGAGAGGAAATAACATTCCAAGCAAAATCGGTGAAATTGGAACGAGATTTAAAGGAACAACCACACAATCAGGCAGTGATATAAACAACCACGAAAACATCTAGTCTAGGCGTCATTCAAGAGGAAAGAATATTCATTTCAAGATACTGAAAGAAGGTAGAAAACTATTACAAGGAGTAGATTTAACATGCCTGATTATAGTTCTTCCCACCAACAAGCACGTCGACCGACTGTGGCTCGAGCAAAGAACAACACAACCTGCGCAACTTCTCTTCCTCGGCCTGCTGAAGGTCCAAACTCTGTTAACGGCCATGCTTGGCATAGGAGAGGGGTGATTGAAACATGCCTTCTTGAAATCCTCGGGAGCAACTCCGAGAAGATAGAAGCACTCTGCTATGAAGAGCATCACAATCACCATAGAAACCCACACAACCATCGTCATGATTGCCATATCCAATGAAGATCTGTATCTGTTTCTATAACTATAGACCCCCACCTTTTTTCCTTTTTCCCACAAACCCAACTATATTCTCCACCAAATCCTCACGCAGCCAGCCAACTATTGGCGTGAGCAGGTCACCACAAGAAGAACCAGGGCATACGTTTAATAAGCAAAAGTAGCGAATTTCCAGCCACAGAAAATCTCAACTGCCATATTGATAACAAATGCTGCAACCCTGTACCAATACCAAAGAGAAAAGAAAAGAACCACTTGACAGACACAAAGTATCCAACGTATAACTTTCCTCTTTGAGCCTGGTTTAAAATGCCATCTCAACATGCATCTGATTGTTCCTGATTTGGACCTCCTAACCTTGGTGCTCTCATATTAGGAGCAGCCCTAGTCTGAGATGAAGCAAAAGAAGATGGCTTTAATAACCAAAAATAAAATCTCTTGGAACAGATTCCATATCCAAAAAACAGTCCCTAGACTTAGCATCCTCGATTAAGGCTGACCAGTCACTAGATTGCTTCAATGCAACTCTACTTTGAATTACAATAATAATAGAAACCCAATTTTAGAATGGGTATTACAAATTAATAGTAACCACAAGAACCCAAAATACAAAAGTTACATTTATTCATCCAAAAAACAGAGAACACAAACATTTCCAACAAAACATTAATCCATCATCAAGTAGCCACACACAAAGAATAATATCTTCAAACGGATATACAATACCGTAACTATTTCACCCAATACATTCGTAGATTAACCTGTGTTATAATGCAAAAGATTATTCATGCAAATACTAGGTGAAATAAGCTGTTAGGAGATAGATATGGTTATTCATGCGGTGAATAATCTGCAAAGCCAACCCCAAGATTTGAAGAAGCCGGACAAGACATGATGATTACCTCACGCTCGGCTCGAAAGGCATCTACTTAATCGATTGTAATGATACATAAACCTTTTTCTTTAGTAGATTTGACGACAACATCAAACTCTTGGTGCAAACATTACAGCGTAGCGGTAGCTTGTAAGGTGTGATAATTCAAATAGCACCCTTATGCCCTGCCAACTTAGTGAATCGAGACCAAGAAGTTCATAAAATTGCAAAGTAAATAGTGCTTCATGAATATTCGATATGAAACAGATCCATGCCAATGAGATTCTCTTCCATGAGTTAAATCGTAAAACAAGGTCTCGGTAGAGAGAATATTTGCAATAAATTTCATCGGGTCTCCAAGTAACACTCACACTGTCACTTAATGATTTGGAGATACAACATCAAAGTGCATGTTCGCTCGAAAAAAAATATCCGCTACCTTCGTCTCCCAAGACATTTTCTCCAACATTGCATAGATCTCCCGTGGTGGGTGTGATCTATCACCTTATTGTTTGGTGCTGAAGTTGGCTTTGAGCATTGTGAAGAGCATTCTTCCGTGCAATCACATCATTCCACTTGCTTAGAGGTGGTGGTTCTAAACCATAGCGTGACATGTCCATAGCATGAGGAGCCTTGCAAAGACGTATTCACTCATACTCCTTTACCACCATATACAACATTATATGATCTTGTATATATATAAGTCTCCTCACACCATACTTTACATGAGACATCCAATACAAGGCAAGTCCCATTTATTTTACTTCATCAATCCATCGCTTGTCAAGCATTTCTTCTATAGGGCTTTCTTCGTGATCGAAGGAGTTCTTGTTGGTATTTCTTGAACTCGAGTACCTGCATTAATAGTAACAATTTCATCTCATCTTCTTCTTCACTATGAGAGGTTGTTTGCCAAAGAAGCAGGACAATTTGGAAGAAGCGGGAGGAGGAAGAAGAAGGGGAAGTGGAATTGTTGGGTCCTGTTGGTGCATTGCCAAGCAAGATGGCGAGGGCCTCGTGAATCGTAGCTGAGAGGCATAATCGATGTCGCTACATGCATGATCGCATTCAATATCGAATGATAACAACATAGTTTGATGACTGTTACACTAGCTCGTAGCTTCATCTACACCCACGTCAAACCGGACTCACGCAGCAAAAGGAAGAGAAAACGTGCAGGAGGAAGAAAAAACACGCCGAACACCTAACTATACGCATTGAATGAGGATCCAAAAGAGATCCAGTGAGGAAAAATGGGACTCCACGACTCCCTTCTCCCTCACGCAAGAGGAGAACATAAATTTCACCCCCCTGTGACTAAGGCTACCATAGCAAAAAAATAAATTATTTTATCTTATTTTTGGAGCCCCACGCAAGGGGACGGGGCTGCCAGAGCAACAATGAATGGGCATTACATTCTCCTCCCCTTAATAAAGCATCGTCCTCGATGCGACATTACATGAGAGGAAAGAAATGGTTCGCAACCAAGGACAGTAGAGGAGATATTACACCCTAAGGTTTAAAATTTAGTTGATTAAAGCACGGCCACAAGGTAGCCTTAGGAACATTTGGTAGAAATTTTAAATTTCAAAGTTCGTGAAGATTGGTAGTTCCCTCTTATTTATTATTTCACTAGTTTGTTTCCATTAGCATTATTCTCATGTTAATTTGTTTTAAAATTTCATCATGAAGAGTTTTGGTTTATTCCTTATTGTGGGTGCCCAACATGAATCAAGCTAACACAACACCCTATCAGTTCACAAGACACTATAGATTCATAAGCACACAAGTATATACTTCAAGATTGTATTACACTACAAAAGGTTACTCAAATATGGAATGAATAGGCAGGCACGATCCACATAACATAGTACTCATCACACATCAATGACTGACATACAAAATACTCAAACAAAAGAGTACTACAATCCACCAGACATTTCCTCAATTTGTATCAATGAAAATTCACATAACACCAACCATGCTACAGGTACATAGTGTTCACAAGGGAATCAACGACATAACCACGACATCACAACACATATCCATCTCACATGAGTAAACCATACATCAAGAGACCACTACTAAAACATCACAATAACTCAACATATATCCCGAAACATCAACCATACGGACATATATCATAAGCCTCCCTCAAACTCTAATGTCTCCCTCAAGTCTCTTATGCCTCCCTCAAACTCTTATGCCTCCCTCAATCTCTTATGCCTCCCTCAAACTCTTATGCCTCCCTTAATCTCTTATGCCTCCCTCAAACTCTTATGTCTCCCTCAAACTCTTATGCCTCCCTCAAACCTGGCTCCCTCAAGGAGGCCGGTTGACCCTATGGTCCAAGACACATAGAGTTCAAACACTCCTAACCCAAGTGACATAATAATGTGTGGTTCAACAACCCGCTAGTCATATGTACTCCTTGGGGCGTATCCCCATACAACGAAGCGGTTCCATAGGTCCAACCAATTCCATGGTGCATCCCATGACCCTATTCCACACATCACGACAGTAGAACCAGCACAACAATCCAATCAAAGTGCCAAGTGGCAAAGTACAAGCCTTGGGCAAGGCGGTAAAAATTCCAAATTTAAAAGAAGACCCAAAATCAAGCAAAAATAAATGGCCAAATAGCCATAGTTAGTATCAAAATCCCCATGTTAGTGCCACAAACCAAGGAAATGCCCAAAATTGTAAAGCATTGCAATCAAGAAAAGCTGCTGGTCCTTACAAAATAAGGAAAAAAATCAATTACGAATAAAATCAACTTATAATGATGTCACATTACGATAACTGTGTGGCCTTATCTAGCCACCAAAGGGGTACTCAATGAGTTGCTAGCACTCGGAACATCGAGCCTCAGCTCGTAAAATACATATCAATAATACAACTGTCATCACCTCCATCTAAATCATCCCGCCACCACTTCGACAAGGCTAAACATAGTCATAGATACACTAAGGTTGCATACATACAACCACATAGGGAGAGAGGAAAGAATCACATGTTATCTACTAAACCAAGTTTTAGCTTGAGTTATTGACCCATGGTACACCATTCCTCACTCTCAACATACACTTCTACCGATTTCCCTCAGGATCGGTTAGCGTAAGGTTCACAACATAACATATAACAACATCACTACATAACGGTGGCACACACGTAACTACCATAACGTCTCACGTATGGTATGCATATAGGGTAGATCACAATCATACATCCACGGGCGTAATACATCACTTTACCACATTCTACGCACCCAAAGAGCACAATCACCATACGATAGGGTTCATACGCTCACCGTATGACCCAAAATCACAACATGAAGCATTACCTATTTACACAATCATACATATGATGAACATAAGTACATCACAACATAACATCCATTGCAACATAGCAAGGTGGTACACACATTTCTTCAGAACATGGTAAAAACATCATGATACAACTTGTTTCTTTTAACATCAACTAGTCATACAACACATTGATACACTTACATATCACAATATGTCACAATGTTCCAACACTATGTCATCCACATTATAATTCTTTTCACACCCAAACAATAGTTCACACGTGAACTCTTCATAGAATCCACAAGAAGGAGAGAGAATACTCTCATCCCCAACACATCAACATGATGACAAATACACACTTTGAGTGACATACACATCACGTGCGTTCACAATATCACAATTACGACAATAATAACATCACGCTTAAAGCACATTACTCTCCCAATATAAATCATCATCATGCAACATCATCATCATCATACAGTATCATCATGTAACACCACCACCACCATGCAACATCACCATACAACACCAATCCGGCCCATAGGTTCGAGAGCATGAACCTACGCTCTGATACCAAGTGTAACGACCCACAAATTCACACACACGAACAACACAGTAAAAGACAGGATAATTTTTTTGAACTTGCTTGACACGTAACATGACGCGACATGTCGTCACCAAGGATACAACTAACACTGTGAACACTTGTTACGGGGATGACCACAAGGTCAGCACGGAAACATTCACACCCAAAAGGACAATACACTTTTTTTTTGACATGACAACATAGAGGTCCATCCACAGAACACACTAACAGTTAGGGCCATCCACAATGAGATATTCTTGAGGATTATTTATTTTAAAAATACATCTTGCAATTCTTAGTTTACGTTTTCAAGGATGCTCAAGGTATGATTCATATAATTCATCTTACCAAGCTAAGTTTATTCTTTTTACACTGAGTAATCATCTTTAATCTTCTCTATTACGACATTCATTTGCTTAATTCGTTTGTTTAGAGAAAGGGGATTTAATTTCACAAGGCCATCTATCAACACTTACGCTACTAGAAATTGTTCATGCCCCATATGACAACAAGGGTTCACGTTCAACAACTTAAGAGAAAATTACGAGGTACCTCGAATAAAGTTAAAGGAAGAAGGTCAATTGAGTTCATCCTTGAGACATCATTAGTTCTTACTGAGGTTTAATTGGAGTTTGAGGTTTTATACGTAATTATTAAATATTTTACTTAGGCTTCACTGGATGATTTTACAAAAGAAAACAATTTACCTTTCAAATGGTTGAGAAACAGATTACATGGCTTCAAAAACGATTCCTCCTATTTATTAAATCTTATTATCTTGAAACAACTCACAATTCATTTCACCTTAGGATCATTTTAAGAATTCACCAAAGAAAGGATAATGTTCGCTAGTGTAGCTAGGGATATCAAGTTATAAAATTTTTACTTCACAAGGGATGGTTTCATTTTGATCACTCATGGACTTATTTGATTTCAAGTAGATCACCTCTACCTTTATTTGTTGAATATAAAATTATTATTTTTGTTTAGCTCCTTTAAGGGTTAACGACCCATTTTACTTTACTTATAAAATATTGCCACTAAGTCTTAGAAAGATTTAACTTGACAATTTATTCTCAAGATCTAAGTTTCACAATACTCATATCAATGTAAAGATTGAATACCATTTCTTACAAAGGTAAGTTACCAGTTTACCTACAGAAGGACAAGACAACATCATCACAAAATTTCAGAATATCCCAAGGCAAGAGGTCTTCTAAACTCCTTTGCAAGCACTATTACAAAATTTACCTCACATTGGACATTTTTACAAGGAACCTCATAAATTGCACTGATGAAAACTTTACAACTCTTTCCTTTAATCTACTCGCATAATCCATCTGCACAAATACTAGCTAGAATCAGTTCGCGAGAACTGAGCATGTTAAGGCTACACATTGCAACAGTAAGCTAACATTTAACAATATCAAGAAAGGAATGTTCTAAATTCAGAAATGGATTAAAACACAACTCACAACTCCAAGATTAATCACATGAGAGAGAAATCTAAACCATCCAACAAGGAGAAAGTCAAAATACCAGTAAGAACAAAATTACATAAATCAAGGCAAGACCTTATGGGTTAGGAACAAGAAAGTCAAGAGTGTTGATATCTCCTTCATGTAATCCTATGGGTTACGTGATTGGAATCCAAAATTTACTCCATCCAACTAAAGGGGTCCAAGAGAAGACAAAGCGTACTAATTATGATCGTAGGTGCGAAGCAAAACGACGTTATCCAATTCTTCCAGGGGGCTTCATAGTAATATGGGTTCGACGCCCTTAAAAGAACACAACTATAGTTTCAGTTTTAACCAAGGAGTTTACCACTACCTTCTTATAGGATTTCTTAAACGTAGTACTAGTTAACCCAAACAAATCCACTTTTCCAAAAGCGTACGAAAGAGACATAGAAAGGGCCATTATTCTACCAACAAACCCTATCCTAATCGTCAACTTCTCTACATAATATAAGGGAAAGCTAAACCCAAAAGTAGTTAATAATTTTTATATATTTCTGACAATGCCAATAAGTACTTTAAAATAAAAATAAAAATTGATTTCCTTAACAAAGCCACGAAAAGGGACTTTTAGTAACCAAGTTCGAAGAATAAGATATTCGAGTTCGAAAACAAAGGGATTCGATACACGGTGGGTAATACACCAATGATGCCCCAGACTCAAAAGACCTTACCACGAGTACAAGCACAAAATAAGAACCAACGCACATATCCATCAGGAAGGTTACGTAGTGCAGTCAGGCCTAGAAGTTCTATGAACTCCTTGCCAAAGGTATAGAAGATGGAAATTTTACCCGATCCATGTGTGCTTATGGAGGAAAAGTCTAGCAAATATCAAACAGGTAAATATAATAGCCACCTATGATATTATCACTGTAATCAGCTGTCATCTAACAGGAAACGAGTTCACGAATCCAATACCATGGATTCACCTACAACTTTTGTTTCAGTCCAGCTATTAATAGCTTGCTCGCGACCCTTAATAAAAATTGTAGAGATTTCATTCAATTAAACTTACAATGTTTCCCCCTTACTTTAATCACACAAGAGTTTGAACCAGGAAGAAGGTAAAGTAATTCTCTCAACACGTCGAGGCCAAAATTAGAAGTCAGGTTATTCATCCTCTAGAACTAGGTACAAAAGTCGACCATGTACAGTTCTATAGCAAAACCCTAATGCCATTTTCTAATCAAACAAAAAGTAAGGAATGCCCACAGGCTTAAACAAGTTTTAGAACACAATGTCACTATTAATGTACCTTTTAGCAAAACAGGAGAGCCCTAAACGGGAAATACATATTTATTCAACCAAAAGAGGTATGTAGGCTTAACCTTCCATTTAGTAACCTTGATTATAACTACCATCACAAGAATTTTTTTTTAAAAAGAAAGTCATATAAGCAAACAAAACTCAATAATGTTTCCTTCCCTACGAACTAGACTCGCATCACTCAATATTGCAGTAACCCATTTAGACAAATATGAAATAGAGTAAGCTATAAGAGAGGAAAGAACATTCCAAGAAAAATCAGTGAAATTGGAACGAGATTTAAAGGAACAACCACACAATCGGCGTGATATAAACAACCGCGAAAACATCTAGTCTAGGCGTCATTCAAGAGGAAAGAATATTCATTTCAAGATACTGAAAGAAGGTAGAAAACTATTACAAGGAGTAGATTTAACATGCCTGTTTATAGTTCTTCCCACCAACAAGCACGTCGACCAGGGCTCGAGCAGCAGCAACACAACCTGCGCAACTTCTCTTCCTCGGCCTGCTGAAGGTCCAAACTCTGTTACCGGCCATGTTTGGCATAGGAGAGGGGTGATTGAAACATGCCTTCTTGAAATCCTCGGGAGAAACTCCGAGAAGATAGAAGCACTCTGTTATGAAGAGCATCACAATCACCATAGAAACCCACACAACCATCGTCATGACTGCCATATCCAATGAAGATCTGTATCTTTTTCTATAACTATAGACCCCCCCTTTTTCCTTTTTTCCACAAACCAAACTATATTCTCCACCAAATCCTCACGCAGCCTAGCCAACTATTGGCGTGAGCAGGTCACCACAAGAAGAACCAGGGCATACGTTTAATAAGCAAAAGTAGCAGTGAATTTCCAGCCACAGAAAATCTCAACTGCCATATTGATAACAAAATGCTGCAACCCTGTACCAATACCAAAGATAAAATCAAAGAACCCGTTGACAAACACAAAGTATCCAACGTATAACATTCCTCTTTGAGCACGGTTTAAAATGCCATCTCAACATGCATCTAATTGTTCTGATTTGGACCTCCTAACCTTGGTGCTCTCATATTAGGAGCAGCCACAGTCCGAGATAAAGCAAAAGAAGATGGCTTTAATAACCAAAAAGAAAATCTCTTGGAGCAGATTCCATATCCAAAAAAATGCAGTCCCTAGACTTAGCATCCTCGATTAAGGTGACCGGTCACTAGATTGCTTCAATGCATTTGCTTTGAATTACAATAATAATAGAAACCCGATTTTAGAATGGGTATTACAAATTAATAGTAACCACAAGAACCCAAAATACAGGTTACATTTATTCATCCAAAACAACGAGAACACAAACATTTCCAACAAAACATTAATCCATCGTCAAGTAGCCACACACAAAGAATAATATCTTCAAACGGATATACAATACCCAGAACTATTTCACCCAATACTGTAGATCGACCCAGGTTATAATGCAAAAGATTATTCATGCAAATACTAGGTGAAATAAGATGTTAGGAGATAGATATGGTTATTCATGCGGTGAATAACAGTTGCAAAGACAACCCCAAGATTTGAAGCTCGGACACAAGACATGATGATTACCTCACGCTCCTGGCTCTGAAAGGCATCTACTGTAATGATACATAAACCTTTTTCTTCAGCAAATTTGAGGACAACATCAAACTCTCGGTGCAAACATTACAGCGGTAGCTTGTAAGGTGTGATAATTCCAATAGCACCCTTATGCCTGCCAACTTAGTGACTCGCTGAAGAAGTTCATAAAATTGCAAAGCAAATAGTGCTTCATGAATATTCTGATATGAAACAGATCCACGCCAATGAGATTCTCTTCCATGAGTTAAATCGTAAAACAAGGTCTCAGTAGAGAATATTTGCAATAAATTTCATCGGGTCTCCTGGTAACACTCACACTGTCACTTAATCGATTTGGAGATACAACCTCAGTGCATGTTCTGGCTCTGAAAAAAAATATCCTGCTACCTTCATCTCCCAAGACATTTTCTCCAACATTGCATAGATCTCCTGTGCCTGTGGGTGTGATCTGTCACCTTATTGTTTGGTGCTGAAGTTGGCTTTGAGCATTGTGAAGAGCATTCTTCCAGGCAGTCACATCATTCCACTTGCTTAGAGGCGGTGGTTCTAAACCATAGCGTGACATGTCCATAGCATGAGGAGCCTTGCCAGCACGTATTCACTCATACTCCTTTGCCACCATATACAACATTATATGAGCTTGTATATATATAAGTCTCCTCACACCATACTTTACGCAGACATCCAATACAAGGCAAGTCCCATTTATTTTACTTCATCAATCCATCCCGCTTGAAGCATTTCTTCGGTGGCCTGTTCGTGATCGGCGAGTTCTTGTTGGTATTTCTTGAACTCGAGTACCTGCATTAATAGTAACAATTTCATCTCATCTTCTTCTTCACTATGAGCAGGTTGTTTGCCATAGAAAACGGTATTCGTAGAAGAAGCAGGAGCAGAAGAAGAAGGAGAAGTGGAATTGTTGGGCTGCATTGGTCATTGCGAGCAAGACGGCGAGGGCCTCCCAGAATCGTAGCGAGAGGCATAATCGAGGTCACTGCATGCAGACTGCATTCAATACTGAACAGATAACAACATAGTTTGACAGCCTGTTACCCTAGCTCGTAGCTTCATCTACACCCACGTCAAACCAGACTCACGCAGCAACCAAGGCAGAGAAAACGTGCCAGGAGGAAGAAAAAAAACGCGCCGGACACCCAACTATATGCATTGAATGAGGATCCAAAAGAGATCCAGGTGAGGAAAAATGGGACTCCACCGACTCCCATCTCCCTCACGCAAGGATAGAACATAAATTTCCACCCACTGCCAGCTACCATAGCAAAAAAAAAAAATATTTTATCTTATTTTTGGAGCCCCACACTTTGGGGACAAAGCCGCTGCCAGAGCAACAATGAATAGGCATTACAATTGTGAGCATCTTCCTATAACAAATTATGTTGCTAAGCGAGGCTACGGTCGAACCTTGATCAAGTGGAGTGACGGTAGTCAGCAAAGACCATTCTAGATAACATAAGAGTGAGTTGAAGGACGTATTCTGGAATGACGAGTATGTCATCTAGGAATAGTAACATGAACAGTATGTTGAAAATATTTGGCCAAAGTATCACAAGTTGTTGGTTGCATTCTCCTATGTCACCTAGTTTAAAGCAACATGATGTCAAATGAATATTGGTAACAAATATTCAGATACGTTCTTTAAATAGATCACTTAGTACCTAGAATAGGGCAGGAGAACCAAGTATATGTAGTATACATAAAGTATTTGATACATTAAGTTAACATGAGAGATCGGTTGGTAACCGAGTTATGGAATGAGAGATCGGTAGTATACCAAAGTGATTACAACTTCATATGGTTATCTATTATGAGATAGATTGGTATGGAATGTGTGTTCTAAATGATGTTTAATTTTAAAAAAGAACATTATGTTTCAAAAAAAAAAAAATTCCCTTCTTTCTAAAGTCTTAAAATGGGAATGTTACATCTTGGTATCGAGTGAAGGTTGCAGCTATTGGACCTATTATGTCCATAATTTGATGAATCTTAAATTTTCTTGTTAATAAAAATGGTTAGAACAAGAGGAAATTTTGTAAATAATCCTCCACCCGAGGAAGGAGTGGCAACTTCCTAGAAACTCCATGAGATCCTTGCTGCCCTCTTGGACACAGAGATTGTTTGGTTATAATTGAACAACAAGTAATGGGCAATGAGGAGGAAGAAGATGTTGGTAAAAATAATCAGCCACCTCCTAAGGAAAACACCAATTTAGGTGTTGATAATAACAATGTGAACATACCTGATCAACCTAAGAACAAAAAGGCTAGGATGGTAGTTGAACTCACTAATCATATAAAAAGGATAAGTCCACCCAAGTTTGATGGCACCACATTAGGGGATGGAGCTGAGTATTGGCTCAGTGAAATGGAGAAATACTTTTCAATAAGGAATTTCTCGAGAAGAAATAAAGGTGATATGGGAGCATATCATGATTCCCATCAGCGACTTCATCGTGGGATAGCCATAATGCGAGTTAAACATTGAAAAAACTAATATCACCAATTTAAAGGTTATTTTAGGCAACGTTGGCTTCCACAACTTTACTCCGATCAGAAAAAGACTAAATTTTAGAACTTACCTCAAGGAAAGCTAACTATAAGCGAGTATTGGGAGTGGTTTACTAAACTCCTAAGTATGTACCTCGATACAAACCGACGAGAAGATCGGGATATAGAAATTCATCATGGTATTGAATCCCATTATAGAAGGATACGTGGATTTTCATAGCCCAACCACGATGGAAGGGGTTGTTGAAAAGGCCATAAGGAAGGAACAAAATTGAAGGCAATTTCTGCTCATAAGGAGGAAGTAAGGAAGAAAATTCCTAACTCCTCTTAATCGCCTCTCTTGCACCTAAGAAAGGACCATGGAAGAAATTCAGATTGAAAACTAAGTTTTCATCTGATACTAATAAGAAAGTAGAAACAAACACATTTGTTGGAAATGCACGGAACAACTTTGTCAAGAACAATAATAACGGACATAAGTCCTATGGAAGTCAGAACGATAACTCTAAGGATGGAAATAAACTCGAGCCTAGAAAGGGACCTATAGGAGGCTGTTATAACTGTGGAAAAGATCATTATGTAAATCAATTCCCTTTGAAAAAGGATGATCATAATCAGCAGCACAAGATACATGTTACAGTAGTTGACAAGAAGGATAAGAAAAGGGCCATGCCAATAGAGGTTTTGGGTAAGTTATTTGGCTTACCTATAACTATTATTTTTGACATCGGAGACTCTTTTGAATGTTTTATTTCTAGTAAATTAGCATCAAAACTAAAAATAAAAGTTGGAAATATGGATAAAACATGGATGTACATTATGGAAACAATATTATTCATATAGTTATTATGTGTCTTTTTGAGCAGTCCTTGACTTACCTAGATTTTCCACTAAAGTTTATCTTTATGTTCCACCTATGGGGTCTTATGATGTAATCATAGGTGCTAATTTGTTAGCATAACATAAGGCTAAGGTGGACTGTTTTGAAAAACATATTAGTTGTTTAGATGACCTGAGAAAACAACAGAGATTCAGGGTGTGAAACGTGAAATTTCTATTAGAAAATTGTCTGCTATGCAACTTAAAAAGGCCAAAAATAAAGGTTGTACCTTATATGTAGTAAAGATTACGAAACAACTAAAAAATAGTAGTGATGTCATGGAATGATATCCATTGTTACAAGAATTCAAAGTGACATGTTTCCAAAATAGTTACTAGGTTTTCCACACAAAGGGAGTTTGATTTCACAATTGAGATCAAGCACTGGAACCAAGCCTATTTCTAAAGCACCGTATCAAATGAATACTATAGAATTAGTAGAGCTTAAAGCTCGATTAAAAAAAAATTCTAAAGCTTTGATTAGGCAAAGTGTCTCACCTTAGGGAGCACCTATAATTTTTGTGAAAAAGAAGGATGGAACACTTAGATTGTGCATTGATTACAGAATGTTAAATAAAGGAACGATGAAGAATAGATACCCACTCCTAGGATTAATTATCTATTTGATCAAATGCGTGGAGCATCGGTTTATTCTAAGATAGATCTTCAATCTGGATATCATCAGTTATGGATTAAGGATGAGGACATTTATAAAATAGCTTTCAGAACAAGGTATGGACATTATGGATTAACGGTTTTATCTTTTGGATTAACAAATGCACCTGCAACATTTATGAATTCAATGAATAATATATTTCAAGAATACTTGGACAAATTTGTGCTCGTATTCTTGCATGACATTCTCATATATTCAAAAAGCATACGGGAACACCATGAGCATTTAAAGATAGTTTTGGAAATTTTGAGAAAGAGATGGTTATATGGTAAGTTATCTAAATGTTCTTTCTATGACACAGAACTGCACTATTTGGGTCATGTAATAAGTAAGAATGGAATTTTTGTGGATCCTTCTAAAATTGTATCTATAATTGAGTGGCTCGCTGCATGAAGAATGTACATGAAGTTAGAAGCTTCATGGGGCTTTCGTGCTACTGATAGAAAATTTGTAAACTATTTTTCTAAGGTGGTTACACCAATAACTTCTTTACTGAGAAGAAGAAGGATAAGAAGTTTTTAGGAGTGAGAAATGTGAAACTAAATGAAGAACTTTGAAAGAATAGTTAACTTCACCACCTATTATAGCAGTGCAGATCCTAATGGAAACTTTATGGTAGTAGCTGATGTATCGGTGAAGGTCTAGTAGATATTTTTGTTACAAAATGATCATGTCATAGCTTACGAAAGTAGAAAACTAAAGATACATGAGTTGAATTATGCTCCACATGATTTAGAGCTTATTGCCATTGTTCATACACTACAAGTTTGGATGCATTACCTACTTGGTAAACCTTTTGAATTGAAAACCGATCATCTTGGGCTAAATTATATTTTCACTAAGCCAAATCTAAATGCAAGACAATGAATATGATTAGATTTTTTGTCTCAATATGATTTTGACATCAGTTATATCAAAGGTAAGGAAAATAGAGTGGTGATGCTCTAAGTCGTAGGAAGCACATTTCTACTCTTATAACATTGATAACTCAATTTAAGGATGAAGTAAAAATTGTTATGGAATCGATTCTTACTTCAAAGCAAGTAAAGATAGTGCTTGCTACAGATCCAAATGATTTGAGGTATAAAGGTTTTCACTTTGATAACGAAGGAATCCTAAGATTTGAAAACAAAGTATACATACCTTGCTAAATGATTTAAGAAACAAATTATTAGCATAATTTCACAATTTTCCTTTTTTGGACACCTTGGTATTAAAAAGATGCTTGGTAATAGAAAACAACAATATTTGTGGAAATGAATGAAAAAGTATGTTATTGATTTTGTGACACATTGCCTTGAATGTCAAAGTGTTAAAGCGGAACATATGCACCCACCTGGTTTATTGTATCCTCATAGCATACCACAAGTACAAGTGGCAAGTGATACACATGGACTTTTTACAAGGGTTGCCTATATCAAGAAATAAACATGATATTATTTTGGTAGTTTTTGATAAACTAACGAAGGTAGCACATTTTATTATTGGTAATCGAAGGATGATTCTCTGTATTGGATAAAATATTTGTTCACAAAATTTTCAGATTGCATGGAGTACCTGAATTAATCATATCAGATAGAGATCCTAGAATGAAGTCAAGATTTTGGCAAACGCTTAATGCAACATTAGGAACTAAGCTGAATTTAAGTTCTACGTATCATCCGGAAATGGATGGATAAACTGAAAGAGTTAATCAAGTTTTAGAGGATATGTTATGAATGTATTGCATGGATTGGCAGTATAAGTTGGAAGAGTACCTTCCACTAGTTGAGTTTTCATATAATAACACATATCATGGCTCTCTTAAGATGGCACCTTTTGAAGCATTATACGGAAGAAAATGCAGAACCCTTGTTAGTTGGGACAACATTGAGGATAAAGAGGTAATTAGACCTAAAATTCTTACTGAAATGGAACAGAAAGTTAAAATGATTCATGAACACTTGAAAGAAGTAGCAGATAGGCAAAAGAGTTATGTTGATTTAAAATGGGTTGACCGGAAATTTGCACTTGGTGAGAAAGTCTTTCTTTGTGTTAAACCGAGAAAGAGCTCATTAAATTTTGGCAAGGCTACCAAGTTATCACCTCGTTATGTGGGACCCTTTGAGATAGTTGAACCAATCAACCCTGTAACTTACCACTTAGCATTACCTCTTACTTTTTCACTAATGCATGATGATATCCATATTTCTTTTCTTAAGAAATACGTTTCACATTTATCACATGTGTTAAATTGGAATTCTTGAGGCCAAAGACCTAGGAATAATCGTGGTTAAACCCATACGAGTGCTAGAAACTCATTAGTTGCATTTAAGAAATCGTGAAAAAAGTCAATGTAAGGTCCAGTGGGACCAGTCTAATGAAGAAAGTGCAACCTGGAAAAATATGGAAGATATGAAAACTTATTTTCCATATTTATTTGATCGAGAATTGAATATGATGACTAATAAAAAAAATTGATTTTATCTTTATTTGTCAATATTTACGCGATTTTTTGGGCAGATGGATATTTACTTTTGAATAAACAACTATGTGAATGCTGATTTTGGAACTTTAAATCCTGATATTATTTGCAAACATAGATTAAGAAAGTGAATAAATTTATTATCCTCAATGCAATGTTCAAATGAGATAATCATTGGGACGATGATTCTTTTTAGGAGGGAAGTATGTAACATCTTGGACAAACTGTTCTATTTCTCTTTTGCATTACAAGCGTTGGCATGTGATTTTCTTGAATAAGGTGTGTTCCCTTGATTGTTGAAAATCATGCTTGTTAAGGATAAATTATTTCTGCTCTGGGATTCTTTTGAATGAAATGATATGGCTTGCAAGAATCCACTTTCACTTCTTGTTGATAAGCTGCAATCAGATTTTGAGAGTTGCAAACTTATCTCTTTTTTACTGACTCATCCTTGGATCAATTTCAGTGATCCAAGGAATGTTTTAAATATTCTTAATAGACTGAATGGTAAATTGACATTCATTGGTTGAGAGACATAGTAGACTGAACCTTGTATGTTACAAGTTCTTTGGGCTTGAGTGATCGTGTCTTCATTTGGTTGTATGTTTATGCTTGGGTCTTTGGGATTGACCTCTACAGGACATTATTGTCGTAAACAAGAATAGTCTGCTTCATGACTATGAGGGGATCAAAATCCTAAAACTAAAGGACTATCCTAATGGTATCCTAAACTAGGTAAGAGTGCCTACTTCCTAGCTATGTCTATTTAATTGGGTTATAATCTAACCTAAGATTCTTATTCTATTGTGTTGGGGGTGACCTAACCTAAGCTCTTGTGCTAAATGAATAAGGGAGAAAGTTTTCTAAGGTGATATTAGGCTATGTTAACCTAATGCCTAATACTAATGGTTGTGAATTTAATCTAACCTAAGGTGGTATTACCTATGGAAATGTTTTAGACCTAAGGAAATTATTTAGGAAATGATTTTTGACTAACCTAAGTTTTGGGGACATCTAGCCTAAACTAATTAAAGAGGGGCCTATGGTCGCATGACACTATGGTGATGGTTCCAATGGCTTTTATTTGATTTGATTGGTTTTAATGCAAGGAGGTACTACCAGTTTGGCAAGGGCTAGTTAACTTTAGTGGGGCTTATGTGGAGGCTTCACTAAGTATGGAATTGCATGTTGATTTGGAATTGGTATCCACTAGTTTTGGGAGGTGGTGACAAGGAGAGAGAAGTGGGAGAATTGGGAGTTATGGCATTAATGAATCTCGGTTTTTGTGTGTAAACCATCTTGGAAACAAGGGAGGTGGGTTTGTGGAGGTTGTTTGGTTTTGCATGCCTCGCGAATTTTTCTCTGCATGGAGCTATTTGGTTCTTTGAACCAACAATTTGACTTCTTCTTCTTCTTGGCTATTTTTGGTTTCTCTGGTCTATTTTGATCAAGGGAATGTATAAGAGGCATTGGAAGAAAAAAATTGTTTGGTTGTTGATCTATCATGGAGAAGAAAAAGGGTTGGAAGCTCGGCTGGAAGTCTCCTTCAAATTGGCAGAGGCACTATCAGGCATGATAGGCTCTACCCATTAAGATCTCTTGCTTTCTTCTAAATGAATCATTAAAACAACTCTACTCTCATGAGATAATTGTTTGCTTGATTTGTCTAGTTATTTACTTGCATGTTTTTATGAATCTCTATGGTTTTTGGAATGTAAATCCATTGCATAGTAATGATAGTTTTGGGAAACTTTATTTGTGCTAGTTTAATGGTGATATTCATGTGAACTTGTATTTGAAGCTCTGTAACTTGTATTTGAAGGCTGGTTATGATTCAAGGTTGGTGTTGAATTAATGCTTTGTTTCCTTATGCTTTATGTTTCAAAACTATTTTTAGAGCCTGTGTTTCATTTAAATTTGTAGTGGAGCTTCGTGGTTGTTCTAAGCTTGTGTTGAAGCTTCGTGATTTGTTATGAGCTTTTAATGGAACTTCGTGTTTGTTTGGACTGAGTGGAACTTGGTGTAGTTCTAAAATTTTGGTTGAATCTTCATATTCAACACTGTACTCATATTCAGTTCTTATGAATGCTGAACTTGTAGTCGAGTTGTTGAGTTTTGTTCTGTACATATACTCTGAGATGGAAGTTTTATTCTTATTTAAGGAATTGAAAATGCTTGAACTCGTATTAGAGCATTGGTGTTTTTTTTGAGCTTGTATTTAGGGCTTTGTGTTTCACTTTAGGCTCGTATTTGAACTTTGTGCTTGTTTGAGCTAGTATTAGAAGCTTGTGAAGTCCTAAATTTTGTTCGAAGCTCGTGTTGACACTCTGTTTGGTATTCCATTCTTGCTTGTTCTGAACTTGAGTTGGAGTCGATGGGTTTGAATCTATACTTGTATTCTGAGCTGGAGTATTGTTGGTATTATGGATGTGAAAAGCTTTAAATCCATTTTTGGACTGTCTGCTTGATAAGGGCTTGAGAGATTAGTTTCGGTTTGAAGTTGATTTGGTAATCTCTTTGAGATCTCCTTCGTGTAACTTCTTGAGTGTGAATGGTTTTAGTACTTCTGTCTTTTAGACTGTACAACCTTTTTGAACTGGATAGGGTGAGTGAATGTGAAGTATATCTTTCCTTCTCTTCCCTGAGCAAACCCACATCTTGTTGAAGCTTGACTGTTTTGTTCATAGGATTAATGGACTGGAACTATGTCTTGTTGTGGGTTTGGTTGATTTTTTTTTGTAGTTTGTTTGGAACAGTTGTAATAGTTTTAGAGGGTTTATGGAAATACAATATTCACTCTCCTTCCTATTTTAGATGTTGAAACAAATACTTTCCCTGTCTTAATCTTTTAACTAGAACTTGAGAGTCCTGGTTGTGATTCTATTTCAGTTGAGTTGGAAGTAAGATTGGAACAAATCTTGACTTAAACATCATTGGGGTTTCTTACTCTCTTCTGATATTTTATTTGATTCTTGGGTTTTATTTGAAAATTGAATTTAAACCTAGTATACTGAATTTTGTATGGAAGGATACAATATCTATTTAAAATGCTTTGTATTATTGTTCTTATTTGGGGATCGCGAACTACTTCTTTGTTGCATCAAGCTGTTGAAGCCTTGTAATAGGATGTCAGTATTTTGAGTTCTTGAGTTGTAATGATCCTTGTATATCTTTCACTATTTGTGGATTTCTATTCCTTGTTGGATTCATTGAACAAGTCTCCTAGTTTAAAAAAAGAAATGATTATGATCTCTTGGGGATAGTATATTGTTAGGGATCTGTAATGTGTACTTCATTCGTAGAGATTTGAATTTGAACTTGTGTTTGAGGAATGGAATAGGTAAACCAAGTTTGTTAGATTTGTAATGGAAAGTTTGAAGTGTGCTTTCTTTAACTATGCATTCGGTTCTGTGTTCTCTTTTGGGAACTAGTTAAGGAATTCTAAGTTTGGAATAGAAATGAGAATTCATTTCATAGTATAAATGAAATGAATTATGGATTGGTTCCTTTTCTATTTGGGATCCTTTTTGTTGTTAGGATAAGTTCATTTGATTGAAATTTTCTACTTTTGATCTTCTTCTGAGATGGAAAATTTATTGAGGAACGTTTGGTTTTAGGTCTTTGAATTGAGGTAGATTTGTGTGTTCTAAACCTATAATTGTCTTTCTGATGATTAGTGTTTGGGGAATGGCATGTATTGATTCTTCTTCCTTGTTATATGGAATGATGAAGTATTCTAATATTAGCTATGCCATAATTAACTTCTTTTGTTGCTCAGTAAAGATAAATGTGTATTTTCTACTCTTATAGAACTATGAAGCAATTAGATGACAAGACCTGTTGATTGTTTTAAAGTAATTAATAAGATCAATTTAACCTTATGATATAATGCAGGTGTTGCAGATTATATTATGCTCTTTTCTTAAAAGTGAATTCAAGACTCTTTTAATATACTTCTTTTCTAGATGTTATTACTTATGATTATATGTATGATATATTAATTGTTTCATTAAAGTAGAGTTGTTTTAATGGAACAATTAGTGGAATGCACTTCACTTTAATGCTTAGTGCTTATCATGCTCAGTTCATTGAACTGACCCATGCTAGAAATTTTTGCAGATGGACATCGTAAGTGATAAAAGAAGGTAGGAAATTTCATGATGTATTGGTTTATTTAATTCTGGATCTTATGTAAAGAGTTTGAATCATTCTTGAGTTGTATTGGAAAAGAAAAGTGTTGTTCTTTTAAGATCTTAATTATGATTGACATACAAAATGTCTAAATTGCATAGTCTTGTAAATGTATATTTAAAATCATGAATTGAAAGGTTTTGTGTTGGACTACAATTTGTGATGTGAATACTTTTGTACTTGTATGATGGAAATAATAGTGATATCTTTGCGGTATTCTTTATATCTATGTATACTATTGTTGTTATAAGATAATGAGTTGGATTAAGGAGATAGTATAATCTCCCTTATATTAATGAACTTGTTAAATTGCAAGGATGTCATTCTCTATTTACATAACTATAGTTTAATAATGAAATATGCTTGGGACATACAATTAAACTATATAAGTAACGAATGATAAAAAGGTTATGTTAAACCTAACATCTAACCATGAAAAGGAAGACTCTTCCTCTCTCATGGAATGAAAGGTAAAAGGAATAGTGGTATGATCATTAATCATTATACTTCATTTATAAAGTAAACACTAGCTGAATCTAAGTGGATGACACACTTGATTTGGATAGCTAGGTTGCATTAAGAATTAAACATTTGATGTTTGTTGTCCTATTTTTGGGATAACTACTTGTTATGCCATGTTAACTAATAACAAATGCAAACATGAATTAATGAAGTTCTCGATATCTAATCAAGCTAGTGTTGGATAAAGAACTTAAGGAATGTTGGAATTAGGGTTAGGCAGGGTTGTTGTAATCTGAATTTTTAATCCAATTTAATTATGATTAATGACCACTAAGGGGTATGTACATCTTGATGAATCAGTTCTAATGGATGTTGGCACACACCAACTATAGGACTGTACCCTCGAGAAGTCCCTAGACTTCTCAAGGATATAGTGTTGCAGTTGACATGTGGTAACACCCTTCCATATTGTTCATCTAGATCTACACACATCTGGACTTGGACTTAGTTTCTCTCTAGGTCAAGTTAGTAGCATGTTTGGGATAGGTAGTAGCTTTCTATGCCTTAGGGTACCTTGGCACATTTGGATGACTTAGGTCAGCCGAGTATGCCCATATACCCTAAGTCATTGTGAGCATCTTCCTATAACAAATTATGTTGCTAACGGGGCTAGGGTCGAACCTTGGGCAAGTGGACTGATGGTAGTCAGTAAAGACCATTCTAGATAACAAAAGAGTGAGGTGAAGGACATATTTGGAATGATGAGTATGTCATCTAGGAATAGTAACATGAACAATATGTTGAAAATATTTGGCCAAAGTATCGCAAGTTATTGGTTGCATTTTCCTATGTCACCTAGTTTAAAACAACGTGATGTCAGATGAATATTGGTAACAAATATTCAGATAGGTTCTTTAAATAGATCACTCAGTACTCGGAATAGGGTAGGAGAACCAAGTATATGTAGTATACATAAAGTATTCTATACTTTAAGTAAACATGAGAGATCGGTTGGTAACCGAGTCATGGAATGAGAGATCGGTAGTATATTGAGTCATTACAACTGCATATGGTTATCTATTATGAGATTGATTGGCATGGAATGTGTGTTCTAAATGATGTTTTATTTAGAATAGAGAACATTATGTTTTAAATTTTTTTCCCTTGTTTCTAAAGTCTTAAAATGGGAATGTTACATCTTGGTATTAGAGCTGAAGGTTGTAGCTCTTGGACCTATTGTGTCCATAATCGATGAAACTTAAATTTTCTTGTTAACAAAAATGGTTAGAACAAGAGGAAATGTTACAAATAATCCTCCACCTGAGGAAGGAGCAGCAACTGCCTAGAAACTCGATGAGATCCTTGCTTCCCTGTTGGACACAAGAGATCATTTGGTTGTACTTGAACAACAAGTAATGGGAAATGAGGAGGAAGAAGATGCTGGTAACAATAATCAGCCACCTCCTGAGGACAACACCAATTTAGGTGTTGATAATAACAATGTGAACATACTTGATTAGCCTGAGAACAAAAAGGCTAGGCTGGCAGCTGAACTCACTAATGATATAAAAAGGATAAGTCCACCCAAGTTTGATGGCACCACATTAGGGGATGGAGCTAAGAATTGGCTTAGTGAAATGGAGAAATACTTTTCAATAAGGAATTTCTAGAAGAAAAAAAGGTGATATGGGGAGCATATCAACTTTCCCATGAGGCATCTTCATGGTGGGACACTGTAAGGCTTGAGTTAAACATTGATGAAACTAATATCACATGGGATCAATTTAAAGGTTATTTTAGGCAACGTTGGCTGCCACAACTTTACTATGATCAGAAAATGACTGAATTCCAGAACTTAGCTCAAGGAAAGCTAACTGTAATTGAGTATTGGGAGTGGTTTACTAAACTCCTTAAGTATGTACCTCAGTACCAAACTGACGAGAAGTTCAAGATATAAAAATTCATCATGGGATTGAATCCCATTATAGGAGGAGAGGTGGATGTTCACAGCCCAACCACGATGGAAGGGGTTGTTGAAAAGGCCATAAGGCAGGAACAAAAATTGAAGGCAATTTCTACTCATAAGGAGGAAGTAAGGAAGAAAATCCCCAACTCCTCTTCATCATCTCTTGCACCTAAGAAAGGACCATGGAATAAATTCAAAATGAAAAGTAAGTTTTCATCTGATACTAATAAGAAATCAGCAACAAACAAGTTTGTTGGAAATGCATGAAACAACTTTTTCAAGAACAATAATAACGGATATAAGTCCTATGGAAGTCAGAACAATAACTCTAAGGCTGGAAATAAACTTGAGCCTAGAAAGGGACCTGTAGGAGGCTATTATAACTATGGAAAATATCATTACACAAATCAATTCCCTTTGAAAAAGGATGATCGTAATCAGTAACAACACAAGATACACGCTAGAGTAGCTGACAGCAAGATGAGAAATAGGCCACACCCATAGAGGTTTTGGGTAAGTTATTTGGTTTACCTATAACTATTATTTTTGACACCAGAGCTACTAAATGTTTTATTTCTAGTAAATTAGCATCAAAACTAAAAAGAAAAGTTGGAAACATGGATAAAACATGGACTGTACATTATGGAAACAATGTTGTTCATATAGTTAGTATGTGTCTTTTTGGAGCAGTCCTTGACTTACCTAGCTTTTCCACTGAAGTTGATCTTTATGTTGCACCTTTGGGGTCTTATGATGTAATCATAGGTGTTAATTGGTTAGCAGAACATAAGGCTAAAGTGGACTATTTTGAAAAACACATTAGTTGTTTAGATGACCTGCAGAAAACAACAAGAGATTCAGGGTGTGAAATGTGAGATTTCTATTAGAAAACTATTATGCAACTTAAAAAGGCCAAAAATAAAGGTTGTACCTTATATGTAGTAAATATTGCAGAAACAACTAAAGAGAGAGCAGAAATGTCATGGAACGATATCCGCTATTACAAAACTTTGATGACGTGTTTTAGAAAAGAGTTACTGTGTCTTCCACCCAAAAGGAGTTTGATTCCACAATTGAGATCAAGCTTAGAACCAAGCCTATTTAAAGCACCGTATCGAATGACTACTATAGAATTAGTAGAGCTTAAGCTCAATTGCAAGAAATTTTTCTAAAGGTTTGATTAGACCAAGTGTTTCACCTTGGGAGCACTGTAATTTTTGTGAAAAAGAAGGATGGAACACTTAGATTGTGCATTGATTATAGAATGTTAAATAAAGCAACAATCAAGAATAGATACCCACTCCCTAGGATTGATGATCTATTTGATCAGATGCATGGAGAAGTGGTTATATTCTAAGATAGATCTTCGATCTGGATATCATCAATTATGGATTAAGGATGAGGACATTCATAAAATACAACTTTCAAAACAAGGTATGGACATTATGAGTTCACGGTTTTACCTTTTGGATTAACAAATGCACCTGTAACATTTATGAATTTAATGAATAATATCTTTCAAGAATACTTGGACAAATTTTTTCTCATATTCTTGGATGACATTCTCATATATTCTAAAAGCATAGAGGAACACCATGAGCATTTAAAGATAGTTTTGAAAATTTTGAGAAAGAGACGGTTATATGGTAAGTTATCTAAATGTTCTTTCTATGACACAAAAGTGCACTATTTGGGTCATGTAATAAGTAAGAATGGAATTGTTGTAGATCCTTCTAAAATTGTAGTATAATCGAGTGGCGTGTAAAGAATGTACATGAAGTTAGAAGGTTCATGGGGCTTACTTGCTACTATAAAAATTTGTAAAATATTTTTCTAAGGTGGCTGCACCAATAACTTATTTACAGAAGAAGGATAAGAAGTTTGTTTGGAGTGAGAAATATGAAACTGCATTCAAACTTTGAAAGAATAGTTAACTTCAGCACCTATTCTAGTAGTACTAGATCCTAATGGAGACTTTATGGTAGTAATTGATGCATCTGGTGAAGTCTAGGAGGTATTTTGTTACAAAATGATCATGTCATAGCTTACGAAAGTAGAAAACTAAAGTTACATGAGTTGAATTATGCTCCACATGATTTAGATCTTACTTGCCATTGTTCATGCACTACAAGTTTTGAGGCATTACCTACTTGGCAAACCTTTTGAATTTAAAACTCGATCATCTTGGGCTACTGAAGTATATTTTCACTCAACCAAATCTAAATGCAAGACAACGAAGATGGTTAGATTTTTTGTCTCAATATGATTTTGACATCAGTTATATCAAGGGTAAGGAAAATAGAGTGGCTGACGCTCTAAGTCATAGGAAGCACATTTTTGCTCTTATAACATTGAGAACTCAATTTAAGGATGAAGTAAAAAGTGTTATGGAATCTGATTCTTACTTTCAGCAAGTAAAGACAATAGCACTTGCTGTAGATCCAAATGATTTGAGGTATAAAGGTTTTCACTTTGATAATGAAGGAATCTAAGATTTGAAAACAAAGTATACATACCTTCGCTAAATGATTTAAGAAAGAAATTGTTAGTAAAATTTCACAATTCACCTTTTTTAGACACCTTGGTATTACAAAGATGTTTGATATATAAAACAACAACAATTTCTAGAAAGGAATGAAAAAGGATGTTATTGATTTTGTGACACGAAGGAATGTCAAGATGTTAAAGTGAGTAACATATGCACCCATCCTAGTTTATTGTATCCTCATAGCATACCGTAGTACAAGTGGTAAGTGATAAGCATGGACTTTGTACAAGGGTTTCCTATGTCAAGAAATAAACATGATATTATTTTGGTAGTTTTGATAAACTAACGAAGGTAGCACATTTTATTTTTGGTAATCAAGGATGATTCTCTGTGTTGGCTAAAATATTTGTTCATGAAATTTTTAGATTACATGGAATACTTGAATTAATCATATCGGATAGAGATCCTAGAATTACGTCAAGGTTTTGGCAAAACTTAATTAATGCACTTTAGGAACTAAGCTGAATTTTAGTTCTCGTATCATCCAGGAAACAGATGGACAAATTGAAAGAGTTAATCAAGTTTTATAGGATATGTTACGAATGTATTGCTATGGATCAACAAGTATAAGTGGTAAGAGTACCTTCTACTTGTTGAGTTTGCATATAATAACACATATCATGCCTCTCTTAAGATGACACCTTTTGAAGCATTATAAGGAAGAAAATGCAGAACCCTTGTTAGTTGGGAAAACATTGAGGATAGAGAGGTAATTGGACATGAAATTCTTACTAACATGGAACAAAAAATTAAAATGATTCGTGAGCACTTGAAAGAAGCGGTAGATAGGCAAAAAAGTTATGTTGATTTAAAATGGGTTGAGGAAATTTACACTTGGTGAGAAATTCTTTCTTTGGGTTAAACCGAAAAAGAGCTCAATAACTTTTGGCAAGGCTGCCAAGTTATCACCTCGTTATGTGGGACCCTTTGAGATAGTTGAAGTAATCAACCTTGTAGCTTACCATTTAGCATTACCTCTTTCTTTGTCACGAATGAATGATGTTTTCCATATTTCTTTGCTTAAGAAATATGTTTCAAATTTATCACATGTGTTAAATTAGAATTCCTTATAGGTCCAAGACCCAGGAATAATCATGGTTAAACCCATATGAGTGTTAGAAACTCACCAGTTGCATTTAAGAAATCATGAAATAAGTCAATGTAAGGTCTAGTGGGACCAGTTTAATGAAGAAAGTACAACATGGGAAAATCTAGAAGATATGAAAACTACTTTTCCATATTTATTTGATCAGAATTGACTATGATGACTGATAAAAATTTGTGATTTTATCTTTATTTGTCAATAATTCTACAAGTTTTGGGTAGATGGCTATTTATTTTTGAATAAATAGCTATGTGAATGCTGATTTCTAGAACTTTAAATCCTGATATTGTTGTAAACATAGATTAAGAAAGTGAATAAATTGATTATCCTTAATGCAATGTTCAAATGAGATAATCATCAGGATGATGATTCTTTTTAGGAGGGAAGTATGCAACATCTTAGACAAACTATTCTATTTCTCTTTTGCATTACAAGCATTGGCATGTGATTTTCTTGAATAAGGTGTGTTCCCTTGATTGTTGAAAATCATGCTTGTTAAGAATAAATTATTTCTGCTCTAGGATTCTTTTGAATGAAATGATATGGCTTGCAAGAATCCACTTTCACTTCTTGTTGATAAGATGCAATCGGATTTTGAGAGTTGATAACTTATCTCTTTTTGACTGACTCATCCTTGGATCAATTTCAAAGTGATCCAAAGAATGTTTTAAATATTCTTAATAGATTGAATGGTAAATTGACATTCATTGGTTGAGAGACATAGCGGATTGAACCTTGTATGTTACAAGTTCTTTGGACTTGAGTGATCGTGTCTTCATTATGTTGTATGTTTATGCTTGGGTCTTTGGGATTGACCTTTGTAGGCCATTATTGTCGTAAACAAGAATAGTCTACTTCATGACTATGAGGGGGATCAGAATCCTAAAAACTAAAGGACTATCCTAACGATTATCCTAAACTAGGTAAGAGCACATAATTTCTAGCTACGTCTATTTAATTGGGTTATAATCTAACCTACGCTTCTTATTCTATTGTGTTGGGGGGTGACCTAACCTAAGCTCTTGTGCTAAATGAATAAGGGAGAAAATTTTCTAAGGTGATATTAGGCTAAGTTAACCTAATGCCTAATACTAATGGTTGTGGATTTAATCTAACCTAAGGTGGTATTACCTATGGCAATGTTTTAGACCTAAGGAAATTATTTAAGAAATGATTTTTGACTAACCTAAGTTTTGGGGACATCTAGCCTAAACTAATTAAAGAGGGGCCTATGGTCGCATGACACTATGGTGATGGTTCCAATGGATTTGATTTGATTTGATTGGGTATTAATGCAAGGTGGTACCACTAGTTTTGGCAAGGGCTAGTTAACTTTAGTGGGGCTTACGTGGAGGCTTCACTAAGTATGGATTGAATGTTGATTTGGAATTAGTATCCGCCAATTTTGGGGAGGTAGTGGCAAGGAGAGAGATGCAAGAGAATTGGGAGTTATGGAATTAATGAATCTTAATTTTTGTGTGCAAACCGTCTTGGAAACAAGGGAGGTGGATTTGTGGGAGGTTGTTTTGTTTTGCATGCCTCGTGAATTTTCTCTGCATGGAGCTATTTGGTTCTTTGACCACCACCAATTCGATTTCTTCTTCTTATTTGATATATTTCATTTATCTGGTCTATTTTCAATCAAGGGAATGTATAAGAGGCATTGGAAGAAAAGAAAATGATTGTTGATCTATCGTGGAGAAGAAAAAGGGTTAGAATCTCACCTGGAAGTCTCCTTTAAATTGGTAGAGAAACTATTAGGCATGATAGGCTCTACCCATTAAGATATATTGCTTTCTTATAAATGAATCATTAAAACAACTCTTCTCTCATAAGATAAATGTTTGCATGATTAGTCTGGTTATTTCCTTGCGTGTTTTTATGAAAAATTTGTTGTTTTTGGAATGTAAATCCATTACATAGTAATGATAGTTTTTGGGAAACTTTCTCTGTGCTAGTTTAATGATGATATTCATGCGAACTTATATTTGAAGCTCTATAACTTGTATTCAAGGCTGGTGTTGATTGAACTAGCATTCGTTGCCTTATGCTTTATTCTGAACTATTTTTAGAGCCTATGTTTTGTTTAAATTTTTAGTGGAGCTTCATGGTTGTTCTAAGCTTTTGTTGAAGCTTCATGATTTGTTATGATCTTTTAATGGAACTTTGTGTTTTTCTAAACTCGAGTGGAACTTGGTGTAGTTATGAATTTTTTGTTGAATCTTCGTATTCATCACTTTGTACTCATATCCAATTCTTATGAATGCTAAACTTGTAGTCGAGTTGTTGAGTTTTGTTCGCACATATACTCTGAGATGGATGTTTTATTCTTATTTAAGGAATTGAAAATGCTTAAACTCGTATTAGAGCATTGGTGTTTTTTTTCTGAGCTTCTATTTAGGGCTTTGTGTTTTGCTTTAGGCTCATATTTGAACTTCATTCTTTCGAGATAGTATTAGAAGCTTGTGAAGTCCTAAAATTTTGTTCAAAGCTCGTGATCGACACTGTACTGGTATTCCATTCTTTCTTGTTCTAAACTTGAGTTGGAGTCGACGGGTTTGAATCAATAATTGTATTTCGAGTTGTTATATTGTTGGTATTGTGGATGTGAAAATATTTAAATCCATTTTTGGACTATCTTATTGATAAGTGCTTGAGAGATTAGTTTCGGTTTGAATTTGATCTGTTAATTTCTTTGAGATTTCCTTCATGTAACTTCTTGAGTGTGAATGATTTTAGTACTTTTACTTTTAAATTGTACAACCTTTTGAATAGGATACGGTGAGAGAATGTGAAGTATATCTTTCCTTCTCTACCTTGAGCAAAGCCGCGTCTTGTTGAAGCTTGAATGTTTTGTTCATAGAATTAATGGACTGGAACTATGTCTTATTGTGGGTTTGGTTTATTTTTGTAGCTCGTTTGGAAAAGTCGTAATAGTTTTAGAGGGTTTACGGAAATACATTATTCACTCTCTTTCCTATTTTACATGTTAAAAAAATACTTTCCATGTCTTAATCTTTTAACTGGAACTTGAGAGTCCTAGTTGTGATTCTATTTCAGTTGAGTTGGAAGTAAGATTGGAACAACTCTTGACTTAAACATCGTTGGGGTTTCTTACTCTCTTCAGATATTTTATTTGATTCTTGGGTTTTATTTGAAAATTGAATTTAAACCTAGTATACCGAATTTTGTATGGAATGATAGAATATCTCTGCTCGTAATGCTTTTTATTATTGTTCTTATTTAGGGATCGCAAACTACTTCTCTATTGCATCAAGTTGTTGAAGACTTATAAAAGGATGTTAGTCTTTTGAGTTCTTGAGTTGTAATGATCCTTGCACATCTTTCATTGTTTGTGGATTTCTATTCCTTGCGTAATTCATTGAACAAGTCTCCAATTGTAGAAAGAGAATTGAATATGTCCTCTTGGGGAAAATATAATGTTAGGGACTATACTATGTAGTTCATTCAAAGATTTGAATTTGAACTTGAGCTTGGGAAAATGGAAATAGGTAAACCAATTTGTTATATTTGTAAGGAAAGTTAGAAGTGTGATTTCTTTACTATGCATGTATTTTGGGAACTAGTTAAGGAATTCTAGGTTTGGATTATCAATGGGAATTCATTTCATAGTATAAATGAAATGAATTATGGATTAGGTCTCGTTGTAAATATCTTCCCCTAGGTAGATATAGACAAGTAGAAGAATATGGAAATCGAAGAAACTCAGAGCCCGATATTTATTTCATCACCAAAAGTCACACCAAGGCACAAGTTAAAGGTGTAGGTAAAGGGCGCATGAAAATGGATGTCGACATGAAAATATATGTGCCAAGGTGCAGGTTAACGGCGCATGAAAATGGATGTCAACATGGAAAAATGTGTGCCTTAGCGCACATAAGGGTATCTCGACATAAAGATGGATGCGCCAAGGTGCACCTTCAAGAGGCGCAACATTTTGAGTGCTGACAGGAAGCAAACCCTGACCCAGATATTCAGATGGCCATAACTTTTCACAGGGAGCTCGGATTAACGCAAGGTTGGACTTTTCAGAAATCTTACAAGGTCCTCTATCCAACTACAGTTGGATATCTTTAATTGGGTGGGAACAAATTCTTAAAAATGCAAAATACAGTTCACCACTTTTTGGGTTTTCTAGGGTTCTCACCTACCACCATAATGAGATGAATTAAATGCAACCTAGAGGTGGTTGGGGTAGATTTGGATTTCCTCTCTCTTCCCTCTCTCATTCTTCCTATAAATTGTGAGGGGATTCTTTCTAAAGGTTGGACATTCTTTTTTGCCCCTCCCTTCTTCTCTTTGGTAGGTGAATTTGTGGAGTTCAAACCTCCCATCTAAAACTGTAATGCAACTTTTCCTCTTGGCATTTTGTGGTGTATTGTATCAATCTTTGGAGAAAATAATGCATGTCTGTGGATGATTCTCAACCCTCTCTATGTTCATTTGCATCTTCCTGATCTTTCACTATAAACTTGGTTATTGTGCATGATCTTGCATTACATTTTAATGGTTTGTGTTTATTGGCAAGACATGTGTTCTTCATTCCTCGGTGCATCACCTTTGTTAGTTTAGGTTTTATTTTTATGCATCTTCTTACCCTGTCTCCTTGGCAAGTTAGTTTAGGTTTTGAGTAAACCCTCTACATTTTTACGTGTGCATCTGAACAAAGGAATAGGAACCGGCCTTCATCCAGAGATCTTTTCCGATTTCGCAAGGTCCCACACTTGGGAAAAGCTCCATGTTATGAAATCACACTGAGAGTCTCAACCCATCGAGTTGCAAATATTTAGGGGTGCTGTGATTCACCATCAATAGTTTTGGCATGCCGGTGGGACCAAGAGGTCATTCCATAGGATTTGAAGGAGTTTTCAAGAAAATTTGGACTAAAAATTGTAGGTTTTACAATTTCAGATTTTTCACCTTCCAGGCTGAACTTTGAAATCAATTTTCAAGGGCTTAACTTGCTCAAAACAAGTCAAAATTTCACCAGTTGATAGATCGGGGGATAATATTCAAAAGGCTATTCTTAGATTTTTGATATTTTGATTTTCAAAATTTCATGGTTTTTAGTATTTCGAGGTTTTCCCAGTTGCCTTGCATAACCTGAGTTTTCACCTATACCTTTCGGGGATTAGTAGCTGCACAAAAAAACCCGATAACCGAACTGAAGAAATATATCTTTTGGGTCCTTCAAGTTTTTAAATTCTATTTTTAATATTGTCAGGTTTGGTGTGTAACTTGGCAGAATCTAGCCTTTTGAGGCTCACTTTCTAACACATCTGGCGACTCCGAAGGGAATAGAATTCAGTGGTTTAGCAGAAATAGTTTCCCAGGCATATGAGAAGAATTCGAACCAGGTCTGATACTCGAGAAGAGGGGCTATTTGTCCACTTGCAACTATCACCAGGAAGAGGAAGGAGAGGAAGAATACCACAAAGATCACCATATCCACCTAACAGGCCTTTATCAACCCCTCCACCGGGTAGACCTTTCATCCAATTAACAAGGGTTCTCAAGCCAATCATAATGGCACAACCACCGAATCCCTTTGTTAATTTCACTGGCAGCAGCCCACTTTCCCTCAATGCACAGAATCCAGTTCCAATTGCAGCATTGAAGAACATTCCATTTTTCACTAGAGAAAATTATACCACTCCTGGTGACCATGACAAAGACATTGCTAACGTTTGTGAAATCCATGAGATAAATGAAATGGATGTTGCTGTCAAATTTATGGCATCTTCATTCAAAGGGAAGGCTTTGCAGTGGTTTAGGAGCCTTGCAGCTAGTTTTATCAAAAATTGGAATCAGTTACGCATAGTTCTCCATGAGCAGTTTGGAGAAAAGGGAGACAATTTGTCTCAACTAGAACAATTAACAACTATCAAGAGAGCTCCCAACGAGCAGCTGATTGACTTCAACTTCAGATTTCAAAGGTCTTGGGATAGAATTCTAGTGGCCATCAGGCCAATAGCTGAAGGTGCTTTTCTATATTATCTTAAAGCTTTGAATTCTAATATTTCTATGTTAATTCAATCTATGGGAGGCACAACCTTACCTGCTACTTATAGCATTGCCATTAGGGCTGAAAATTGTCTTATTCAAGCTGGTAAGCTGGCTCCTAGGCCTCCCATGCCCTTGTATCCAAACTTAGAAAATCTAAGCACTAGTCAGGCACCCACTTTGGCTCCTATTCCCACTCCTAGAAATCAAAGTTCAAATGAAACTTCTACTTCATCCTCTAGTGCTTCAAATGAACTCCAAGAGGTTATGAAACAATTGTAGAACCTTGGAAATGAGCTGGTGACTATCAAAAGACAACAAGCTCAAAGTGCTAGACCGTATCAGCCTCAAGCGCAGTACCAGGCTAGGCCACCATACCAACCCAATAGGCCACTCAATCCAGCTGTAAATCAAAGCCAAGTAAGGCCTCCCGCTAATAGACCATTTCAGCCCTATAACCCCAATGTCACATCTACTTCTAAAGCATTAGTGCCAGTACAAAACAACATAGCTCAAGAGTACGATTGGTGTTTCCCATGCAATGAACCTCACAACCAATCTATGTGCTTCAATGGTGCTTTGAACCAAGCCTTGATGGTGACAACTACTGGCGTAGAGGGTGAAGTGAGTCAAGAAACAAATCAGCAACAAGGGACATCTCAGCAAAACACAGCTCCAAATGATACCGCACTTGCAAATTGGCAAGCTGAGGATTTTTGTGGCATGAATCAAACAATTTCTCAGAGTGTAGCAACTAACACAAGATCAAAGAAGAGGAATATTGGTGAAGGGCATTCATTGGCTCCAAGTGATCTACAACCTTCCATCACTCCACAAGGTGTTGGTAAGCAAAATACAGTTCCAAACATGCAAGGACAGCCCAAACCACCTTCCAAACCAACTCAAATGCTAGTTGTTGCTGCCCATGCACAAGAAAGGAATGCACAGACTAAAGGATAGCAAAGAGATCTTTCATCCCCATTTAACATCATCGATCAAATGAAGAAGACAAATGTGAATATATCAATGTGGGAATCTTTATCCATCCTAGGCCAAAGAGATCTTCTACAAGCTGCCATGAAGAATTGGTCAACTTCAAACCAGCATGTCCATATGCAAGAGAAGGTCCTCACAAATGTTGCTCAGCCTGAAGGGAATCATGGAGGACAACAAGGTAAAGTTTTTAAGCCCCCTCCATTTTATGTTTCATTAATCATTGGGGATAAACTAGTACACAATTGCATGATTGATTCTGGGGCAAGTAGTTCTGTCATGCCCAAGCAAATAGCTGATCAACTGGGTCTCCAATATGAAGTCATATCAAAGGGGGTAGTGCAATTGGATGGGACAGCAGAAGCAACGGTGGGAGTGATTAAAGGTTTGAATCTTACCTGTATACATGCCCCAACATTACCATTTTGCAAGATGTGTCAGTGATAGATTTTCCACCACTCTTTGCCCTATGCTTATCAAGGGATTTCACAGCTAGAATTGGAGGCTACTTATCTGCTGACTAGTCACACATGTTGTTTAGAACAAGATATGGTACTAATGTCACAATCAGATCCGAACCAACCCTCTCTCCTAGATGGCTACTCAGGGTATAATCAGGTAATGGTGAAAGAAGATGACCAGTTCAAGACAACTTTCACCACCAAATGGGGCACCTATGCCTACAAGAAGATGCCATTTGGACTATCAAATGCTGGATCCGCTTTCCAAATGGAAATGGATATGGCACTCAAAGGATTGATCAATAAAATAGTTCTAATATATCTTGATGACATCACGGTATTCTCCAAAAATGCAGCAGATCACCTTTTTCATTTGAGGAAGCTATTTCAGAGGTGTAGAAAATTTGGGGTATCATTGAATCCCAAAAAATGTATATTCTTGGCTCACGAGGGAAAACTTCTAGGCCATATTGTTTCAAAGGAGGGATTGACGATTGACCCATAAAGAGTTCAAAGCAATTCGAAAGTTGTCATTGCCAAGTCAAAAGAATGCTCTTCAAGCTTCTTGGGAAGGATCAATTTTTTCCGTAGGTTTGTTCCAAACTTTGCAGCTCTCGTAAAGCCAATAACGTTGATGTTGAAGAAGAGCATGGCATTTAAGTGGACATCTGAAGGCAAGGAAAGTTTTGAGGTAATAAAAGAGGCTATATCTCAAGCTCCGACTCTCGTCAATCCAGACTTCTCCAAGGACTTCATGCTATATGCCTTCGGTGGTGGAGACACAATTTTTGCAATCCTGGCACAACAAAACAAAGAAGGATTAGAACAACCAGTTGCTTTCTTCAGTCAAGGCTTGGAGGAATACGAAACTAGGTACTCTTTCATTGAAAATCATGTCCTTGCAGTGATCAGGAGTTTAAAGAAATTCAAGCACCTGGTCTCAAACAATAAGATCCAATTATTGGTCTCTCATGCGGGAGTCAAGGACTTCCTTCTAAACAAGGATCTGAATGAGAAACGTGCAGGATGGATCACTCATGTCATGGAATATGACATCGAAATTAAGGTCACTAAGCTAGTACGTGGAAAAGGACTATGTGAACAACTAGCTTTGAGTCGAAAGTGAAGCAGTGTGATGAAAAAGAGCGCCTTGGCATCACAGGATGATCAAGAACAAGAAAATGATGATGTTCCCGCTCCTTGTTGGACTCAGAATATGATACACTTCCTACAGGCAGGCCTATGCCCTCCAGAATTGAGCAAAGCAAAAAGGAGATACTTCAGATTACAATCCATTCCATATGTACTTGTTGATGGTGTTTTGTTCAAGAAAGATATCAATGGAGTTCTATTGAGGTGCATTGGGACAGGTCAAATTGAGAGGGTGTTATGAGATTTTCACAATGGAGATTTTGGAGGACATTTCACCCCATGGGTAATGCTCTCAAGATAATGAAGGCAGTGGTATTATTGGCCGGTGTTGTTCAATGATCTGCTATACAATATGGATAATAAAGTTTAAGAAATGTGCACTCTTCACGGGAAAAGAAAGACTAGCAGTGCTTCCATTGCACCCAATTTTGGTTAACCAACCATTTATGCAATGGGGATTGGACTTCATCGGGGTCATCAACCCAAACTCAAGTCAAGGCCACAAGTGGATTCTCACGGCAATGGACTATTTCACTAAGTGGACCAAAGCAGTAGCGCTCAAAGAGGCAAATGAGTCTAACATACTAGACTTTTATGAAGGAATAGTGACTAGGTTCGGTGTGCCGGCCACTATCATATCAGATAATGCATTGGCATTCATAGGTTCCAAGATTACAGAATGGGATGTCAAGAATGGAATCTATTTGAGCACCTCTTCAAATTATTACCCGCAGGGTAATGGACAGGCAGAGTCCACGAACAAGAATTTGCTAAGAATCATCAGAAGGACTTTGGATGAAAACCAAAGGACATGGCATACCAAGCTAAAATCAGCATTATGGGCTGACAGAATAATGCCAAAGAGGTCTACAGGTAATTCTCCCTACAAGTTGGTCTATGGGAAAGAGGCAGTATTGCCTATATCATTAGAATTGCTAGCATTAGAGCTCATGAAGCAGTTGGAGTTGTCTGAGTTTGAACCAATGGAGGCCAGGTATGCAGAGTTGATGGAATTGGAAGAAATAAGAGAACATGCAGTTCTGATGATTGAAAAGGATCAGCCTTAGTAAAAAGATGGTTTGATAAGAAGGCAAGAGCAAGGACCTTCTTGGAAGGGAACCTAGTTCTGAAATGGGATGCAAATCGGGAAAAACTAGGAAGGCACTCCAAGTTTGATACTATTTGGAGTGGCCCCTACATGGTCATGGGATGTAAAAGTAGTAATGCCTTCCAATTGTCTACATTGGATGGAGAAGAACTCCCGATTCCGGTTAACGGAATCTATCTTAAACATTGCTACTAAAAGGAAAAGGTTTACCCTTGTAAATATTAGCCTAGATTTCAATTCCTCTAAGTGTGTATGCACATTGTCTTGTTGTAGTTAGGTTTCAATTTCCCTAAGTGCTTCGGCACAGATTTTTCTACTCTCAAAGTTGAATTTCTACATTCAAGCATGCTCTGAAGAAGGGGTTGGGATATCAGGCTTGGGATCAGATATCAGGTTGGTTTCAAGTTATTGCTTATGACTCCATGCCCAATGGATTGCTAAAAGGCCATTGATCTTCTACCTAGCAGGCAGGTGATCCCGTTGAGTCGCCAAAATTGTTTTAAATATCTTCCCCCCGAATAGATATAGACAAGCAGAAGAATATGGAAATCGAAGAAACTCAGAGCCTGATATTTATTGCATCACCAAAAGTCACACACCAAGGTGCAGGTAAAGGGCGCATGAAAATGGATGTCGACATGAAAATATATGCGCCAAGGCGCAGGTTAAGGGCACATGACACGGAGTGTCGACATGGAAAATTATGCCCATGGCGCAGGTAAAGGGTGCATGAGAAGGTGTCGACACATGAAAAGGATGCGCCAAGGCGCAGGTAAAGGGTGCATGAAAATGGATGTCGACATGAAAATATATGCGCCAAGGCGCAGGTAAAGGGCGCATGAAAATGGATGTCGACATGAAAATATATGCACCAAGGCACAGGTTAAGGGCGCATGAAAATGGATGTCGACATGGAAAAATGTGCACCTTGGCGCACATAAGGATGGATGCGCCAAGGCGCACCTTCAGGAGGCGTAACATTTTGAGTGCGACAGAAGACAGACCACCCGTATATTCAGATGGCCATAACTTTTCACAGGGAGCTCGGATTAACGCAAGGTTGGACTTTTCAGAAATCTTACAAGGTCCTCTATCCAACTACGACTGGATATCTTTAATTGGGTGGGAAAAAATTCTTAAAAATGCAAAATACAGTTCGCCACTTTTTGGGTTTGCTAGGGTTCTCACCTACCACCATAATGAGATGAATTAAATGCAACCTAGAGGTGGTTGGGGTAGATTTGGATTTCCTCTCTCTTCCCTCTCTCATTCTTCCTATAAATTGTAAGGAGGGGATTCTTTATAAATGTTGGACATTCTTTTTTCCCCTCCCTTCTTCTCTTTGGTAGGTGAATTTGTGGAGTTCAAACCTCCCATCTAAAACTGTAATGCAACTTTGCCTCTTGGAATTTTGTAGTGTATTGTATCAATATTTGGAGAAAATAATGCATGTCTGTGGATGATTCTCAACCCTCTCTGTGTTCATTTGCATCTTCCTGATCTTTCACTACAAACCTGGTTATCTGTGCATGATCTTGCATTGCATTTTAATGGTCTGTGTTTATTGGCAAGACAGTGTTCTTCATTCCTGGTGCATCACCTTTGTTAGCTTAGGGTTTATTTTTATGCATCTTCTTACCCTGTCTCCTTGGAAAGTTAGTTTAGGTTTTGATTAAACCCTCTGCATTTTTACGTGTGCATCTGAATAAAGGAATAGGAACCAGCCTTCATCCGGAGAGCTTTTCCGATTTCGCAAGGTCCCACACTTGGGGAAAGCTCCATGTTATGCAATCGCACTGAGAGTCTCAACCCATCGAGTTGCAGACATTCAGGGGTGTTGTGATTCACCATCAATAGGTCCTTTTCTATTTGGTATCCTTTTTCTGTTGTTTGGATACGTTCATTTGATTGAACTTTACTGATTTTGATCTTCTTCGAGATGGAAAATATATTGAGGAACGTTTGGTTTCAGGTCTTTGAATTGAGGTGGTTTTTGTGTTCTAAACTTGTAATTGTCTTTTCGATGATTAGTGTTTGGGGAACAACATGTATTGATTCTTCTTCCTTATTATATGGAATGATGAAGTATTCTAATATTAGCTATGCCTTAATTAACTTCTTTTGTTGTTGAGTAAAGATAAATGTGTATTTTCTACTCTTATAGAACTATGAAGCAATTAGATGACAAGACCTGTTGATTGTTTTAAAGTAATTAATAAGATCAATTTAATCGTATGATATAATGCAGTGTTGTAGATTATAAGTATGCTCTTTTCTTAAAAGTGAATTCAGACTCTTTTAATATACTTATTTTGTAGATGTTATTACTTATGATTATATGGATGATATATTAATTTTTTCATTAACTTGCAAAGTTGTTTTAATGGAACAATTAGTGGAATGCAAATTTAATGGTAAGTGCTTATCATGCTCGAGTTCATCAATCGACCCATGATAATAATTTTTGTAGATGGAGATCATAAGTTATAAAAGAAGACAGGAACTTTCATGATGTATTGGTTTATTTAATTTTGGAGCTTATGTAAAGAGTTTCGTATCATTCTTGAGTTGTATTGGAAAAGAGAAGTGTTGTTCTTATAAGATCTTAATTATGATTGACATACGTAATTTCTGAATTGCATAGTCTTGTAAATCTATATTTAAAATCATGAATTGAAAGGTTTTGTGTTGGACTACAATTTGTGATGTGAATACATTTTTACTTGTATGATGGAAATAATAGTGATATCTTTGCGTTATTATTTATATCTATGTATACTATTATTGTTATAAGATAATGAGCGGATTTAAGGAGATAGTATAATCTCCCTTATATTAATGAACTTGTTAAATTGCAAATATTTCGTTCTCTATTTACATAAATATAGTTTAATAATGAAATATGCTTGGGAAATACAACTAAAATATATATGTAACAAACGATAAAAAGGTTATGTTAAACCTAACATCTAACCATGAAAAGGAAGAATCTTTCTCTCTCATGGAATGAAAGGTAAACAGAATAGTGGTATGATCATTAATCATTATACTTCATTTATAAAGTAAACACTAGCTGAATCTAAGTGGGTGACACACTTGATTTGGATAGCTAGGTTGCATTAATAATTTAACGTCTAATGTTTGCTTTCCTATTTTTGAATAACTACTTGTTATGCCACGTTAACTAATAAAAAATGCAAACATGAATTAATGAAGTTCTCGATATCTAATCAAAGCTATTATTGGATAAAGAACTTAAGGAATGTTGGAATTAGGGTTAGGTAGGGTTGTTGGAATTTGATTTTTATTCCAGTGTTTAATTATGATTAATAACCACTAAGGGGGTATGTACATCTTGATGAACCAGTTCTAACGGATGTCGGCACATGCCAAGCTGCAAGATCGTACCATCGAGAAATCCTTGAACTTCTCAAGGAAACAGTGTTGTAGTCGACATGTCGTAATACCCTTCCGTATTGTTTATCTAGATCTACACACATCTAGACTTGGACTTAGTTTCTCTCTAGGTCAAGTTAGTAGCATACTTGGGATAGGTAGTAGCTTTCTATGCCTTAGGGTACCTTGGCACATTCGAATGACTTAGATCAGCCAAGTATGCCCATATACCCTAAGTCATTATGAGTGTCTTCCTATAACAAATTATGTTTCTAACCTGGGCTAGGGTCAAACCTCGGGCAAGTGGAATGACAGTAGTCAAGAAAGACCATTCTAGATAATGAAGAGTGAGATGAAGGACGTATTCCTGAATTACGAGTATGTCATCTAGGAATAGTAACACGAATAGTATGTTGAAAATATTTGGCCAAAATATCACAAGCTGCTGGTTGCATTGTCCTATGTCACCTAGTTTAAAGCAACGTGATGTCAGATGAATATTGGTAACAAATATTCAAATATGTTCTTTAAACAGATCACTCAATACTCGGAATAGGGTAGGAGAACCAAGTATATGTAGTATACATAAATTATTCTATACTTCAAGTTAACATGAGAGATCGGTTGGTAACCGAGTCATGGAATGAGAGATCGGTAGTATACCAAGTCATTATAGCTACATATGGTTATCTGTTATGAGATTGATTGGCATGGAATGTGTGTTCTAAATGATGTTTTATTTAGAACAAAGAACATTATGTTTCAAAAAAAACAAAAAATCCTTATTTTTAAAGTCTTAAAATGGGAATGTTACACTATGGGTATACCTATTATTGAGGTGATTCTTCGGTATCAAGGCCGTTCCTTATTGATGTATCCTAAACTAATTTTTTTGGGGTTTTGAGGGTAAAATGATTGTTGTAACTAAATTTAAATGGGGTGATACACCAAATTTATTGAGGGATTTGACTGAGTACATGCAAAATAAAATTGAGAAAAAAAGTTTGGATGCACGAACTAATGGGTTTTCAACTTAATCCTAAGAAAAACACTTGTATGTTGAGGGATAAATCACAACAACACAAAGCTAACATGCACACTAAGACTGAAAAGAAAGTACCAAATTTGTAGCAAGGTAAGATTATTAATCAGGGAATTGACATTCACAAGAATTAATATAAAGATACACACCACTACAAATAATTGGAAAGACAATAAATGGTTCTCATTCAAGGAAAAAATTGGCAAAAATATGCTTCAAGCACTCATGTGTCCAAAAATTCCTCTTTGTGCCTTGCTAGTGCACACAATATATAGAAAAAATACTTCACCCAACCCCTCCTAAAAATAGACTACAATATGTACTCACCCATGCATGCTAATTTTACCCCTTTATCATGAATAAATAAACAAATAAAAATAGGCATGTTGATTATAATGAGGCATTAATAGCCTTAGTTACAAGAATACACTCTAGTCAAAGTGCAGTTGACTATTCTATTTTTAATGTAATTGAAATACTTGGGTGAATATTTTTTACTAATATTAGCCCTTTCTTATTATTCAAGTCATCTCCAATGTGCATGCAACTTGGTATTCTTGTTGTTTGATTAAATAGTCATATTTAATCCCTGATGTAGAGCTTGTGTATTCACCCACTTACAATGGTACTTTAGCTTGTTTTAATGTATGATTAAAATAACAATTCTTCCTAATTTTTTCTGATTGTGACATTTACATACCATTATAGCATATACATAGACTAGTTTGAATAATATTTGGGTCCCTTTTTTACCTTGGCATATAATTCTCTTTCAAAAGCATGGGGTTTATTTTTGACTTTGGCATATATATTATAATCATTTTCTATCCCCTCCATCATGTGGTAGCCCCCTTCATTTTGATTACATGGTGTATACACTTGATTCAATAATCATTCGGCTTATCATAGTCCAAGGTATAAACCTAGATCATCAACTAATAACAAACAACCCTCCATTTGACTTATCATGGCATATAATATTGTTATCGGGCCCCTTTGACATGGTCATTGAAAGGGTGATCACCTCCACTTTATGATTTGGCTATGATGAATTGGTTGTGACTAGGAATCAGGTTGCACTTTCGTTGACCTAGCAAATTTGGTAATGATATAGTATGTGGAATATTATTTGTTAGATAATTGTGTCCCCCATTTCACGAGACATCGACCCTTCGCTATGTCGGTGTAATGTTGCTAACCTTGATCACATTAGGTTTTTCAAGGCTTGACACATGTGTGAATTTTGAACTATGGTGGAGTAAAGGGTTCACTTTGACCGAGTATTATTTGAAAAGGTTAATATGATCGTGGTCATCAATCCTATAATGTGTTGATTTGAACCATTTGATCTTGGTACTATGGTGCTCTAGATTCCATTTATGTTACGTTGAATTTGGTGATGAATATAAACCATTGATCATGTATTATTTGTATCCTCACTGTAGATTGTTAACTCGGGTTAGATTGAGGGTTTTTATTATTCACCATTGGTCTTAGAGAGTCAATTCACTAACTCAGAAGTTAGGTTTGGGTAGAACCCCATCGAGCTTGTCATTTCATCAATTTGATTTCTCTCTCCCGAGTGGTGAAGCCATGTGGAATTTACTCTAGACTGCCATTTTTGATCTTTGAAGCACGAATCCAAGCATTTCTTATCTCTACGTTGCTCTCGTGAGGTTGACTTTTTTAATATTGTCGCTTCACTCTTTTTGAGCTCTGTGAGATTTTGGTGGTGAATGAACGCCATTCTTAATGGTCTTCGCTTGTTTCCATGCATTTTTAAGCCTCTTTGAGTTCAATTTTGTTCTACTCTTTCCACTTTGTGAGGTTGTGGGTTCAAAAAAATTATTCACTACCATCTTTTTCTCATTTTGAGCTTTATGTAATGTTGTATGACCATCATTATTGAAAGAATGGAACTCGTGTTTTTTTGTAGAGAAGAACTCTATGAGTTCGGTGGGGTGCATATCTTGTTCTTTACCATCATTTTACACCTCCAAAGTGATTCTTTTTAATGGAAAAATGCCTTTTTTTTGTTTTATTGAGCTCTAATTGTAATTCTATGCAAGATTTGTGTTGTCACTTTTATGGTTACCACTATTTTGAAGGTAAGATTCTTTATCTTCGAACACAAAAATTATTTCATTTTCACTGTTTATGTGACCATGCATATATTGATACTTCATTTTCTACATCATTTTACGTTTCGGTGACTGTGATTTCAAAATCATTTTGTGACTCGTTTTCTTATCTCAGTAAATTTGAGGGTTTCAAAAATTTCAATTCAATCGGTGAGTTCTTGTTTCTTTCTCTGAAAATATTTTCAAAATTTTATGGAACTGTGGATGGATTGTAAAGAAAATAAATTTTTCTTCCTCTGAAACTGTAAATTCTTGAAAAAATGTTGTGAGTAGTTTATCTGAACCCCTGTATTTATAATGGGTGTCATTATTCATTCTAGGGCTCTACTGGTTCTGTTCTTTAAATCCTTAATTTAAATTTTGAAGAAAAGTTACTGAATTCAATCATAGCTTCATCTATATGATTCTACTATATAATTTCTTGTGAGATTCTAGGTATTTTTCTTTTCATATCATCTCTTTTGGGTCTTTTTGAGCTCTTGTTTCTTAACTTGATTTGGGTTTACATCTTTGAAATTTGATAGTATCCATGTGTTGAGACTTGAGTTCTATATCATTCTTACCTAGAGCTCCCTTTTCCAATCAACATCTCGTAGCATTAACACTAAGTTTTGATTTTATCATTCAGACATTGATCCTTATCACTATTAGTTGTCTCGAAGATTTATTGTTCACAAGAACTATGCCATTGTTGAATCTTTGAAACTTTGTTTTGTACTTGACTTAAATGAGCTTTTCCTTTTGTAGTGCTTGATGCATATTTTGAAAACTTTGATTTTTAAATGCAATTTGGACATTTGTATTCTTACCTCCCAGTACACATATTTCAATCATTCAAGATTTAAGAAAAATGTTGCCATTGACTGTTGATTGAGTGAAATATCTCAGATCCATTTGAACACTTGAACTTGGCTTCACTGTTTATCATTTAGAGATATTTATTCTTTTATGGTACCTATATTTGATTCAGTGGATGCTTCAATTGATGCTTGGCTATGACGGAAAATTTTCTTTAAAGTTCTGTGCAAAATTCGTCATGAAAACTGTAGATCCGAATAATCAGTTATTATGAGTTGTTTAAATTTCGCTATAAAGAGTCAATTTTATGGTCCTGTAAACTTCTTTAACTGAACTCATCTCCTTTTGCAATAATGAGTTGAAGGTAATAAGTTCTTCATTTTGTATCATACTTTCTTGATAGTCCAAAATTTGAAAATATACTACACTGTATCATGATCTTTGTACTTTAAGACTATACTTTGAGATGTAAGTCTTTAATATTCTTGAATTTGTATCAATGTTCTGAGTTGAAATGTCTCAATCATGTGCTTTCAAAGCAATTATTCAATATGAAATTTGTACCTTGGTACTATAGCATCTTCTTTGACTTGTACTTTGATTTCACTGTGAAGGACCATTTCCTTTATTTTTATGTACCTTCAATCTGAGCTAAAAATCTATTTGTATCTGGACTGAAAGCTTATAATGATGGCATTCTGTACCTCTTATTTTGATATTTGCATTTAATTTTTGAGTATGTATCTCATTGTAAACAAGTTTCACTTGTTTATAAGTAAGATCTTTGAATAACTGTGTACAATTCTTTACCATGAATAATTTTCTTTGATGATGAACTTCAAACTTGCTTTCATTAGAAGTGATGTAGTATCCTAAGTTGGGATGAATGCCTTCTTGATTTCTTCTATAACATTGATGCTAGACTTGTACTTTATTGACTTGTTCTTATTCAATTCTGAAAACAAGCTTTTAATAAATGCTTCTCAGCTATCAATTAATGATTTATGTATTGTACTTGATTAGATATGAAATCTATACTTGATAATATTTCCAAGTTATTCAATCAGAATGTACTTTAATTGAACTCTATACCTTCATTCTTAATTGAGTGATATAGCTTTGAACACTTGTACTCTTGTACCTTGATCATTATGAAAGACACGAATGAATTTTCTTCTGTTGTAACTTGTACCTACACACTTAATTAAATAGTTAGAAAATAATTAGGATTTTTAGCCTCTCTTATGCTCCATAGTCTTTCTTTTCTTTCTTTTTCTGATTTTTCATGATTCTGGGAATCATATGTGCTTCTGCAAGATACTACTTTTATTTTTGTATCAGTTACTTGATGTATCTTATACCTTTTGATTTCAAGAGGTCCACTTTCCTGAAACTAGAAACACAGGCATGCAGATTGAATCCTGAGCTCAAATTTGATCATTTATTTGTATTCCCTTTTAGGTACATTACTACAATGGAGTGATGCAGAGAAGATGAAGCTCAAAAGTTGGAGCTGAAACAATGAATACCAATGGAAACCCAAGGCAATGATGAGTTCCTTCTTCATTCCTTTGCTTCTAGTTTTATACCACTTTGATTCCTTTACATCTTAGAATCATTCCTTACTAGAATCATTATGCTTTGATGTGCTTTCTTGACTAGAAGATCCTTGTGTCAAGCTATTATGCTAGTAGTTGTTCATGTCATGGGTGTTGGGGTGACATATGTGATACCACCTCTTCAACATTTGACAAAGTTGTTGCTATTGTGAGACCGATATTGTTGTTGTTTTTGTGGTTGCCTCATCGTGGTCCCTTGTGTAACTTCTAAACATTATGTGGCTTCAAGATAAGAGATTTGTCTTGCAACTCATCGTGAAATGAGTTGGTGTCTTCTTCTTGCTGGAGTAGTTTCATGAGCTCTTCGAATTACATCGTCTACTTGTAGATGTTTAGTTTCATGACGAATACTATGAATTGGGAAGGGAGAGGTCTCAAGGTGATCAAGACAAAGATTTTTTCCTCAATAGTCTCGAAGAGTGCTAACAATTTAGTGCGGATCTGTAGCCACCTAACATAGGAATTCCTAAACTTTCTCGCTGACCGCATGGATAGTGTATGAAGCCGCGCCACGGATGGATCTTCATCCGATTCTTTTCCTCATATCTCGGTTTCCAATATATCCCATGTGACTTTGGCTTTTAATACATCCCAGAGATGTGGTTGCACATCATCGTGATACTTAACACGAGAAACATCAAGGATTTGGCATCAGCATTTTCATACTTCAGTAGTTCATAAGCATTAGTAGGAACTGATATAGTCAATGCGATGATACCTGATAGTCCTGGCAGACTGAAGGGTAGTACGCATATTTATATTCCAAGCAGCATGTTAGGCCCTTTGAGAAGTTGGACATTGGAAAACTACAATTTTGGAGCAGCCATATTTTTTTAAAAAAATATAATTTATTTGTTTTTTTGAAAAAAAATTACAAAACTTTTGGGTTATTGGCGAGAGAATCGAGATTGAAGATGAGTTTGGTAATCACTAGCTGAGATACGGGGACGTTGCTAAGGGCATTCAACTTCATCTTCATAGTCTGCATCGTAACTAGCTTTAACATCTACTCAAGTTCTCTTGGCATGGCAGTGCACGTCGAACAAGAAAGAGTCTACAAGACCCTGGTGGATAAGCTCTTCGAACTGAAGGTTCGAAGTGTCACGGAGGGCTTCTAACAAGGAGAAATAGAACCTGGAGATCTCTTGAGCATCACGATGGTGTTTCACAGCCTACAAGTCGTCTACACGGCTTTCGAGGGTGGAATCTACGGCTTATGAGACTTCTACATGGTTTTCAGCGGTGGAATCTGTGGCATATGAGTCTTCTATATGGCTTTGAGCAGTTCCAACACTCCCTTTTGTGCTAGACATATGCGATTTCGTGATGACTTTGTAGATTCACAGGTTGTAAATTGAGAGAGTCTACGACTTAAATGTTTTTCTAATGATGAATTTGTAGATTCACATGTTGTAACTAGATGCCTCTGTTGGGTATAGCGCAAATTTTATCAATGAGAAGCAACATGTCCTCTTTTAGGACCAATACGTCTATGGAATAGCAATAGATGGCTCCACACATCTCTGTAGTAGTAATAAAAAGGCCAAAGAAAATTATAGACGCTTTGGCTTTTCAAAAAGTGGTCACTGGTTTTTGAATCTCCACGCAGCAGCAAAGGAAACTAATTTCTTTGTTTCTCTGTAACTAGGAACTAGTTTTTTTCAAATTTTTTGACAGATCGTACTCAGAATCTAAATAAACAAACCAGCAAAATTTCCTAATTTAGATTTTGGGTTTTGGAGAAAATGCGATTTACCAGACGTATATTAAAAATAAAATCCTTTGAATGTAAAACTTCCTCAGCACACAATGCCAAAAAAATGTTTCTTTTTCTTTTCTTTTCTTTCTCTAAGGAAAAACAACAAAAACCTGTAATAGTGGTTTGTAGATTTTAATCAAAAGACTGCAGTATAAAGCCAAACGTCTAGCTCTCTGCATCCATACCTCCACCCAAAAAAACCATTACTCTTCTCACATGATTTCATGCCCAGCTTTGCAAGTGATCCAAACAATAAACACGACCTCATTTACTAGTTTCCACGCACAGGTTGCAGGATCCCTCTTCAGCAATCTTCCAACAACACCTCTGTCAGATCCTCCTCGAGATCGCATCACAGTTCTGATACAAAATTTGAGAGAAAGAATATGCAATGCTTAATGTATTATTGATCAACATTGATGGGAATTTATACAACAAAGGAAAGCACTGACTGCCTGTAGAAATCGGGATCACAAACCAACTGTAAAACAAATGTAATAGTTAACTAAACTAAACTATAGTCCATATTGCAACTACTCTACGTTAGGGAATAGAGGCCAAATCTGCGAACAATCATAGTGGGAATATCAGTTGATGAATGGGAATAAAGATTGAAACCCTCTCAATATAGAAGAAATCATTTCCTAAGCTCCTACACACTCACTAGTGCGTAGGCGCCTGTGTCCTACACTGGGTGCCCCTGTCCGGCTTTTTTTTAGGGTTCCAGAATTTACTTCCAGCAGTATGACCCTATCTACAATTTGTTCAGCACTGTATCCTTCCAAGTTTACTTTATGATCATTCAGAAATCAACTAAGTTTTCTTATCCCATCCTTCTTGCTTAGGATTTCATATTTTACATGCTTATTTTCTTATGTCATTTATATATTATTTGTTACAATAGTTACTCTGCAATATGGATTTAATACAAATTTAATTAAATTATTTAGAAATCAAGGAAAATTAAAAGTAAAGAGACTCATAATAAACCATATCCTATTGTATTATTATTGTTATTATTTTCTTATTATTTTTACTATTATTATTAGCATAGTTATTTATTATTTTGAACTGTTACATCTTAACACTTTATTGGTATACACATGGCAATCCCATTTGGATCTACTTCCATTAAAAATAACCCTTTTAACAAACATCATAAATAACATGTTAAATCTTTTTCGAAAGTGGTAACGGAAAAGATGATTAGGCGGATAGTGCAATAAAGCTCTAGGGAGGACTATACATTTCCATTTTAAACCATATAATAGTTGTATGGTCCTACCCGTGCTCATTTTTGGGTTCTTGAACTTCTAGTGTAGAATCTATAGTTTCATATCTTCCTATTTTACCACCCTAATCATCTAGATAACTCTTGAATCATAGTAAACATCTACGTTTAGTTTTATGTTGTGTTATAAGCAAGTAATTGTCATTTATCAATCATTTCAATTTTGAATACATTATTATGATTGCGTATATTTAATGTTAGAAGTTAATAAGATTATGTCTACATGTTGTGAAAACACATTAGTTTTTCTTTCTATTGTTCACTTTCCCCATCATATAATTCAATTAGGGCGTAGGAAAATTTATGAATATATTTTGTTCATAACATACACAAGGTAGGTGATTCATAGGAAATACAAAACATTGTTCCAGCTTAAGGTTGATTTTTTACTTTCTCTTAAATTTTTGACATATACGTAGGCAAGATTGAAAAACTCATATAAAATAATTTACCTCTAGATTCTTCTCTCCTGTGGTTTTGATTCAATGATCTTGGATGCTTCAAACCCCCTTCCTACAGTGTCACATCCCTATCCAATCCATTGAAGTAGTTCTTCCAATTTCAGTGGAAACAAGAAATGAGGAATGGACAGTGGTGGATAGGAAAAGAAGGGAAATGCCAAATCTAAATCCCCACCATCTCAGCATACAACATATGAATCTTGTCATTTTTTTTTCTATCATTACTACATCTGGGCTAATGGCCTATTGTGTGGCTACTAGCAGATGTGATGTTTGATAAATTGTTATTTTTTAGTTGTTTTTAAGCAACTTGTCTATTGTTGCTGGTTTTAATCTTAGCTGATTGTACTTTGTGTTTGGGATAATTAGTTTTGTAATGATTTTGATCCATTTTTTAGTGCTGCTAGGCTAAAATGTGGCTTTGGATCATTGATGTATAATGGTATAGTCCCTTTAAAAAACTATTTTCTGATAATAAAAATAAACAAATAAAAAATAAAAAAGGTATGTAGATACAAATAAACATTAAAATCCATCACTTTTTGTTTCACATGGTCTTTAGGTAAATGTTTTTTTAAATTAATGGTTTTTAATAATGCAAAGCATAATTTTTTTCCGTTACATATAAAGGTCAAAGGGTTGATTTCTATCTTCATATGTACTTCTTGGATTATTTTGTTTTGTGGGTGACTCTTCACATTGTCACTAGTTGTTACATGAAGAAAACACAATCGAAATAATTCCCGACACATCTTGAGAGCTATATACTATATATCATATTCTTAAATATCCAAATAAAAATTCACCTATTCCACTCACTTATTACATCTAATAATCTTTATGGGACTAAAGTGTTTAGGAATTACATTAGAAAATATTATCATAGATAAATTGAAATATTCCTTACCTCCATCCATATAAAACCATCTCCCTACTAAAACCTTTGTTCTTCATGGCATTAGTATAACTTCTAAATTTTGTGTAACCCCACTTATTTTTGTTGTGATATTTTAGGTGTTGAATACGATAATCAACATTAATCAAATGGAAAAATATCTAATTTATTTATTAAAGTACATATGCCAAGTACATAAGTTATCTATGTAAATATCACAACCTGATAAAATACTTTTGGTATGTCAAGGATTCCTCTCTTGTAAGCCTTATAGGTGTTGACATCAATAAAACTTCCTTCACATAAATTTATAATTGATGCACATTATATGTTTCCAATTTTATAAACAACACGCATGCACATATGCATGTACACACACACACACACACACACACACACTACCTTGATTCAAAATGGTTAGGGTCTTATCTAACACTTTCCTCAAATCTTAAACACTACTTCAACACCTATCATTATTTTTAGCAGGGCTCATCTAACATCCATTATGCATTTAGGTGGAATTATCTTAACTTTTTAGTGTTTAATTGGTCCATTCAAGAGTTTATTCATATCAAATTTGTCTAAAGATACAAGAAAATATATATCAAGAACAACATACTCATCATTTTTTTTGTTTAAATATTTAAATTTAGTACCCTATTATTTTTCAATATTAATTTTTTAATTATATAAGAGGAGGATTATGGAGCCTCTCTAGAAACTCCTGTAACTCTCTCAAGGACTTCATGTCTTATAAGGATAATATATAATTATGTTTTTATTTTAATAAGAGTTTTTTTGTCAACCTTGACTAGAAAACCTACTTTTTCAATTAATAATACCAAAAGATATGTTTTTATTAGTCAAACTTGTTTCTTCTCTAATCTTGAGTAAGAAAAGATGTCCTAAAATATTTGCAGATATCATGAGAATAGTGATTCATAGGAGGACATGCAATATTTTATTTTTCTATATACTTATATTTTTCTTTGATTGAGCTACTTTTGCGCTCCCTTTTCCATGTTTAATAATGTAGTTTTTAATCCCTTAGGCCATTTTCGGCCTTTCAAATACATATTATTATTATCACCCTTATCATATGTTGTGATTCAATTCTAAAAGGATACCACCATAATTTCGTATTCGATTGAGAAAACCTAGAGTATCTATTTGGAAGAAAATAATTAACACTAGAGACCACTCATTACACCAAACAATGACATGCTTATTATGAAAATTGATTGTTTTGAATAAGGAAAAAACATCTATTCCAAAAAATAAAATATGTACATAGTCATCCTTTTTTATCGATTAGGTAATAAAACATATTTTTAAGGGATCGGGAACCGTGTATAACCTAAATATAAGCATCAAAGAAAAAAATTGAAACAACATGGAATAAGGCCCAAAAGGCCAAAGGTGAAACATATAGACAATAAAAAGAAACAAAACACAAGAAAAGTCCAAAACGAGGAAGGACCCCAAAGCAAATAGGTCATAACCACTTGACCATCAAACCAATGGAGTATCCCTAACTACCAGGGTCTTTCCCACTATAGGATCTAAGGCTCGTCATGAGAGAGAAATTTGTAGTTTTTCCTTTCTGATTGTTTTTCACAACCTTCCATCCATCCCCCCATTAGGATCAACATTCTCATCCAGGTGGATAGGTAGATAGATTTCAAGAACCACCTTGATTTGAGAACAATGAGTATTCATAGATACATGGGGAAGAGAAACCTCCCTTTCCTCCAACCAGTTGTGAATCAAGAGAAGGTTTAGAGGGAGAGGGAAAAATATCACCCTTATTCTCATCGTCATTACCCATAAGAATAACTGAATGATTTTCACAATCATTTTCCTCAAGAGCATATAACACTAAATTATCCAGTTTAAAATCCTTCCACCATGATACCCATCCCTTAATCTGCTTCTTAATGATAGGAAAATCAGAAGCTAGATGTCCTAGAGAAAAAAAAGTTTTGCATCTAAAAGGAAATCCTTCAAAATCCAAGTTTTGTGTCCATATTGTATCCTTGACTTTAAGCTCCATGGTATCCGAAAAGTTTGTAGTCATATCCATATCCACCAAAATACGGGAAAATGTGGTATGATCATAAGATTCAGTCTTGGGATCAACAACTAAAAATTTACCCAAAGCATTACCCATATCCCCTAAGTAATCATCACTCTAGAATTGCAAGTAAAGGCAAGCGGGGCAGCCTAACCCACATAGGTCTTATGTTAAATAAATAGTGTACTTAATCATCGTGATACATAAATAATCAATTACTTAATTTTGTGTGTCTGTACATACATGCATACATATACATATATGTATATATTTATACATGTATGTATGTATATGTGTATATATATGTATAATTATATCTATATACACATATGCGTTTCTATGTATATATGTAAATATACATAAACACACACTTTTTTAAGTGATTAATCTTGTACTTTGTCATTATATTTATATGCTTCATCCCTATTTATGAATCAAATATTTTCAACAAAATTAAATCTTTTAAATTATAGTCAATGTAAACCTTTTTAATATTGAGATATTAACTCAACAATTTATTAATAAAATAAATATGGCATACACGTACACACATCCAAAAAATTAAACATAATTTGGTTCTTTTAGAGGCATAACCCTTTATCAAAATTTAACTCAGTAAATTATAAAGACATGTAAAACAAATGTCAACATCTTTTCGAAATTTAATTATATAATAGAAAATTGATAGTAAAATATTTGCTTCAAAAGTAGTTAACTATACAATTATTTATGTTAAATGTGACAATTACTTGAATTGAAAAATGACAATATTTTGTTGGGCTTTGTAATGCCTTTAGATTTGACACACAAATACAACAGTAAAAATACTAGAATAATTTTTTTGACTTACATTACTTGATACATGAAAACACAAGGGATTGCTTAGGACAACACATAACACATGAGACACTTGCACAAAAATTATCCCACATAGATAACATGAAAAGTACATGATGCACATCAAGGCCACCTTTCCCAAATGACAAGGCACAACATAATAATTCAACTACAATATAACTCTCGTATAGGCACCATCCATGACACAACACTTTCTTAGTTTACATATTTATTACATTCATATTTCGTTATTGACCTTAATTATTTGAAAAATCACTTATCATGTATTCCTTCATTCTTATTTAAACTAGACTACATTATCTTTATTTTACTTAACATTTCACTTGTAATGACTCCCTCTAATTTTGCTTATTTCCTTATCGCAACAGAAATGTTGTAGCCGGATTGTTGATAGGAACATTTATACCCACATGAGGCTACTGGTGATTGTTATAAGGATTTATTTTCTTAGTTATATGTTTTTTTAGTGTTAAAATTTATCTCTGTTGTAAAAAGAAGGTTCACTTAAACATAGGATGTTTATTAGTTCCTCTCACTAGAGTTACATTGTGTTTCTTTCATAATATTGTTTAATCACTAGAGTTACATTGTCTTGCTTTAAGTTATTACAATGAACCATATATTCTAACTACTTCCCTTAGATACTTCGTTTTCATTGATCATGATATGTAGTATAGGATTTGCCTTGAGTCAAAAGGGTCAATCCTCAAATTTATTTTTCTTCCTTAATTTTAATCATTTAATAATAATTTTAAACTGCATTGAGGGGTGGTGATTATGTTTGTCCCTTATGTATTGCAAGTTCCCCATTTACTAGGTTAAAAGATCACTGAAGAGGTATTTTTTTTTTTTATGTTTGTTATAAAATTATTCTTAAGTTTTCTTATAAAGTTGACATCATTCAAATGTATGCGACATTTAATAATAGTTAAAAATTATCCTCTAATAGATTTTATCTCTCTCTTTCGTACATATAACGGAAACATCTTAGGTCTCTGGATATACCCATTTTGAGGTGAGTCTCCCGTATCAAGGCCGGTTCCTTATTGATGTATCCTAAACTAATTTTTGTGGTTTAAGGGGAAAAGATGATTGTAAAATGAAATTAAAATTGAGGTGATACATGAAACTTGTATGAGATCTTTCACTTTGCTTACATGCACAATTGATATGGAATGAATTTTTGATGCACAAGCCAACATTTTTCTACAGAATATTAAAGGCAAACACTCGAGATGTATTGAGGGAAAAGAATCACAACAACATTGTTAAGTTAAACATGCACATTAATATTAAGAAGAAATTACTTAAATTTGCAATAAGGTAAGATGATTAATCAGGGAATTAACATTCACAAGATTAATGGAACATACACAAGATTGTAAATAATTGGAAAGGTAGGAAAATACTTCACATTCAAAGGGAAAAACTAGCTTAAAATTGCTTCAGCACTCTTGTATCTAAAAAGTCCTCCTTTGTGCTTTGCCAAGGCACACAATATATAGCAAAATTAATTCACCCACCCTTCCTAAAAATAAGCTAAAATTGTACTCACCCATGCATCCTATTTTTATCCTTTATTTATTAATAAATAAAGGAATAAAATAAATCAAACTAATACAAAGAGGCATTAATAGCCTTTGATTACATCATAGTCAAACTGTAATTGATTGTTCTATTTTTAAGAAAAGAATGGGTGAATAATTTTGCTAATAATAAATCCTTGCTTGATGAGCAAGTCTTCTCCAATGTATGTAGTCTCTGTCTTCTTTCTTGATGTGACATCTGTAATTTTCCCTTTGGATGCAAAATTAATTCCCTGTGTGAGAAAAAAATAAATCCTTTATTAGAAATAATTGGTAAAATATTCACCCATGTATCCATCTTGATGGGGCACCACCTTTTGTTTTGATGTTGACATCTCCTCTGTCTTCTTGTGGTCACATGAAAATATACTTTTCTGCAAGTGAAATTAATGCCTTTAATCCAAAACACTTAGCAAAATAGCTCTATCCTTACCTATGGGGACCACATGTGTACATGCCAAGTAATGCATCCTTTTAATTTTAACTCCTTTGGTATGAGACCATTGGAAAGATTAAGATAAAATACTTTGTGTACTCATTGTTTCTTGGTCTTATCTGTCCCATCATTGTCCCTTCTTTGACTATGTGAAATGACATATGATAATTTGAATAATAATCAATTGATTATTATACCTTTGGCATATATACTTGATTTCAAAATCATGGGATCTCTGATCATTGGTATGCACCTTGGAATATAATGTATTCTACATATGTGTTTGGAATTGTCCACCTTTTAGTAATTATTGTTGTCGGCATTTGACTATGGGGTCGGACTAGTTTTGGACCTCTCAAAACCATTGGTGTGAACTAAGCCTGAGAAATGATTATTGGCTTTGATTTATTAAGGAGCAAACTATAGTCAACAAACATAATCATTAGTTGAGGAAGACCCCTTCTCCATGATGGACTAACCCTCGAGCTTTGTATTGTCGGTGGAAACTTAACTCAGGTCACAATTAGGGTTTCTAACCCTATGACATGTGCATACTTTCATAACTTGGGTTGAGTTAAACTAACCCATTGAGTTAGATGGTAAAAATCTCTAAACCCTAGTCATTTTTACATTCTCACTTGAGCTCTACTCAAGCTAAGGAAACTCTGTGGAAATTTTGTAGCCACCATTGATGAAGCTTTTGAGCTTGATATCATTCCATTTTGAAGTGCTTGGAGAGTTATTTGCATTTTCTTTTCCATTCTTTTAAGATTTCTACGATCTTTGGTCTAAAGCCCTCTATGTGATCTCTTGGCTGCCATTTTTAAGAACTTGAAGCTTCACTACTTGGCACCTATGATAGAACTTTGTGAAACTTGGGTCTGACCATCATAAGAGGACTTTGGATGTCCTGTTCTAATGGTCCATCTTGTATTTGATGCCATGGATGTAATCTTTCAAACCTGCACTCTCTCGTTTCCTCATATATTTGAGAGCCCATTAATGGGCTATGCACTTTGTTGACTTTTTGACACATTTGGTGACAAGGGTTTGAAGCTTAAACTCCCATGTAGTGTATTTTCCTGTGAATCTTCTATTGGTTTTATGACCATGAATTGGTATTTTATGTTATTTTCTAAATCTGGAAACTTTGTGTACTCTGTATCAATGAAATTTGATCATTTTCCTTGGTCTGTGATTTTCTTGAGAAACTCATAGAGAGTTCATTCCTTGGAGAGGAAAAACCTTTAACACCTATTGGAAGGTGACCATGCATTTCTCGACTAGTTCTGTGAGCTTGGCTCGTGTCTGTGGAGTCATTTTCCTTTTAATTTCAGGTAAGTGATCGGAATACCTAGATCTACTAATACCCATTAATGGGTTTTTCATTTTCAACTTGGGCATGTGTTTGTCTCCGATTCGTAGTTTGAACTTTTGTATTGTTTTCTCTGTTGAATGGTGATAAACTGAAATCATGGAAGTATCAACTTTTCTCACCTCTATTCTCTGGTTTGATTATTTTGGTTCGAGCTATTGAGATTCTTATCTATTATTATAAACCACTATCTTTGGTTTCTGGTTTATTCACTATGTATTGTGCCTGAAAAAAGTCACCATAATTTGATGCTCATTGGGGTTTCTGTATTTCTCCATATTTGGGTTATGATTTGTATTGTGGGTACTCATATTTTGTGAGATATATTTGAGATCTTGTTTCTGTTGAAATCCTCCTGTTGGAGAGCTGAGAAACGTGACCACCATTGATGAGTTTGAAAACTCTCTGCTTGATGATTCTTCTTGATCTTTGGAGCACCTTTATGAGGTCTTATGGCCATCATTCTTCCGGTAAGTGGGGCTCCCTTTCTCTCTTTGATGGCATTGTACATGTTGATCTCTGAAAATCCTGGTGGGTTTTTCTATTAGCCATTTTATAGATTTTTTTGAGCTCACATTTTTGGGCATTTAACACAATTTGGGTCTTTGTCGGCAGCCATGGAAGTTTACTCGAGCTTTGATTTTTTTTGTTGTCATCTTTCTCTTCTGAGAAAACTATGTGGCTGAGTAGACTTTTATATCTTCTTTGACTCTTATTTGTCTACATTAAAGATGACCTCTTGGAGTCATTTCTCTTAAGCTGTGAATAAGATAAAGTTTCAACATCTGTTTTCCTTTAGATCTACAAATTTCCTCATATGGGTTTCTATGGCATGGCCATAATCATTGAAAATGTGAAGTATGTTTTTTCTTGGCATAGTTATTTCTCTTGGATTTTTGGGTATAAAGTTCTTTGTTTTACATTCAAAACCCTCTGAGATATTGTACAATCATGAAAAAATACTTTGTTTCTTGAAAAATAACATTTAAATAGTTGCATGGCTATTGCAAACTGATTGCAATTTGATACTATGATCTCCTTGTCTTGATATCTAAATTCATTGGCACGATCTAAGAATGACCAAAGTTCACTAGCTAAGCATTAAATTTCCCATTTCATAATGTATTGTGTTTATATTGAATGGAATTGTTATCATCTTTAGTTGTACAACTCTTGGACGTATTGTTACTGAAGGAAATTTGTTTTAACAAAGACTTGCAGATCTCCTTTTGCAAGATATGTGGTTTTTAAAATGTTGATCTATTTTGTACCTTGTATTCTTGTGATGAACATTGCAAGAAAGAGCCTTCCTTTAGTGTTGATTGAGTATTTTATTGGTAAACATGTGACTGCATCTCATATTTGACTATGACTATTTCAGATCTGCATCATCTGCTGCAAAACTACTTTGTTCATTTCTTTCATTTGATTGTTTTCTAAAAGACATTATGCTTATGAATTCCTTTTGTACTTGACCTTGATTCAACTATACTATGAGATGATCCTTTTGATTTTTTCTTTCATGTATCTTGCATGTGATTTCTTTAAAGATTCAGTTACGTGAAACTATAAACACATGGATATAGACCAAACCTAGAGCTCTAACAATATATATTGTATGTTCACAGTACTATTCTTTGGGAACTGGAGATGAGGATGAAGTAGCTGAAAATGAAACAAAGCTAGAAGCATGAGAGAACCAACCCAAACAGGAAATGATGGGTTTCTTCTCTCTCCATTTTCTTATAGTTTTAAGTATATGCATCTTTATTTCTAGTACATACAAGTTACGTCCCACACTTGTGTGGGTTCACTATACTTTTATTCCATATGAATAGATGAACTATTTTCATGTAATGAGATGTATATCTTTCCTTTCTATACTTTATTTCATTTGAATGGATAATAATGAACTTGTACAACTCAACACACTTAAATAATTCACTTATGTATGGAAATAAATAAAAATCAAATGTACCTTTTAATGTTCATGGATGACTAAAATTTATTCTACACCCTATCCTTCAAACTTGTAACCTATCTGCAGCTTCAAAACTTCATGTCTAGTACATGTTTCCCTTCCTACCTTCCTCAGGGCCTTGCAATGGTCGTTTATGGCTGTTGCATAGTTCTGACGAGGGTTTCAAATGGAATGGCTACATCTATGAGACATGGCATTTTGTAACTACAACCTATTTGGAGTTTGATCCAAACATGACTTCCAAGACTGTCCAAAACCAAACAATTAAAATTTGTATGTTATTCTGAGGTGGCTGTCCCAAACATAGTCAAACCTCGACTCGATCAATCTGAGAAACTTAAAAGTTTTGAGTTGACCCTTTTCACATAGGGTGTGAAAAATGTCAACAATTTTGGTGATCCTGTGGGGAAATTACCTGCTAGCTTGTAGACTAGTGCCTTGATCTTGTCCATTGGGCATGGAGTCAAATGCATATAACCAAAACTGCATTTTCTAAAAAAACACCAAAATTGGAAAGATCTGGTGAACCAGATCATGTGCATAGTGCACTTATTGAATTGAAAACTGCAATGTGCATGAACTGCACTTATTGAAAGGGAAATCCTAATCTACCCTATTCTAACTAGCTGCAAATCGAGGCTAAATAAAACCTGAGACAGAGTGAAAAATAGCTTCCTTTTCTCTAGAACCGAGATGATGAATTCAGCTTGCAAAACAAGTAGCATGATAGAACTGAAAATGAGATGTGTACCTTGAATTTGTTCCAAAACTTAGCCCAAAACATGAAGAATCTTTCTAATTGATCTGCAAACTATTCTGAAGGGATTTGGAACTGATTGTTGAGTATCTGATGCTCTTATTCTTAGGCTCTGATACAAGCATGAATTCTGGTATTTCCGTGGCATGTTGTGAACTAGTGAGATACCGAATAGGACATGGCCTCCAAACAAGCTGAAAAGCTAATCTTCTTGTCTTGTACTGAAAAATGAACCTTATTTTTTATCATGGGTTCTTTCTGAAGTTGTTTTGAAGGTTGTTTTGAGAACTAATAATCTGCCTCTATAAACTGTTGTATATTCTTTTCAACAATCTGAAACCGATCTAAAAAAATTCAGCCTCTTCAAGTTGTTGTATATCATCAATCATAACATCGTGAAGATGATGAGATGGTTGTTCTCCTTCTTTAAACTGTTTGAAAATATTTTCAGAGTCTTCAAATTGTTGTTCATCCTTTTCAGTTTGTTGATCCACTACTACCAAGACTGACATTTCAGCAACACTTTCAAAAAAATTCACTCTATCCCTTCTTACAATGTTCTTTGAACATGTCATTCCCTCCTCAATCAAAAATAGCTGCTCTTGAATACTTGTAGTACCATCTAATAGTCCTTGTGAAACACTGCAAGTCCCTAATAATGCAGCTATCTCCATGCATGCAGCACAACGAGGGTCTTCACACTCAACTGTTTGATCATGATCATTTTGAAACTGATTTGTTTCCTTTTGGTCGTCAACCATGGAAACTGATAAGCTGTAAACCGAGTGCTCATCCTTTAGATCAGCTGATTTATCTTTGGAAATGATTTGAAAATTTCCTTCAGGTTCTACCAACTAGGATGAATTAGCAGTTTGTAGGAGTATGGTGCTTTCATGCATGCTATTCTTGGAACACAAAGACTGTTGATCATCCCTAATCTACTTTAGATCTACTGAAAAATTAGACTGTACCTTTTGAATGGGTTGCTCCTCTAATTCTAGAGTATGATCAAACTGAAATTTAGAAGCCCATTGCTCTATGTTCTGTAAAAACTCCAACCTATTGTTTTCTTCAGTTGGTTGTCCCTCCTGAATGATATTATGATCCTCTTTTTCCTAGACTGGAAGTATGAGTAAAGGAGGAGTGGGACTAATCTCAGCCTTAACTAGAAATTATTTAAAGAGAGAGGTGGTACAAACTCTTTTTAGGACAACATCTAAATGCCAATTTGGACACTTTATTTTGGGTTCAATGCATGATTGTACGGGGTAGGAAAAGAAGGAATTGCAATAGCTTGATAATTTAAAATTTGATGAATGGGCTGCTTTGACTGGCAAGGGGAATATATAGGCATTGAATTTTGATAGGGAAGGTAAGTGGGAAAAATCTTTTGATAGGGTTCCATAACCTGATGCCTATCAGTTTTCACTGCTAATGATTTCTCATATAGTTCCTTGACAACTAAAAATGATTGCTTAAGTTCATTAAGCTCAATTTCAAGATCTCTTCACCTTTCACATTCAGCATAACCCTCTACATAACTTTGACTTTGAACAATGTAATGATCATCATATTGACAATCATACTTGATTTCCAAGGTTTGGGTCATAAGGATATTCATTCTGATAGGGGTTATGAAACTAGTCTGAAGGGGAAATTGGATAAAAGGGCTATGGCTTGGCTTGGATAATAATACTACTGAAAATGAGGGTTCATGGCTGCAAGACCTCATAAAATACTAAAACTATGAAAAATAGGTCTGCTGCTCATAAAAATGGCTGATAACAACAAATAAACAGATATGATTTTCTTGAAAATTCTTAAAATCTACAACTAAAAATTTGATGATGTTGAAAAAGTGTTGTACTGATCTAAAATCAGATTCACGGAGTCACCAGATGAGTTTTTGCTTGGATCTTGAATCTTCAGAATGCATCAATAGTAGTTTCTAGTCCTCGTCCCATTGGGCATGCCAAAAACTGTTATCTCTCGAAAGTGCACCCTGTAGAGAGATGGTTGCAGGTGTTCTAAAGTTATAGATTTTATCTCTCCCTTTCATGGATATAATGGAAACACCTCATGTCTGTGGGTATACCTATTTTGAGGTGAGTCTCTCGGTATTAAGGCCAATTCCTTATTGATGTATCCTAAACTTATTTCCTGGGGTTTAAGGGTAAAAGATGATTTTAAAATGAAATTAAAAGCGAGGTGATACACCAAAATTGTATGAGGTCTTAGACTAAGTACATGCAAAATTGATATGGAATGAATTTACTATGCACATGTCAATAATTTTTGCATAATATTAAAGGCAAACACTCGGATGTATTGAGGGAAAAGAATCACAACAACATTGTTAAGTTAAACATGCACATTAATATCAAAGCATTCTACAAAAATTTGCAAGTAGGGTAAGATGATTAATCAAGGAATAAAGATTCACAAGATTAATGGGAACATACACAAGATTGTAAATAATTAGAAAGGCAGAAAATACTACACATTCAAAGGGAAAAACTAGTAGAAAATTCCTTCAACACTCCGTATCTAAAAATTCCTCAGGTTGGTTTCCCATGGATTACTACCTTAATTTAACACATTCTCCTTATTGCATGATTACTACCTTAATTTAACACACAAATACCAATCCTAGGAGGGAACCCCATACCCAATATCAAGTTTACCCATTTTGTTCCTAACTATCATGTTCATGATAATTCCGCTACACATACAAGCTAAGATCATAATCTCAATGTAGAAACCAAAATTGGGTCACACTCCCTTGGTTCCTTTCTCGATAGCCAACTTAAACATATTCACCTAACCGTGACATTTTAACCCCACATTAATAATAGTTTAATTATTTACAATTAAAGTAATACCCATGCTCACGATATTCATTATATAATAACCTTAATTAAAACTAATTTCCACATCACCTAGACACCTAACCACACCACTTCACCGTATACCTCATCATAAACCTATTCTTAGCATATTTCCTTTTACTAGGACTCAATATCCACTCACCATAACTAACTAATACTTAGTCCTACCTACCTTAATTAACTAAGACTTAGTTCAACCCTAAAATCACATGCCTATTCTTCCTCTAACCACATTCTCGGTTATCTAAGCGCAAAATCATGTTTTGATCCATGAGAATAGATAGATATGGCCAAGAGATTGCCAAGATCTGTCATTTTTAGTAAACCTAGGATTTCCCACCTTAATTGTCATCGGTCAACCCTAAACCAACGTCGATCACCCTAAACCATCATCGGTTACCATAAAACCATTTTGGAAACTTTGTTTGAGAGCTTAGAAACATTCTCAAGTTTTGGAGCAAAGGAAATCTGCATGCAAATAAGAACCAGAGCTCTTTCACACATCCAGAATCCATAACCAACACAACCATTGATCAGAAGGTTTTTGCATTCATAGGAGGACTCTGGGAAGCACTTCCACGACACTAGTTTCCATTTCACTGATCAGCCATCACCACCACCCAACCATTGAACCTACACAATAGTAAGTGTGTCTCTAACCTGCACCACTTCATTTCCATTCAGTTTATAAATTTATTCACCTTTGTTTATCAATCATCAGCTATATTTTCACCCTACCACTATTTCCTTCTTGTGAACCTGACCATTCCCATCGCTCCTACCCCTTTTAATCACCTCTATCTACCCCTAAGCACCTTTGAATATTCCCAACATCCCCCATACCTAAACAAACTCCTCACCATCATTGATCCAATCTCAGAAAAATCCCCAAAACCATGAACTATTGAGTTATTACCACCCCGTAGTAAATCGCCGGTGGCCCTTACTAAACTATAAATCGATCATACACTCGATCGACGTCGGTCTCTCGTATTTGGTAGTTATGCTAATTCCATATCTCAATAACCCTTTTTAAGTGATTCAAGCTACCTAAAATCTGACCCTGACCTACTCCAACACCTTAGTTATTCACCTTATTTCTAGATTTGATCATATCCTAGCCTATTATGTTAGATTTTCTTATTGTATTTGGATGAGATACCTAAATCATATCAACTACAGTAGGATTCTATTTACTTACGTTGTTTCTTACATTAAATTGTATTAAAATAGTGGGTTGACTACCACCAAGGAAGTATCACACTTCCTGGATCTAGCACACGCTAGGCAACCCACTGACATATATTATTTAATCCTCTTTTTGTGGTCTTGTTGTGTATTTCAGGTAGTTCCTCCTAGCCAAAAGGAATCTCTCACAGTCAGCATTGGATCAAGAAGTCAGAACGTGCACAACAACCTCCAACTGACCATCACTACAAGTATTCCTCCTTGGCCCACACCCTTATCTGTTTCATCAAAAACTTAAAGAAAATAGTGAAAACATATAGGGAAAATGTTTTTGTGTGTTTTTGGCCCACACCCTTATCTTGGGTTCATTGCAATTTATTCATACAGGAAAAAAATTTTGTGTGTTTCTTTCATTTCAAAAATTACACATTTAATCTTCTCCTTAGAAATATTCCTTTCTTCTAATTATCTAAACAACATTTGTCATTTAGAGATTAAAATGAACCACTTCTTCTTTCTTGCATTGCATTTGTGAAAAATAATCCCTCTTCCTATTCATCATTTGCTATATCGAATATCATATTTTGATTTGGGTTTAAAACATTGGTATTGCATTCTAATTTTGTGCATTATTTCTCACATTAAAAATTAGGGCAACCTATATCTTTGGATTCATGCCCAAGCGATGGTTAACATAATTAAATAGTAAAAATCACTTGCTCTCTCTCTCTCTCTCTCTCTCTCTCTCTCTCTCTCTCTCTCTCTCTCGACAAACTACACACAAATTTGAATATACACACCTTATTAAATGACATCTTACATGGGAACATTTGTCAATGATCACATGATCGGAGGATTAAAAAGTAATTCCTAGCTGGTTATCTTTGTCTAGTACCCCATCGAGTAAGGATTTGCCCCACCATAACATAACCTAAAAACTCACCCTTTAGATTTCCTTTTTCATATGATGGCTTCCCACCCAAAAATATGTTCGAATTCACGTGTCCATCATAAATAGTATAAGCTACAACAAATATAAAATTCTTTTAGGATTTCGTGTTTTGAAGTGAGAGGATACGTTTTCTTCATCTTTCTTTGTCCTTTCACACTCTACCATCATATTTTGAGTATCCTGACTTTCTCTCGAGTGTGTTAGGTTGTTATCCTATCATACCTAGGCTTCGGGTTTATTCTTCATACAATCTAAATTCACAACACCTCATTTTTCTTCAATCTTTAGATTTCACAGTAGTCGGCATTGGTCCCACGATGATAATTGGTTTACATATGACTAGCATCAGTTTAACTAACTGGTGTCAATTCCTTGTTTTGTTGGTTAGTTTACCCAGAGAACATTCATCTCACCTTATTTTCTGTCTAAAAAAAAATTGTCACCATACTCTCTGTATTTTGATCATAGTCCTCCAATATAGTCTCCCTGTCTAACAGTCACCAGTTTCTGCTTTATTTGCTAAAACTGTTATTCTTCACAATAATCGTCATCATCACACCTTAACCAACATCGATTCTTACAACCGGCATCAGTCACCCTGTTTTGATTTTTATCAAAATATTTACCCAATTTTCCTCTCGAAATCTATTTTGTCCCATCTCTATTGTCCCCTGTGTCATTTACAAAGTATAGTTCACCTAATTTACGTTGATTCACATGGTGTTGACTTGTAGCCAAAATAACACCCTCGTGTTTCATGCTAGCCATTATATTCCCACCTAGTCCATCACCGTCATCCATTCTATCACCTATGGATCGACTTAGCTTATCCCCATCGCCACTGGTGATGAGGAGTTTATGAGACTCCTCGACCAAAATCCCACTACCCTCTAATACTACCTTGCTCATTCTTCCACCTAGGATTCCTCAGGACAATTAATATATGGCATGCCTCGTATCTATCCCTCCAGCTCTAGCCCCCACTTCTATGTTAGCTAGCACCAGTTTGGCGCTACCGTCATCCACTTTATCACCTGTGGTGTCTCATCTAAATCCCATAGCTGCTATAACCACAACATCTATGTCATCGATCGCACCCGCGACATCGATTGTCCCTCCGATAACCTCTATGAGTATAGCTCCATCTGCACCTGCCACTTCCCATATACCCATTGCATTGCAACAACCTCCAATGTCGGCAACTTACACCCCTTTCTAAAACCTCATCCTTTCTATCCCACAATCCTTACCCCTAATCACCACTAGAATCTTTACGACTACCCCACCCACTTATACGTACTACATAAAACCCCGACCTCATCTATCACTTATGTTGGCTATGTGCCACCCACATCTATTCCTCCTACCCAATTCTCATATTCAGTGCCACCAAATAACAACTTACCACCTACCTTGTACATTCAAAATCAGCCCCGTTTTACAGGGGTGCCCATTCATCCCAACCTATTAACAACCTCATTAAAATTATGATGGAGAAGATGCATACCTTAGAAGCATCTATTTTTGGATCCCATAATTCTTTAACATATGATGAAATATGTAATGACCATATCCATCCATCTATTACCATTCGTCCTTACCCAATGCATTGGGAAATTCCTAAATTTAATTTCTTCAAATAGTAATGACAACCCGCAACAACACTTGTGGTCATTCAAACTTGGATGTTATCTAATCACCCACAATAACGCTTTTCTCGTAAAAACTTTCCCAATGTCCCCGATAGGACCAGCCTTGGATTGGTACAATGGACTAACTCAACATTCTATTTATTCCTTTAATCAAGTAGCCTAAGCTTTCCTAGATCATTTTTCAATGAATGTTACTAAGAAAGTCACCATGACTCATCTCTATTCAACTTAACGATCACGAAGAAAAATCTATTGCACATTTTTTTGCCCATAAGTGGAGTCTTATTAACCAATTGATGTTCTAACTACCTTATATTGAACTTATTAAGTTGTTCATTAGAGCTTGTGCCAAAAACATCTCAACAACTCGCAATTCCAAACCTTCTAAACCTTTGATAAAGCATTCACCGTGTCCCAAAAATTAGAAATTTGTGCCATTGAAGAAAAGAAAATCCAATTACGAGAACAAGAACACCCCATTCAAATCAAACTATTATTTTTCATCTTCAAAATGTAAAATAACTATTCAAAGCCCAAAGGATGCCAATACGGTAGTCCTCAAGGTAGGTCCACCTCATCCTTATAATCGGGCTAAACCTTCTTCCAATATTTCTCCTATCCGGGCCTTTCACTTTGGCGGGAGTAGAAAAATTACACTTTGATCGTAGATCCCTATTCATCGTATTGGAAAAACATCTTAAAGTAGGATACATTACAATTCCTCCCATAAAACGTCTTTATGTCTCGCATGGTAAAAAGATAATGACTACTATAATTATCATCGTGTTAAAGGACATAGTGATGGTAACTACATAACTTTTAAAAACATTTTTCAAGAGATGATAAACAATGGAGACCTTGTCATAGATAACCTAAATGCGCCAAAGAAATCAAATTTTCACATCTTCAAAAATCCATTCCCTAATCATAAACCATCATCTAATCAAAATATCGAACCTTCATCCAAAGAATGAACATCCGTGAGGTTCACACAGTTTTGATATCATGCCAACTATTCTAGAAAACCTACCTACTTCATCTATTGAGGAAATATTGGCACAAGCTCCTCCACACACAAAGGAGCATACATTTTCTACTCCTCCACCCATAGAGGATTCCCCCTCACATCCCCTTGCTCTCACAGATGAACCCACACTTTCTACCAATGTCATGTCATTTTCGCTTCCCAACCTTCTAAACTGTCAACACTTGTTATTCTCCCATCATGAAGAGAATCATCATCGCCTTCTCCTCCACCGAGAGAGAATTCAACCTCACACGACATATTATCTCTCCTACCCATGGGACATTCTTTAGACATGTCACTACCTATCGGGATATTTTCCCCTCACAATCCCATGACCCTATTAACATGATCTCATATCTCTTAACTAAAAAATCCAAGGCCAACCAATTCCCTATCTCAAAGAAATATTTTATAGGGATTTCCACCCAACCCATTCCATCCTCTTCTTCTATAGTCTTGTTTTCATGGTTGGTCAGTCGTTTGGATTACGTTGATCATTCCATGCTCTAGGAACGTATTTGGCTCCTCGTTTCAACCCAAATGCAAATGTTTCCTGAAGATACTTCCACGACCTACCCAAAGGTATTTTCAGAAAATAAAAACTACACTCGACTAATCCGATTGAAATGGATTCCTCTTAATCATCCCTAATTCCATCAAAACATCTACCCATCAATACAACTATTCCCAAACCTAAAAACCTACCCACACTTATCCCCCCACCCGTATATAGACACATCACTACTTTAGGTGTTATGCCAACATCAAGCCTTATTCACCCACTGTCAGATTAGACTTAGCTACATCTTCTAAAGTCTACAACGGCATTATCCTCCTACCTAAAAATAAAACCCAATCCTCTAGGATGTGCACACTAGTATCGCCTACTACACCCTTATCATCTTCGCCCCTTCCGTCAATTCTAGGGCCTCATCCATCAACCTTGACCAAAAAATCTCATACCCAAGACTGGTCAAAAGCAAAACAACATGCTATTGCATCACGTGCCTTTATTACACCTCATTCACCCAAAAACCAAATTCCCTCACCCTCACCCATACACTTCTTGCCACTTATACCTCAACCAACCATCTGTAACCCCAACCTTTCCTATACAACTCCAACCAATTCCACCTACCCCACCTCTACCAATCACCTCCACCGCAACTTGGTTTCCCCCGTGGGTAACCTATCCTCTTCCACCATCCTTTTTCCTTCTTCATCTCATACTTCCCTATCACCTTTACCCAAGAAGGTGCAACTCAAAGCTAAGAATCCACTACCCTTCACTAAGGTACTCAAACCATCCAAGCCTTCCATCACCAAATCTTCTACCCCGCCACTAAGACCTAATACCACTCCACATACCAAACTAGTAGACCAACCCATTCCCCTTCCTGTAAAGCCTCTTCCTTCACAATCACCCACACCTCTACCCAAACCCACACTCACCTCCTATTTTGATTCGTTAGCAATGGGTCCTACGTCAACATTTTAACCAATCTCTTTGAGACTTCGTCATCACATTACCACCTCTTCAACCTTACAATCCTCACAAACCCAAACCAAAAGGTTTTGATGAAACCAATATTTTTGCCTATCATCGTGTGCCTAAACATGATGTTGAAAATTTTAAGGCTCGAAGATCATTCTTCTTCAAATGACAACCTTCTTGATGAGGACCATGCTCCACTATTACCTTTCAACATACATCATCATCCTTTACCCATTCAACGATCGGTATCTCACCCCCTTAACCATTTTTCCCACCTCTAAAATTCAAGATCAACATGGTCCGTATTAGAGATTTGGCCAAACCACCACCCAAATGTCAATGCACCCTACTCATTTCACAAGGATCTTATCCACCACTAGGATTTTTCCCCTCGTGTCATTATACCTTTCATGATGCACCCTCCTTGTCCACCTCCCTCGGGTTAACATGGTTCACATTATTACCCACGCTCAAAATGAAAAAGGAAAAGAAAAATCAGCTAGACCATCAACCTACCTTGTACCCTATATACCATCTGCACCAGCTCCCAAAATCACCATCTGATGACCTACATACCCTATCTCTAACGGGGTCACACATCACACAATAATAAAACAATTACATCAGTCTCCTCTGAAGACGTATTTACATGATCTCATCTAGACTTTTGAATCTCACGGATAAGCCCTTATCAAGGTTTTACAATCTGTTGAAGTTCTACCCAATGACCCCACACTAGTGGCCTCAATTATCACCCCTCACAATGTTACCTTTCTAACCAAATCAGCTCCTCCTTCTACCCCCACAACCACTCCTCACATCACCGCCGCACGCCTTCTCGATAAGGATATTGTCCCTCTCTAGTCAGATGACCCTAATCCTGCCCTATTCATTTATGTTTATATCGATAACATACATGTACAACGTGTCATGATTGATGGTGGTGTTATCATTAACATCATCTCCTCCCACACATACAATCAAATGTGTATTCCTTATAACTATATACATAATAACCTAGTTATGCTATGCTCCTTCAACGATGCTATCACCTCCACCCTTAGCACTATTATCCTTCATGTTCGCATAGGCCCTCGTACTATCCTAGAACTATTATACATCTTAGAGGGGGAATTCCAGTATAACCTATTTCTTGAAAGACCTTGGATTCGTGTCATGGGTTGTGTCCCTTCAACTTTACACCACTATGTAAAATTTGAGCATGAGGGACATAACTACACCATCCCCACTGACCCATTACCATTCAAGACCTGTAACATGTTGTACCAGCCCAACAATGTGCTTGTACCAATCAAGGCATTTTCCACTACCCCCACTTCACCTTCACCCACAAACCCATCCACCAATGCTATCACCACCTCTCCCACACCTAACCTTTCTATCCCTACTACCCAGCGCACCCTATATGGCTGACTCATATTCTTCCCAATCATCTAGCAAGTTGTCTATCCCTGCTACCCACATATTGACTACTCATCCCTTAGAAGGTATTTTTCAACGTCTCACTCTGGGGAACACCACCTATACAATATCGACACATTCATCACTCTGAAAGAATATGGGAACCTTTGCTAGCACCCTAGTTATGATCATGCGTGGGCGAGGTTTTCCTTATGGTCCTCCCCATCTTCCCACTAATCTAAAATATGAGGGACTTGATATTAAAAATTATTCAACCGAACCTCCAGTCCAAACATGACCATTTTCATCTTACCTACAAACCATTACTAACCACCGCTTCGCTCACACTTTCCTCCACTATTGTGAATGGAAAGGATTTGGTTTTGGTTTTTATGAATAGGGCCACCATACTGTCATTTCCTGTACCACCCATAAACACAATGACCATAGTGTCATTGGCTTTCCTGCACCACCTCCTAAGAAGGCCCGTGTCAACCACATTGAGGAAGAAAAACCTTCTCCACCTCATTCACCCACATCACCATCTTCACCCACGAAATTCATAGACCCCAAATCTATTTCTCCTAAAAAATAATTCGTAAACATAATTTCCTAATACCTCGACCTATCAATGCAATGGTGGGTCTCCCTCTTCTCTCCCATTCCTTTATTTTGATATGATCGATGATAATAAACCTTTTATTAATGTCATTCAATGTCAAGATGATGAGTCCATCCTCACCTAACTTAGTGTGGAATACTTTCATATTCACCAATCATTACCCCTCGAGACACAAACCATGTTAAACGAATTGACTATCGAAATCAATATTAATACTCAGGATGACCTATACATTCTAAAGACAGTCAATCTTTAGATGCTACTAAATAGGAAGATTTTACCTCTTTCCTTTGGGACCATAACAACACCTTTTCCTAGTCCTATACTGATATGCCCAAGTATTGATCCTAAAATCATGGTCCATAATATCATAACCATTCCTCATGTCAAACCCATAAAATAGAAACTACAGAAAATGTATCCTCACATTTCTCTTCTAGTCAAACAAGAACTTCAAAACCTTCTCTCGTTTCCTTCATCCTACCCATTGACTAACCCCAATAGATTTCTAACATTTTTCCAAATACAAAGGTGAAATGAGGACTCAAATTTGCATGGACATCCATGACCTCAACCTAGCTTGTCCTAAAGATGAATTTCCTCTACTGTATTGACCAACTAGTTGATCTCACCGCCGGCCATGAGATGCTATCACTCATTGATAGTTTATCGAGTTATAATAAAATGTTACTTGCTTCATAAGATCAACACAATAATGCCTTCATCACCCCTTGGGGGACCTTCTTCTATCATTTCATGCCTTTTGGCCTCAAAATTCCGAGTGCCACATATCAATGAGCCATGACTTAGATCTTCCATGACATCAGGCATAACATATTGGAAGATTACAGATGATATTCTTACCAAATCCAAACATCGATCTAAACACCTAACTGTCCTTAAGGTCATATTTTACCACCTCATCAAGTATTGTGTTAGTCTTCAACAAAGGAAGTGCGTCTTTGTAGTACTTTCAAGAAAAATCCTTGGTTTCTGTTAGTGCGAAATCACAACACCCCCAAATGAGTTATACAGGTATGCTTTTCTAAGGTAGGGTCATTTGGTGTGATTGCATAACATTGAACTTTCCCCAAGGTGTGGGACCTTATAAAAATGGAAAATTTCTCCAAATTTAAGGCTAGCTCCTTATTCCTCTATTTAGGTTCATACATTAGGATTTGCCGAGGATCTATCTCTATACCTAATCAAAACCTTACCAAGGAGACAGGGATAAAAGAGTATATGGAATAAGAAATAAATAAACTACCAGGTGATGCACCAAAGTAATGATGAGCACTTATTTTTCCAATACAAAGAAACCAAAAAAATTCTACAATAAACAAGCACAGAGATAGCCAGATCGTAATGGGAGACCAAATGAAATAAAAAAGACAAGAAAGGATCTAAGATCAATCACAGACATATTTTATTTCTCTTTGGATTGGTACGATTCATTACAAAATAGACAAAATGAAAAAAATATTACAATTTTAATGGAAGGACTGAACCCCACAAATCCCATTATTAGAAGGAGAAGGGAGCCTCGCAAAACAAAGAATGTATAACCCTTTACAATGAATCTTTCCCCGTATTTATAGATTCAATCGGAGAGAAGAAAGAGAGGGAGATAAGAAATAAAATCAGGTCGAGCTCAACCACTCGTTAATGCTTCACGAAAAAATCTTCCCCCAAATCCATCTTTACTACATCAATCCTAGGTTTGGCACCTTGAAAGAAGAGGAAATGGTGAAACAGATCAGATCTAATTTGGTTGTTGAGGAAATAATATCCCGCATTGAAATCCCAAAGATGTTCCTCCATTTTCATCACCTAACCTCCTCAAAATTATAGTTTCAGGCCTCCATGGCATGAACGAGGCCGAGATCTTTCCAACAGTGTCAGACTCACAATATTTTGACCCCGAGTCGAAGAATACGCCCTTCGAATTTTGTATCGAGTCCATATAAATGGGTAGGAATTTTTTTTGAGAAATGAGTCCCATTTTTTATATGAGACATGTGGCAACTAGATTAGAGAAAAAATCGAGTCCACAGTCCGCAATCCATCTTTTTTCCCTTTTGTGAAAAAAACACAAAACTCAAAAAAACTCCTGCAGCCCCAAAGCTCGCCTAGACACGTGGCTCCTTTTGGTTAGGTGAGGAATGCAATTATATCTGTATCTTTGTGTCTTTTGAATGAAAGGAAAATTTTCACTTTTTCCTTTGACTCTCCACTTTGGCTTTGACTCGGGCTCAAACGCTGACTTTTCCTTTGAGCAGAGTTGCGGGCCATTTTATAACTTTTACCCATTTTAAGATAACAAGGGGCAAAGAACCAAGTTTTCCCCAACATCCCACTTTCCCCTAAGACATGTGACAATCGGCATTCTTTTGGAAACATTTTCTCTATTGAACCCTTGAATCGGTGCCATAAAGACACTTGGAGTCTCCACCACTGGGTTCATGCATTAACTATTCAACCCAATCTGCCCCTATGGAATAACATGTGGAGACCTCGTGCTCACTTGATAACCCATCCCAAAGTTTTCCCTTGGAGGAGCGTCAAGTTAACACTTGTCCACCTCCACTAATCTATGGACTTTTCAATGGTCCTTACTTTTTAGACTTTGGGCTACGTGGCGAGATCACGCTCATTTGGGTTTTTTCCTTGAGATCAACTCTTGGAGATGCACCACACTGACACTTGGCATTCTCCACTGATACATCTATACTTAGCTAATTTTGAAGCCCAACTTTTGACTTTGTTTTGACCATTTGCTATTTGGATGATTGGTGTAAGTTTGAGTCTCCGCACCGGGCTTCCTTTCGAATTTACACTGAGTCAACACCTGACACCTTATTTTTAGTTGAATACTTTTCAATGCCCCGCAACTTCTTTGGGGCTCTGGACACGTGGAATCCTGGTGAAATTTTGGGTTCCCCCTTTTCGATTCACCTTTGGAGAAGTGTCGTTATGACACATGGCTCCTTCCACTGCCTCCTCCATACTTAGTCATTTTTGGACTTTTCCTAAACCGTTTTGAGATCGAGGACTTTAGATCTTCACCATTTCTTCCCATTCTTTTTTTTGGTTCCTCTGTGGTATCACACCTTCTTATCTGACCTTGCTATCTCATAGTTGAGTCTACCTGTAACTTGGTGAATAGATTTAAGATGTGGAAATGGCCCACCTGAGTCATTTCTATTATACAAGGTCCCGTAGTCTCTCTTGGCCCCTTCCCCCTCATTCATTGAGTTCCTTTGTAACCATTTAAATTTATAAGTGAGTTTTATTAGGTTCCTTCTATCTAGGGTTGTGGTTGATCCAATATTTGGCCACGGGGAAAATTTGGATTACAATTTGGTGACTCACGGGGTATCTACCGCTAGATGAAAATACCAATTGTCTTGTCATATCCGTTGGTCATGGAGTCAAGAAAGATGGTGCGGTACTAATTTTTCCTCTGATTCATGAGACCGACTATTTGCACTCTCAATTTTCATAAGAAATCTTTGAAATGAAGGTTTCTGAGAGTAGAAAATTATTTTGACCCAGGGCTTCATTTGTCTTTCCGAATGGACTGCATAAGAGCCACAAAACAACACCACACTATATAAAAAAATTGAAATCATACATGCCCCAAATGGAACATGCAGAGTGTGAAAAGCACTTAGGAGAAAAACAACCTAAACTACAATAATGCAATGTGCACAAGCACTTAGAGGAAAGAGAGACTAAGCTAATATATATAGGGTGAGACTTCCCTTTTAGTAGCAATGCTTAAGATAGATTCCATTCATTGGAATCTGCAACTCTTCACCCTCCAATGTAGACAATTGGAATGCATTGCTACTCTTACATTTTGTGACCATGTAGGGGCCACTCCAAATAGCATCAAACTTGGAATGCCTCCTTGGTTTCGCTTGATTTGCATCCCATTTCAAAACTAGATCTCCTTCCTAGAAGGTCCTTGCTTTTGCCTTCTTGTCAAAGAATTTATTGATTGAGGCCTTATTCTTTTCTATTACTTGGAGTGCTTGTTCTCTGGCTTCTTTTAATTTCTGTCATCTCTGCATACTTGTCCTCCATTGGTTGAAATTCAAACATCTCTCGGCTTCTTCATGAGCTCCATTGTGCAAATCAAGTGATATAGGCAACACTACCTCTTTCCCATAGACAAGCTTGAAGGGAGAGCTGCCTATAGATCTCTTAGGCATTATTCTATCAACCTATAAGGTTGTTTTGAGATTTTTGTGCCAGGTCCTCTAATTCTCATCAAGAGTTCTTCTGATGATCCTTAGCATGTTCTTGTTTTTGGACTCAGTCTGGCCATTACCTTGAGGGTAATAGTTTGATGAAGTGCTCAAAGAAGTCCCATTCTTGATATCCCATCCTATGATCTTGGAACCTATGAATGCTAATACATTGTCTGATATGATGGTGGTTGGCACTCTAAATCTAGCCACTATCCCTTCATAGAAATCTAGGATACTAGACTCATTGGCTTCATTGAGTGCCACTGCCTCGATCCACTTGGTGAAATAATCTATCACTGTTAGAATCTATTTGTGGCCTTGGCTGGAATTTGGATTGATGACTCCAATGAAGTATAATCCCCATTGCATGAAAGTTTGGTTGGTGATATTGGTTGCATTGAAGTGCTACTAGCCTTTCATTACCCTTGAAGAATGCACAATTCCTGCACCTTTTGATCCATGTGTAGCATTCACTAAACACTCTGGGCCAATAATATCCTACTTTCATGATTTTAAGTGTTGTCACTCTTGGAGAAAAATGGCCTCCAGTTGCTTCAACATGGAATTATTATAGCTCTCTCTACTACCTGCGATCTATCCCAATGCATCTTAGTTAGAATCCCATTGATGTCTCTTTTGAACAAAACACCATCAATAAGAACATATGGGTTGGCCTATAACCTAAAATGTATCCTTTTTGTTTTACTCATCCCATGAGGACACAAGCCTATTTTAAAGAAGTGCACCATGTCTTCGGTCTACTAAGGAGCAGTTACATCATCTCTCCCTTCTTCTTGACCATCTTGTAGAACAAAAACAACCTCCCTTTCGTTGTTTGTTTCATCTAGTTGACCTGAGGCTAGTTGCTCACACAAACCCTTCCCACAGACTAACTTTGTGACCTTGATCTCAATTTCATATTCCATGACATGAGTGATCCATCCTGAGTTCTTCTCATTCAGGTCCTTGTTGAGAAGGAACTCTTTAACTCCTGCATGGGAGACCAATAGTTGGATATTGTTGTTTGAAACCAAATTCTTAAACTTATTCAATCATCTGATCACCGTCAGGACCTATTTCTCAATGAAGTACCTCACCTCATAATCTTCTAGACTCTGGTTGAAGAAAGCAACTAGATATTATGTACTTTCTTTTTTTTGCTGAACCAAGATTGTAGAAATCATGTCACTACCACAAAAGGCATACTGTACAAAGTCTTTGGAAAAATCAAGATTCATAAGAGTTGGGGCTTGTGATATGGTTTATTTGATAGCCTCAAAACTTGCTTTCCCTTTAGTTTTCCACCTGAATGCTAAGCTCTTCTTCAGCATCAACGTTATTGGCTTAACAAGGGCAACAAAGTTTGGAACAAACTTGCAAAAAAATTATTTTCCCTAGGAAGGTTTGAAGATCCTTCTTGTGACTTGGCAATGGCAATGCTCTTATTGCTTAAACTCTCTCCAGTCAATTGCCAATCCTCTCTTTGATAAAATATGGCCTAGAATCTTGCCTTCATGGGCCAATAATATACCTTTCTTGGGGTTCAATGACACCCCAAAACTTATGCACCTTTGGAACACCTGCCTTATATGGAAAAGATGGTCTACTACATTTTTGGAAAATAATGTAATGTCATCCAGATAGATCAATACTATTTTTTTGATCAGTCCTTTGAATGTCATATCCATTGCCCTTTGAAAAGTGGCTTCGGCATTGGATAATCCAAATGGCATTTTCCGTAGGCATATGTGCCCCATTTGGTGGTGAAAGTTGTTTTTATTGATCATATTCTTTCACCGTGATCACGGTTATACCCTAAGTAGCCATCTAGGAGGGAAAACCTTTCTGACCAAGACACTACTTCAAGATCTACTCCATTGAAGGGAGTGTGTAGTGATCTATGAGGGAGGATTTGTTCAAATCTCTGAAGTCACACACATGACCTAAATTTTCCATTTTTATTTCTGATTGGGACCATATTTGTATCCCAACTTGAGTGTTTGATTGGGAATATGATACTTGACTCTTTCATCTTTTTAAGCTATTTCTTCATCAGAGGCTCAATATGTGGGTTGACTAGTCTTTGCTTCTGCATGATGAGTGAGCAAGCTGGATCTAGTTTGATTGTGTGTTATACTAGCTTTGGATTTAACCCTCTTAGGTCTTCATAACTCCAAGTAAACACATAGGGAAATTATTGGAAAAGTTGTATAAATTCATACCTTTCTTGCTCAGTGGCCACTTTTCCAATTTGAAGTGTTTTGTCTTCTCCAACTAGGATTGACTCTTAATCTTCTTCTTTAATCCTCTATGAGTATAGCTCCATTTGTACCCACCACTTCCCATATACCCATTCCATCATAACAACCTCTAGTGTCAAGCAACTTACACCACTTTCTAAAACCTTTTCCTTTCTATCCCACAATCCTTACCCCCAATCGCCACTAGAATCTTTACGACTACCCCACCTACTTATATGTACTACATAAAACCCCTGACCTTATCTATCACTTATGTTGGCTATGTGCCACCCACATCTATTCCTCCTACCCAATTCTCATATTCAGCGCCACCAAATACCAACTTACCACCTACCCTTGTACCTTTATAATCAACCTCATTTTTCTGTATGGAGCACCCATTCATCCCAACCTATTAGCAACCTCATTAAAATGATGATGGAGAAGATGCAGACCTTAGAAGCATCTGTTTTTGCTCTCGTAATTCTTTAACATATGATGAAATATGTAATGAGCCTATCCATCCATCTATTACCATTCATCCTTACCCACTGCATTGGGAAATTCCTAAACCTTAATCACTTCAATAGTAAAGATGACCCGTAGCAACACTTGTGGTCATTCAAACATGGGTGTTACCTAATCACACACAATAATGCTTTGCTCCTACAAATTTTCCCAATGTCCCCCTGATAGGACCAGCGTTGGATTGGTACAATGGACTACTGAACATTCTATTTATTCCTTTAATCAAGTATCCTAAGATTTCCTAGATCATTTTTCAATGAATGTTACCAAGAAAGTCACCATGACCGATCTTTATTTAACCCGATAGATACGAAGACAAATCTATTGCAAATTTCGTTGCCCATAAGTGGAGTCTTATTAACCAATTGATGTTCCAACTACCTTATATTGAACTCATTAAGTTTTTCATTAGATTTTGTGCGAAACATATCAACAACTCTGTAATTCCAAACCTTCGAACCTTTGATAAAGCATTCACCATGTCCCAAAAACTAGAAATTTGTGCCATTAAAGAAAAGAAAATTCAATTACTGAACAAAAACACCCAATTCAAATCAAACGATTATTATTCATCTTCAAAACCTAAAATAACTATTCAAAGCCCAAAGGATCTGCCAATACGGTAGTCCTCAAGGCGGATCCACCTCATCCTTATAATCAGCCTAAACCTTCTTCCAATATTTCCCTGTCTAGGCCTTTCGGCTTTGGCGGGAGTAGAAAAAGTACACTTTGATCAAAGATCCCTATTCTTGAGTATTGGAAAAACATCTTAAAGCAGGATACATTATCATTCCTCCCATAAAAATTCTTTATGCCCGCATGGTAAAAAGAGAAGCATTGCTGTAATTATCATCACGTTGAAGGACATAGTGATGGTAGCGCATAACTTTTAAACACATTTTTCAAGAGATGATAAACAATGGATACTTTGTCATTGATAACCGAAATGTGCCAATAAATCAGAATTTTCACATCTTCAAAAATCCATTCCCTAATCATAAGCCATCATATAATCAAAATATCAAACCTTCATTCAGCAATAGTAACATCCGTGAGGTTCATGCAGTTTTTGATATCATGCCAACTATTCTAGAAAACCTACCTACTTCATCTATTGAGGAAATATTGCACGAGCTCCTCCACCAACAAAGGAGTATGCCTCTTCTACTCCTCCACCCACAGACGATTCCCCCTCACCTCCCATTTCTCTCACGGAGGAACCCACACTTTCTACTAATGTCATGTCATTATCGCTTCCCAACCTTCTAACCCGTCAACACTTGTTATTCTCCCATCTAAAAGAGAATCATCATCACCCTCTCCTCCACCAGAGAGAGAAGTCAACCTCACTTGACATATTATCTCTCCTACCCATGGGAGATTCTTTAGACATGTCACTACCTATCGAGCATATTTTTCCCCTACAATCCCATGACCCTATTAACATGATCTCGAATCTCTTACCTAAAAATCCAAGGCCGCCAATTCCTATCTCACGAAATATTTTATAGGGATTTCCACCCAACCCATTCCATCCTCTTCTTTTGTAGTCTTGTTTTCACGGCTGGTTGGTCATTTGGATTACATTGATCATTCCATGCTCTGGGAACGTATTTGGCTCCCCATTTCGACCCAAATGCAAATGTTTCCTGAAGATACTTCCACAACCTACCCAAAGGTATTTTCAAAAACAAAAAACTACATCGACCAATCTTATTGAAACGGATTCCTCTTCACCATCCCTACTTCCATCAAAACATCTACCCATCAATACAACTATTCCCAAACCTAAAAACCTACCCACACTTATCCACCCACCCATATCTCTGGACACATGACTACTTTCATTTGTTATGCCAACATCAAGCCTTACTCGCACACTGTTAGATTAGACTTAGTTGCATCTTCCAAAGTCTACAATGGCATTATCCTCCCGCCTAACAATAAAACCCAACCCTCTAGGATGTGCACAATGGTATCGCCTACTACACCCTTGTCACCTTCGCCCCTTTCGTCAATCCTAGGGCCTCATCCATCAACCTTGACCAAACAATCTCATACCCAAGACCGGTCAAATGCTAAACAACATGCTCGCATCACGTGCCTTTGTTACACCTCATTCACCCAAAACTAAATTCCCTCACCCTCACCCATGCACTTCTTGCCACTTATACCTCCACCAATTACTATAACCCCAACCTTTCCTATACAACTCCAATCAATTCCACCTACCCCACTTCTACCAATCACCTCCACCACAACTTGCTTTCCCCCGTGGGTAACCTGTCCTCTTCCACCATATTTTTTTCCTTCTTCATCTCGTACTCCTAATCACCTTTACCCAAGAAGGTGCAACTCAAAGCCAAGAATCCACTACCCTTCACTAAGGTACTCAAACCAACCAAACCTTCCATTGCCAACTTTTCTACCCTACCTTTACCCAAAAAAACACCACCAAGACCTAATACCACTCCACATACCAAACTAGTAGACCAACCCATTCCCCTTTCTATAAAGCCTCTTCCTTTACAATCACCCACACCTCTACCCAAACCCACACTCACCTCCCATTGTGATTTGTTAGCGGGGTCCTACGCCAACATTTTAACCAATCTCTCGAGACATATGTCATCACATTACCACCTCTTCAACCTTACGATCCTCTCAAACCCAAACCAAAAGGGTTTGATGAAACTAAGATTTGTGCCTATCATTGTGTGCCAAGACATGATGTTGAAAATTGTAAGGCTCTGAAGACCGTTCTTCTTCAAATTTTTCCTCTTGAATTTTTTTTTGATGATGACAACCTTCTTGATGAGGACCATGCTCCACCATTACCTATCATCATACATCATCATCCTTTACCCATTCAACGAACAAGTATCTCCACCCCCACAACCATTTTTCCCGGATCCAAAATTCAAGATCAACATGGTCTCAGTATTAGAGAGTTGGCCAAACCACCACCCAAATGTCAATGCACCTTACTCATTTAACAAGGATCTTATCCACCACTAGGATTTTTCCGCTCATGTCATTATACCTTTCATGATGCACCCTCCTCGTCCACCTCCCCTCGGGTTAACATGGTTCACATTACTACTCATGCTCAAAATTAAAAGGAAAAGAAAAAGTAGCTAGCCCATCAACCTACATTGTACCTATATACCATTTGCACTAGCTCCCAAAATGACCATTCGAGGACCTACATACCCTATCTCTAATGGGGTCACCCATTGCACAATGATAAAACAATTACATCGGTCTCCTCTGAAGATGTCTTTGCATGATTTTGACTAGACTTTTGAATCTCACGAGACAAGACCTTATCAAGGTTTTATAATCCATTGAAGTTCTACCCAATGACCCCACACTAGTGGCCTCGATTATCACCCCTCACAATTTTACCTTCTTAACAAAATCAACTCCTCCTTGTACCCCCACAACCACTCCTCACGTCGCTTCCCTCGGCTTCTCGATGAGGAGATTGTACCTCTCTAGTCAGATGACCCTAATCCCGCCCTATTCATTTATGTTTATATCGATAACAATATGTGTACGACGTGTCATGATTGATGGTGGTGCTATCATTAGCATCATCTCGTCCCACACACACAATCACATGTGTTTTCCTTCTAACTATATGCATAATAACCCAGTTATGCTATGCTCCTTCAACGACGCTATCACCTCCACCCTTGGCACTATTATCCTTCATGTTCGCGTAGGCCCTCACACTATCCAGTACTATTCTACATCTTAGAGGGGGAATTCCAGTATAACCTATTTCATGGAAGACCTTAGATTCGCATAATGGGTTGTGTCCCTTCAAATTTACACCATTGTGTAAAATTTGAGCATGAGGGACATAACTAAACCATCCCCATTTACCCATCACCATTCAAGACCTGTAACATGTTTTACTAGCACAATGATGTGCTTGTACCAATCAAGGAATTTTCCACTACCCCCACTTGACCTTCACCCACAAACCCAACCAATAATGCTTCCACAACCTCTCCCACACCTAACCTTTCTATCCCTACTACCGCTGCACCCTATATGGTGACTCATATTCTTCCCAATCATCTAGCAAGTTGTCTATCCCTGCTACCCACATATCGACTACTCATCCCTTAGAAGGTATTTTTCAACGTCTCACTGCGGGGGAACACCACCTATACAATATCGACACATTCCTCACTCACGAAAGAATATGGGAACCTTCGCTAGCACCCTAGTTATGACTACTACATGCGCAAGGTTTTCCCTTACGGTCCTCCCCATCTTACCACTAATCTAAAATATGAGGGACTTGATATTACAAATTATTCAATGAACCTCTAGCCCAAACATGACCATTTTCATCTTACCTAAAAACCATTACTAACCACCTCTTCGCTCACACTTTCCTCCATTGTTGTGAATTGAAAGGCTTTGGTTTTGGCTTTTATGAATAGGGCCTCCATATTTTCATTTCTGTACCACCCATAAACACAATGACCATAGTGGCATTGGCTTTGCCACACCACCTCCTAAGAAGGCCTGCGTCGATGACATTTAGGAAGAAAAACCTTCTCCACCTCATTCACCCACGTCACCATCTTCACCCATGAAATCCATAAACCTCAAATCTATTTCTCCTAACTTTTTTTTTTGTAAACATAATTTCCCTAGGACCTTTGACCTATCAACACAATGGTAGGGCTCCCTCTTCTATCCCATTCCTGTATTCTGATATGATTGATGATGATACACCTTTTATTAATGGCATTCAATGTCAGGATGATTATTCTATCCTCACCTAACTTAATGTGGAAGACTCTAATATTCACCAATCGTTACCCTCTAAGACACAAACCATGTTACATGAATTGACTATCGAAATCAACATTAATACTCGGGATGACATGTACATTCTAAAGATATGTCAATCTTTAGATACTACTCTGAATAGGAAGCTTTTATCTCTTTCCTTTGGGACCATAACAACACTTTTTCCTGGTCCTATGCTTTGATATGCCAGTATTGATCCTAAAATCATGGTCCATAATATCATAATCATTCCTCATGTCAAACCCATAAAATAGAAACTACAGAAAATGTATCCTCGTATTGCTCTTCTAGTCAAACAAGAACTTCAACGCTTCTCTCGGTTTCCTTCATCCTACCCATTGACTAACCCCAATCAATTTCTAACATTTTTCTGGTCACAAAGGTGACATGGGAACTCCACATTTGCATGGAAATCCATGACCTCAACCTATCTTGTCCCAAAGATGACTTTCTCTCTACGGTATTGACCAACTAGTTGATCTCACCATCGGCCATGAGATCTATCTATCTAATATACGAAACAATAAAACTTACCAAGGAGACATTTGGTGGATAAAAGAGTATAAGGAATAAGAAATAACTAAACTACCAAGTGATGCACCAAAGGAATGATGAACACTTATTTTTCCAATAGACACAAACCAACAAAATGCATACAATAAACAAACACAGATAGCCAGATCTATAATGGGAGACCAAATGAAAGAAAAAGAGACAAGAAAGGATCTAAGATCGATCACATGTGTTTTATTGCTCTATGGATTGGTACAATTCATTACAAAATAGCCAAAAGGAAAAAACGTATTACAATTTTAATGGAAGGCCTGAACCCCACAAATCCCTTTGCTAGAAGGAGAAGGGAGCCTACAAAAAAAAGAATGTCAACCCTTTACAATGAATCCTGCCCCCATATTTATAGATTTGATCAGAGAGAAGAAAGAGAGAGAGAGAAGTGGGAAAATCAGGTTGAAGCTCAACCACTGTTATTAATGCTTCTGATAAAATCTTCCCCCAAATCCATCTTTACTACATCAATCCTTGGTTTGGTGCCTTGAAGGAAGAGGAAATGGTGAAAAAAGATCAAATCTGATCTGGTTGTTGAGGCAAGAAGATCCTGCATTGAAATCCCAAAGATGTTTCCTCCATTTTCTTCACCTAACCTCCTCAAAATTAAATTTTTAGGCCTCCATGGTGTGGGCGAGGCCGAGATCTTTCCAATGGTGTCAGATTTGCAATATTTCAGAGCCCTGAGTGAAAGATATGCCCCTTCGAATTTTGTATCAAGTCCATATAAATGGGTGGGAAAAAATTTGAAAAATGGGTCCCCCTTTTTGATATGGGACACGTGGCAGCCAGATTAGAGCAAAAATTGGGCTTACGGGTCCGCAATTTATCTTTTTTCCCTTTTTACAAAAATGCAAAACTAAAAAAAACTCCACAACCCCAAAGCTCCACCTAGACACGTGGCTCCTTTTGGTTGGCTGGGGAATGCTTCCATCTTTATCTTTGTGCCTTTTGAATGAAAGGAAAAATTTTCACTTTTTCCTCGACTCCCACTTTGGCTTTGACTCGGGCTCAAATGTTGACTTTTTCCTTTGGGCGGAGTTGCGGGCCATTTGTAACTTTTACCCCTTTTGAGATAACAAGGGGAAAAGAACCAACTTTTCCCCTGATGGCCCACTTTCCCCTGGGACACGTGGCAGTCTGGCACTCATTTGGAAACCTTTTCTCTATTCAACCCTTGAATCAGCGCCATTAAGACACTTGCAGCCTCCTCCAGCCTACTGGGCTCATGCATTGACTATTCAACCGAATTTCTCCCCTATGGAATAACACGTGGAGGCACCGTGCTTGCTTGATAACCGGCCCAAAGTTTTCCTTTGGAGGAGCGTCGAGTTGACACTTGTTGGCCTCCGCTGATCTGTGGACTTTTCAATGGTCCCTCTTACTTTTAGACTTTGGGCTACGTGGTGAGCTCACACTCATTTGGGTTTTTCCTTGAGACCAACTCTTGGAGATGCGCCACACTGACACTTGGCATTCTCCACTGATACATCTATACTTAGCCAATTTTAAAGCCCACCTTTTGACTCTTTTGACCATTTTCTATGTGGAGGGCTGGCGCAAGTTTGAGTCTCCACCCTGGGCTTTCCTTTCCTTTAAATTTTTGCCAAGTCGACACTGACACCTTCTTTTTAGTTGAAGACTTTTCAATGCCCCACAATTTCTTTGGGGTTTTGGACGTGTGGAAGCCTGGTGCAAGTTTGGGTTCCCCTTTTTGGATTCACCTTTGGAGAAGTGCCGTTAGGACACGTGGCTCCTTCCACTGCCTCCTCCATACTTAGTCATTTTTGGGATTTTTCTGAACCGTTTTGAGCTCGAGGACTTTGGATCTTCACCATTTCTTCCCCTTCTTGTTTTTGGTTCCTCTACGGCATCACCCCTTCTTTTCTGACCCTTCTTTATCTCATAGTTGAGTCTACCTGTAACTTGGAGAATGGATTTAAGACATGGAAATGGCCGACAGAGTCATTTCTTTTTATACATGGTCCCTTAGTCTCTCTTCCCCTGCCACTCCATGGTTGAGTCCTTCTGCAACCATTTTAAGATTTGAATGATTTTTCTCAAGTTCCTTTATGTGGGGTTGTGGCTGATCCAATATTTGGCCGGGGTGAAATATGGATAACAATTTGGTGACTCACAGGGGTATCTTCCTGCTAGATGAAAAGACCAATTGCCTTGTCATATCCATTGGGCATGGAGTCGAGAAAGATGGTCTAGTACTAATTCTACCTCTGATTCATGAGCCGGTTATTTGCACTCTCAATTTTCATAAGAAATCTTGAAATGAAGGTTTCTGAGAGTAGAAAATTGTTTTGACCTAGGGCTTCATCTGTCTTTCTGAATGGACTGCATAAGAGCCACAAAACAACACCACACTATATACAAAATTTGAAATCATACATGCTCCAAATGGAACATGTAGAGTGTGCAAAGCACTTAGGAGAAAAACAACCTACACTACAACAATGACAATGTGCACAAGCACTTAGAGGAAAGAGAAACTAAACTAATATATACAGGGTGAGACTTCCCTTTTAGTAGCAGTGCTTAAGATAGATCCATTCATTGGAATCTGTAACTCTTCACCCTCAATGTAGACAATTGGAAAATGCATTGCTACTTTTACATTTTGTGATCATATAGGGGCCACTCCAAATAGCATCAAACTTGGAATGCCTTCCTGGTTTTGCTCGATCTGCATCCCATTTCAAAACCAGGTCTCCTTCCTGGAAGGTCCTTGCTTTTTCCTTCTTGTCAAAGCATTTCTTGATTGAGGCCTGATTCTTTTCTATTGCTTGGAGAGCTTGTCTCTCTGGTTTCTTCTAATTCTATCATCTCACATACCTAGCCTCCATTGGTCCAAATTTAGACATCTCTAGTTGCTTCATGAGCTCAATGTTGGTAACTCAAGTGATATAGGCAACACTGCCTCTTTCCCATAGACAAGCTTGAATGGAGAGCTTACCTGTAGATCTCTTGGGCATTATTCTATCAGCCCATAAGGCCATTTTGAGCTTTGTGTGCTAGGTCCTCTGATTCTCATCAAGAGTTCTTCTGATGATCTTTTAGAGTTCTTGTTTGTGGACTCAGCTTGGCCATTACCTTGAGGGTAATAGTTTGATGAAGTGCTCAAATAAGTCCCATTCTTAATAACCCATCCTATGATCTTGGAACCTATGAATGCTAATGCATTTTCTGATATGATGGTGGTTGGCACTCCAAATCTGGTCACTATCCCTTCATAGAAATCTAGGATACTAGACTCATTGGCTTCCTTGAGTGCCACTGCCTCGGTCCACTTGGTGAAATAATCTATCACTGTCAGAATCCATTTGTGGCCTTGGCTTGAATTTGGATTGATGACTCCAATGAAGTCCAATCCCCATTGCATGAAAGGTTGGTTGACTGAGATTGGGTGCAATGGAAGTGTTGCTAGCCTTTCCTTGCCCTTTGAAGAATGCACAATTCTTGCACCTTTTGATCCATGTGTGTAGCATCACTAAACACTCTGGGCCAATAATATCCTGCTTTCATGATTTTGAGTGTTGTCACTCTTGGAGAAAAATGGCCTCCAGCTACTTCAACATGGAATTCTTGTAGCACTCTCTCAAACTGATCTATCCCAATGCATCTTAGTAGAATGCCATTGATGTCTCTTTTGAACAAGACACCATCAATAAGAACATATGGGATGGCTGTAACCTGAAATGTCTCCTTTTTGTTTTACTCATCCCATGAGGGACATGCCTATTTGAAGGAAGTGCACCATGTCTTGGGTCCAACAAGGAGTAGGTACATCATCTCTCCCTTCTTCTTGATCATCTTGTAGAACAAAAAACAACCTCCTTTTCATTGTTTGTTTCATCTTGTTGACCTGAGGCTAGTTTCTCACACAACCCCTTCCCATGGACCAGCTTGGTGACCTTGATCTCAATGTCATATTCCATGACATGAGTGATCCATCCTACACTTCTCATTCAGGTCCTTGCTGAGAAGGAACTCTTTAACTCCTGCATGGGAGACCAATAGTTGGATCTTGTTGTTTGAAACCAAATGCTTAAACTTCTTCAATCCTCTGATCACCACCAGGACCTGCTTCTCAATGAAGGAGTACCTCACCTCATAATCTTCTAGACTCTGGCTAAAGAAAGCAATTGGTTATTCTGTACTTTCTTTGTTCTGTTGAACCAAGATTGTAGAAATCGTGTCACTGCCACCAAAGGCATACAATATGTCTTTGGAAAAATATGGATTCACAAGAGTTGGGGCTTGTGATATGGCTTCTTTGATAGCCTCAAAACTTGCTTTCCTTCCTTTATCCATCCACTTGAATGCTAAGCTCTTCTTCAACATCAATGTTATTGGCTTAACAAGGGCAGCAAAAAGTTTGGAACAAACCTATGGACAAAATTGATTTTTCCCAAGAAGCTTTGAAGAGCCTTCTTGTGACTTGGCAATGGCAATGCTCTTATTGCTTGAACTCTCTCTGGGTCAATTGCCAATCCTTTCTTTGATACAATATGGCCTAGAAGCTTGCCTTCATGGGCCAAGAATATACATTTCTTGGGGTTCAATGACACCCCAAAACTTCTGCACCTTTGGAACACCTACCTTAGATGGAAAAGATGGTCTGCTGCATTTTTGGAAAACACTGTAATGTCATCCAGATAGATCAAGTACTATTTTTTGATCAGTCCTTTGAATGCCATATCCATTTCCCTTTGAAAAGTGGCTCGGCATTGGATAATCCAAATGGCATTTTTTCTGTAGGCATAGGTGCCCCATTTGGTGGTGAAAGTTGTTTTGAATTGATCATCTTCTTTCACCATGATCTGGTTGTACCCTGAGTAGCCATCTAGGAGGGAGAACCTTTCTGACCTAGACACTACTTGCAAGATCTGCTCCATTGAAGGGAGTGGGTAGTGATCTTTGAGGGAGGCTCTGTTCAAATCTCTAAAGTCAACACACAACCTAATTTCTCCATTTTTCTTTCTGATTGGGACCAGATTTGCAACCCAACTTGAGTGTTTGATTGGAAATATGATACTTGCCTCTATCATCTTGTTCAGCTCTTTCTTCATCAGAGGCTCAATATGTGGGTTGATTGGTCTCTGCTTCTACCTGATGGGTTGAGTAGTTGGATCTAGTTTGATTGTGTGTTGTGCTAGCTTTGGATTGAACCCTCTTAGGTCTTCATAACTCCAAAAACACATCTGGAAATTCTTGGAAAAGTTGTATAAATTCATACCTTTCTTGCTCGGTGGCCACTTTGCCAATTTGAAGTGTTTTGTCTTCTCCAACTGGGATTGACTTTGAATCTTCTCCTTTGATATGTATGTTAGCCTTCTCCTTTCTAAACTGATCATTGGGATTGAAAATAGATTCTAGTGTCACTAAGCCTTTGGGAAGCTTGTTTGTATGTAAGTTGTACTATCTGATTCCCATATTGCTTTGCTCTAGTCTGCTTTGGTTTCTAGTTGAGAATTCAGCTTCTTCTTGCAAAAATTTAATGATCTTGATCATTTTTGAACACTTTCCAGCATGTGTTGTTATCTAGCACTATTGGCCTCACAACCACATGGATATGTGGTTGTTCTTTGTCCCTCTTGATGTTTTCAACCACATCAAACATTGCTCCCCACTTGCAAGTCTCTATCAAGCAACTTCATTCTCCTTCCTGGGTATGGACACAATACTGAAGGCCTCAAAATCCTCCATGAGATCCCATATCCTACTCTTGTAGTTCTTGAGTAGGTCATTTTTGATAGCATTAAGTCCTCTGACTTGATTGGCAACCAGTTCACTATCACCAAACACTTGCAAGTTCTTGATCCTAGACTTCCTTGCCCAATGAAGACCTTGGACTAAAGCCTCATATTCAAGCAATATTATTTGAGCAAGAAAACTAGAATCTGAAGGCTGAATAATATCTCATACCTCTGGGGGACACAATCATGGCTCCTCCTCCTAGCTCCTTGTCTACTCCTTGAGCCATCAAAGAACAATTGCCATACCTCATTGTCATCCTTGTATTCTAGCTTAATTAGATCAGGAAGAGGATGATTCTCTTCATGTAGGTAGTAGACACCTAGCTCAGATTCTTCCATCTCCTTATAGGGGTCAAAAGCATGACTTTTTTTGGCCCAATCATTGAGAGTCAAGTCTGGGATACATCCCACCTTGGTATTTGCTTCAGAAGTGCTTAGGAGGTCTTCTTGATCAAAAGTTGAGCAATTGGCATTGATTGGGCTAGGCACATAGGATTCAATATGATAATCAACAATAGGTTCAGATCTGATTGTGGCCTTCACCCCATACCTTGTCCTAAAGAGCATATGTGACCAATCAGTAGATAGGTAGCCTCCAATTTTGGCAAGTGAAGTCCCTAGACAGACACAAAGCAAAATGTGGTGGAAAATCTATGATTGACATGTTTGCAAAAAATAGTCACATTGGGGTAGGCATGCAGAGTGAGGCTCTTAGATCCTTGATGATTCCCATAGTGGTCACTATTGTCCCATCTAATTGGACTACTCCTCTAGAGATGACTTCATATTGGAGACCCAACTGATCAGCTATTTGTTTGGGCATCACAGAACTACTAGCCCTAGAATCAATCATACAATTGTGCACCAATTTGTCTCCAATAATTAATGAGACATAGAAGGGAGGAGGTCTCAGGTTCTTACCTTGTTGTTCTCATGGTTTCTCCTAGTTGAGCTGCATTGGCAAAGCACTCTCTCTTGTTGGTTAGGGGGTGATTTGAACTTGACCAATTTTGCATGGTAGTCTGCAACAGATCCCTCCCTGGAATGGCAGTGACTCCCATAGTGAAATGTTCACACTTTTCCTTTTCATTTTCTCAATAATATTGAATGAGCTATCTTTTTTTTTGCCCCTTCCTAGACACATTTCTTTCTTGCACATGGGTTGTTACAACCGGTGCCTGACTAGGTTTGGGAGGTGGCTTGGATTGGTTCTGCATATTGGGAGTTGTACTTGGAGCACTAGGACCTTGTGGAGTGATGGAAGATTGAGGGTCACCTGAGTTTAGTGGTTGGCCCTCTCCAATATTTCTCTTTTTGGACCGGGTATTGGCAGCCACACCTTGAGAAGGGAACTGATTCATTCCACATAAGTCTTCAGCCTACCAATTGACAAGCATAGTCTCTCCTGGAGGTCCACCTTGTTGAGCTTCTTTGCTGCTGATCTCCCTCTTGGCTAGGTTCTTGTGGCACCATACTGGTTTGCACCATCAAGGCCTGATTTAGAGCACCATTAAAGCACATTGATTGGTTATGTGCTTGATTGCATGGAAAACACCAATCATATTCTTGTGCCATATTGTTTGTGTTGGAACCAATGCCCTTGATGTTGAAGTTGTGTTTGGATCATATGACCTAAAAGGTCTAGCAACTTGGGGTTGTCCTTGGTTCTGGCTCTAATTTATAGTCTGAGATGGTGGCCTATTTTGTTGATACTGGGGTCTAGCTTGATATTGACCCTGAGATTGAGCTTGAGACTGATATGGCCTAGAACTTTGAGCTTGTTGTCTTTTGATAGTTACTAGCTCATTCCCTAGGTTCTGAAGTTGTTTCATGACTTCCTGGAGTTCCTTAGAGGTGTTAGATGATGAAGTGGAAGCTTCAGCTAAACTTTGACTCTTGGGGGTGGGTATAGGAGCTAATGTAGGTGTTTGGCTAGCATCTGGGCTTCCTAACTCAGGGTATAGAGGCATGGATGGCCTAGGAGTGATTTTACCAGCCTGAATCAAATGGTTCTCAGCCCCTATGGAAAGGCTATAGGCTGTAGGTAATGTAGTGCCCCCATTGACTGAATCATCAGAGAAATATTAGAATTTAAAGCCCTAAGAAAGTATAAGAAGGCACCTTCATTAGTGGGCTTTACTACTTTGTTGGAATTCTATCCCAGGTCCGCTGGAATATGAGGTTGAAGTCTATCAGTTGCTCATTTGGGGCTCTCTTGATTGTTAGTTAGTTCTCAACAAAAAGACAAGTTATCACCTTTCTCTCCAAACTAGTTGTGAAGAGATGCATAGCTGATTCCAATTCTGGATAGAGCCTGCCTCAAGACTCCTGAACCATTGTGAAGCTTTCCCTTTGAGTGAAGAGGTGAGTAGCTTGACTACAATGTCCATCTCATGAATCTCGTGGATTGTATAGACATTTGCAATATCTTGGACATGATCACCAGGAGAAGTTTGATTTTCCCTAGTGAAATATGGGATACTCTTTAATGCTGCAATAGGAACTAGATTTTGTGCATTCAAGGTGAGTGGACTACTACCAAGTGAAGTTAACATAAGGATTTGGTTGAGCCATCTGATCGGTCTAAGCACCCCTCTTGATTGAATGAATGGGCCGGGAGGAGGTGTTGATAAAGCTCTGCTTGGTGGAGATAGAGACCTCTGGGTTCTTCTTCCTCTTCTCCCTCTTTGTCTGGGGATAAGTCTAGATAGAAAAATAGTCCCTCTTCTCTGGTTCTTGACCGTGTTTGTATTCTTCTCATGAACTTGCTTGGACTACTGAAACCTAGTAGATTTGTTTCTTTTGGAGTCACCAGATGTACAATTTTAAGGCTTCTTAAAATCTAGAATCACAACAAGTGTACATCAATTCCTATTGTAATAAGATGGAGACTTCTTAGTCCCACCGGGCATGCCAAAACTATTAGTGTGAAATCACACACCCCCAAATGAGTTATACAAGGTCTACTTTTCTAAGGTAAGGTCATTTGGTGTGATTGCATAACATTGAACTTTCCCAAGGTGTGGGACCTTGCAAAAATGGAAAAGTTCTCCAGATTAAAGGTTGGTTCCTTATTCCTCTATTTAGGTGCATACGTTGAGGATTTATAGAGGATCTATCTCTATACCTAATCTAAAACTTGCCAAGGAGAGGGGATAAAAGAGTATAAGGAATAAGAAATAACTAAACTACTAGGTGATGCACCAAAGGAATGATGAACACTTATTTTCCAATAGACACAAACCAACAAAATGCATACAATAAACAAGCAGATAGCCAGATCTATAATGGGAGACCAAATGAAAGAAAAAGAGACAAGAAAGGATCTAAGATCGATCACAGACATGTTTTATTGCTCTGTGGATTGGATACAATTCATTACAAAATAGCCAAAAGGAAAAAATGTATTACAATTTTAATGGAAGGCCTAAACCCCACAAATCCCTTTGCTAGAAGGAGAAGGGAGCCTACAAAACAAAGAATGTCCAACCCTTTACAATGAATCCTGCCCCCGTATTTATAGATTCGATCAGAGAGAAGAAAGAGAGAGAGAAAGGAAAAGCAAGTTGAAGCTCAACCACTATTGTTAATGCTTCTGATAAAATATGCCCCCAAATCCATCTTTATTGCATCAATCCTTGGTTTGGTGCACCTTGAAGGAAGAGGAAATGGTGAAACAGATCAAATCTGATCTAGTTGTTGAGGTAAGAAGATCCTGCATTGAAATCTCAAAGATGTTTCCTCCATTTTCTTCACCTAACCTCCTCAAAATTAAAGTTTTCAGGCCTCCATGGTGTGGGTGAGGCCGAGATCTTTCCAATGGTGTCAGATTTGCAATATTTGAGCCCGAGTCGAAAGATATGCCCCTTCAAAGTTTGTATCGAGTCCGTATAAATGGGTGGGAAATTTTTTTGAAAAATGGGTCCCCTTTTTTATATGGGACACGTGGCAGCCATAGATTAGAGAAAAAATCGGGCTTACGGGTCCATAATTTATCTTTTTTCCCTTTTGCAAAAAAATGCAAAACTCAAAAAACTCCCATAGCCCCGAAGCTCGCCTAGACACGTGGCTCCTTTTGGTTGGTTGGGAATGTGCTTCCATCTTTATCTTTGTGCCTTTTGAATGAAAGGAAAATTTTCACTTTTTCCTCCGACTCCCCGCTTTGGCTTTGACTCGGGCTCAAATGCTGACTTTTCCTTTGGGTGGAGTTGTGGGCCATTTTGTAACTTTTACCCCTTTTGAGATAACAAGGGGAAAAGAACCAACTTTTCCCCGATGGCCCACTTTCCCCTAGGACACGTGGCAGTCTATGGCTCATTTGGAAACCTTTTCTCTATTCAACCCTTGAATCAAGTGCCATTAAGACACTTGGCAGCCCTCCACCTACCTGGGCTCATGCATTGACTATTCAACCGACTCTACCCCTATGGAATAACACGTGGAGGCACCGCACTCACTTGATAACCTGACCCAAAGTTTTCCTTTGGAGGAGCATCGAGTTGACACTTGTCGGCCTCCACTGATTGTGGACTTTTCAATGGTCCCTCTTACTTTTAGACTTTGGGCTATGTGGTGAGCTCGCACTCATTTGGGTTTCCACCTTGAGATCAACTCTTGGAGATGTGCCACATTGACACTTGGCATTCTCCACTTACACATCTATACTTAGCCAATTTTGAAGCCCACCTTTTGACTCTGTTTTGACCATTTTCTACGTGGAGGGATGGTGCAAGTTTGAGTCTCCACCCTGGGCTTCCTTTCTAAATTTGTGCCGAGTCGACACTGGCACCTTCTTTTTAGTTGAAGACTTTTCAACTGCCCCACAACTTCTTTGGGGTTCTGGATGCGTGGAATCCTGATGCAAGTTTGGGTTCCCCTTTTGGATTCACCTTTGGAAGAAGCATCATTAGACACGTGGCTCCTTCCGCTGCCTCCTCCATACTTAGTCATTTTTGGGATTTTTCCTGAACCATTTTGAGCTCGAGGACTTCGGATCTTCTTCATTTCTTCCCCTTCTTGTTTCTGGTTCCTCTATGGCATCACCCCTTCTTGTCTGACCCTTCTATCTCATAGTTGAGTCTCTACTGTAACATAGATTTAAGAGAACAGATTTAAGATGTGGAAATGGCCCGATAGAGTTGTTTCTATTATATAGGGTCCCTTAGTCTCTCTTGACCCCTTGCCCCCTCATTTTTGAGTTCTCTCTGCAACCATTTATAAATCCTTTGAAGGGTTAAAACAATACCTTCTTTAACCACCAATGCTCATTACTCCTTAGGATGAAAAACCCTTTTACCTACACATTTCTGCCATTGACCATTCTTTAGGTGTCATGCTTACTCATCGTGATGAGAAAACTAGAGAACAAGTGGTTTATTACATAAGTTGTACCCTTTTGGACTACGAAACTAGATACACCCATGCTGAAAAAGTTTGCTTAGCCTTAGTTTTCATCACCATCAAACTCCGCCATTACCTCTTGAACCAAAAAACCTTCGTTGTTACCAATATTGACCCCTTACACTATATGTACGCCAAACCCTATCAACATCAATGTTTCTTACGTTGGCTTATGCTTCTTGTTGACCTCGACCTCAAATTCATTCATCAAAAATCCATCAAGGGCCAAGCTATCGCTGACCAACTGGCAGATGTACCCCTTTCTAGGAATCAACCATCTAACTTTAATTTCCTAGATGAATCCATAGCTACCCTCTCCTTAGATGAACCTACTTACCAAATGACACTCTTCTTCGATGGCTCCAAGTGTCAGCGTGGAGGTGGGGCTGGTGTTATCCTCATTCCTCTTAATGGTGAACCTATGCCTTTATCTTTCAAACTGGATTTTTATTGTACAAATAATATCATTGAATACAAAGCACTCGTACTGGGTCTCCAGGCTTCTTATGCATTAGATGTTAAGTCATTCAATATCTTCGGATGATTCCCACTAGTCATAAACCAAGTCAATGGTATATACCGATTGTCGTAATGAGATACTTCAAGAGTATAAACATCACCTAGACATGCTTTTCACCACCTTTGACTATTAGAAACTTCAAACCACCCCATGTTCTACTAATAAATGTGTGGATACCATGGCCTATTTGGCCTCTCAGATACCCGCTTCACCCGCCAACTCTAAAATCTTTGTCACAATACAAAGGTTGTAATCACCCTCTTATTTACCTCATGAGGTCTACTCCATTGGAATCATTTTACCTTACCCATGTGACCTTCGCTATAAACAATTTAAAGAATATCTTTCCCTTTCGATTCTATCTGTTGATCTCACTCGTAATGGACAATGTGCCTTTCTTAAAAGTCTCTCTTACTATTTCATCATGGGTGGCCTCCTTTATAAGCACAACTTTGATGGTATTCTCTTATAATGCCTTACCGGATCTGAAATTCCCTACACCATCAAAGAAGTTCACGATGGAATTTGTGGAGGCCACTTTAGTGGTTTATTTTTCACTAAACACATTCTTCGGCTTGGCTATTATTGGCTAGCCCTAGACCGCGAATGTTTTCACTATGTCAAACATTGTGTGAAATGCCAACAACATGATAATCTTTATCACACGCCTAGTCATGCCTTATAGGCCGCATGATACCTTTGGCCTATCTCTCAATGGGGCTTAGATCTTTTGGTGAGATCAATTCCCATTCTTCACAATGCCATCAATGGATTACAACCGCCATGAATATTACACTAAATGGGTAGAAATCATCCCCCTCATTTCTATTAAAGATGAGAAAATATGTGAATTCATCAACCATCACAACATTTGTCACTTTGGTGTTCCTCATCGTCTCATCACCGATAATGGAAAGTAATTTAAAAACAAAATATTATGTAAACTATGTAATTCTTTAAACATCTAACTAAATCTCGTCACCTTATTACCCATAAACTAATGGCTAAGAAAAATCGACCAATAAAACCTTGAACAATATTCTTATGAAAGTAGTTGACGATATTGGAAAGGATTAACATTCACACATTCCTTTCACTTTATGGGCTTATCGCACTAGTATTCACACTTTGATTTGTTGCCACACCTTTTTTCGTGGTCTATGGTACTAGGGTTGTCTTGCCTCTCGAAGTCTATATTACATCTCTCTCTATCTCACTATGAGACATGCTCAACGACAATGACTTTCGCCATGATTTTTGGCGCAACATGATTTATTAGATGAAAACCATCTTAATTCTCTTGACCATCTCCAAATCTAAATTTTTTTTATAAAATGTGCCTACAAAAATGTGTCAACAAATGAAGCGTTTGAGGTTGGTGACCTTGTCCAGAAGGAAAATCAACATGTAACCAAAGAAGAGAAAAGTAAACGGGGAAAATTTGCTCCTCATTGTCTTGGAAACTATATTATTACCCATGCCATGGATCAGGCGCTTATCATTTTTCTTAACTTGAATGTAAACATGAACCTGAGCCCCTCAGTCCCTTGCATCTTCAACCATTTTACTCTTGAAATCAAGTCCTATATCACCTTTTGTCTATTGACTGCTCATCCCTTGAGCGTCGTTCACCTTCTATATTACCCATTTTTGAGGAGCAACAACTAAACAAGAATCGTGTGATTACTCATCACCTTTTAGTCTTATCTTCAATATAAGTACCACGGCTCTACTCATAGCATGATTCTCATGGATACTTTGTGTCTTTTAAAAAAAAAAAAAAACAAATATGGAATCCCATGGTCATTCATTCATCACTCGAAACTACCTATTTCATAGTTAACTTCTATGTGCTATGCTTTTGCCTTCTAAACATGAACCTAATCTTCTACTATAGTATTTTCTATGACTTAAAATGTCAATAACAAAATTGGGATTCAACTCCTTGATTCAAACTTCCAAAGCAAAAAGATGACTCCCTCAAAAAGGGACATCTCTTCTCTCTATCTAGCTGCTATAAATAGACTTCTCCCTTGAAGGAAAACTATATAAAGTCATTTCCAAAATATAATAAATGTTCCAAAGCTTCTCGCATCGATCAGCTTCACGAAGACCTCAAGGAGAAAATCTACTCATCCCACATAGACTTCCCGCATCGATTAGTCTATAAAAAAAGGGTTAACTTTTTCGTCATGGACTTTCCTATTTTGATCTTGGGTCTCTTTCCAAGTAAACATGTAGTCATATACTAGGTTACGCTCACCCATCCACTTTCGCTTCATTGCCTTTTCTTCCCTGGTTTCTCTCATGCCCAAGGGACTTCTTTGTAAATGTGACATTTCGTGATCATGTGACTTTCTTCACCTTTAGAATAGTCCATTATGCAACACCTTTAGGGTCTTACGTTCATAAGCCCATCTTGGGTATGGTAGACTCATTAGGTTTCTTATCAATTAAGTGGCTATTTTACCACCTCTTACCATTTTCCTTCCTCATTACTTATTGATTATCCTATACAGGACCAGATCATCGATGCCTAAATTTTAAATGACTCAACCATGCCTATGACCTAAACTCAACCATGCCTATAACCTAAATTCAACCATGCCTATAACCTAACTCGACCATGCCTATGACCTAAATTCAACCATGCCTATGACCTAACTCAATCATGCCTAAAATTCACCAACCCATTCCTCATATTCTTCCCTAGCTTATGGGAGAACTACATCAGCCTGAGGCCCCTTTTCATCGGGGCTATGTAGGCAGACACTTCAAGGGCATGGGGCCCTTGAAGGTTAGCTCGGCCACTCTTCACCCTAACCTATTTTCCCCTTCATTTCCCTATTCACATCCTACCTTAGTTCGTTTCCATTTTATATCAACAATTGGAAATTAAACCAAACAAGCAACAATTGATGAACATTTTTACCACATCATCACATTGTTCATTTATCATTTTCACATTTCCACTATAGAAAATATTTGGAAACTTAAACCATAACACGCATATACATCATCATTTATTTCCCATGTTACCAATGACTTGGACATTAAAATAAAAATTATAACCTGACTCCATCATGCCTATAACCTGACTCCATCATGCCTATGACCTGAATCCATCATGCCTACAACCTGACTCCAACATGCCTAACTGACCTAACTCAACCATGCCTACAAGACCTCGACTCAATCATGCCTAATTCACCTAGTTTCCATCACATACACAAATAATAATGGAAATTAAAACAAGTACACCATCCATACTATAAATGATAAATTATGTGTATACATACATACGTACAAAGATACAAATAAATACAAATATCTAAAATCACTCGGATACATCCTCAAAATATTTAGCGAAGCCAAGCCGGTATATGATCAAAAATCTCAAAACTCTCATATACAACCTCACTCTTTTTGGCATGCAAGCTAGTATATACCAAAAATACATAAAAATTGAAGTATACGTAACAATCAAGAATCCTCCTCTCGGATATCCTCCATGCTTGTCTCACCTGTCTCCTCCTCACCTTCTCCCGTGTGGCATCCTGCTAGCATCTCACCACCCTTTGTGGGCCTCGTCTTGACCTCTGCTAGTACCTCACCTAGAGATGGCCTCCATGAACTAGTGGCCTCACCCTGACCCTATCTTGGGGCTTGCCATCCCCTATACTCTCCACACTATGAGTGTGAGACCTTATCCTCTCATGCAAGGCTTGTTGTGCTCTATACTCTGAATAGGTAGGGACATCTATCCCTACCGCCATCATGTGATCTTGATAATATCTCACCTTTCATGGGAATCCTTGAACCTAGCTATGCATATTTTATATGGTGGTTTCATTGGCCTCTTACCCGATACCTCTACCATGAGACCCTATTACGTCCCTACATGTAAAATGGTACCTGTCATTTGAGCTGTGTAGGTCCCATGCATGTGCACGGGCCTGAAGGGCCATAATCTATGCATGTGCAGTGGCCAACTAGCCCTACAAACCTGCTACATGTGCATGTAGGGTGGCCACTTGCACCCTATCTCAATCCCTACCTGTGCGATGGCACTTGTCCTTGTGTTACCTTGGATTGTAGAGCTACTACATATTCTGTATTGTGGCCACCAATGCCTCGACCACACATGCCTACCCATAGGAGGTTCATTAGCAAGGTAATATCCTAGCACATGGGTTCATGTTGAGGTAATTAAAATTACTAAAATTCAATTCAATATACCGGTAGAGTAGAAATGAGGGGGTGAAAGGGTTTAATTTATTAATATTTTGAATCAGGTATTGGGGGTAGGTTAGAGAGTTCGGCCAAAGGAAAGGAAGGTTTAATTTTAATGTAAAACTAAAAATTTAAACCCTAGTTTTTAAAATTAAACACCTTAAAATTGCAAAAGGAGTATGTTTATAAAGTTAAATTATAATCTCTTTTTGAATAATGAAATATCAATTAAGATATTCTTAACCAAGAAATAATAAGATGGTAGGAAACTAGGATTGAGTATGCTTTTCAACACAAGTGATATTATTTCACCATCTTAATTATTTGAATAACTATTGATAAATGATTAAAGATTAACCTTTATAATTTGATTTGTAATAGGTATTCATGGCTTAAAACTATCTCTTGAGAGGAAATTCATATTAAAAAAATTGAGTAAGAAAGATGATATATTTTTTGTTTAATATATTAGGGTAGAAATAAAAAGGGGTAAATAAAATTATAAATAAAGAATGGGTAAGTAAGGTACATGGAAAAAATAGGGGTATTTTCATTATAATAATATAATAAGAGGGGGTATTAACAATTGGATATTTAGAGGTAAAAACTAGAATTAAGGGTATTCTTTAATGCCCTTCGAATGAACATGCTATACATTAATTTTACTAAGTGAACCACCCTTTGCGGATGCCCTTGCACTATCCCTAGCTTTGTGTCACCAAGGTAATCACCTACCCCTACAGGGCATCCTCTAAACTATGATAGTGGATAAGTCGAGTTTTCCCTAGCCTCGGCAATACTTCCCGTATTTGTGAGTGTGAGACCTGGTCCTCTCACTCAAGGCCTACTATGCTCTATACTCTGCATAGCTAGGGACATTTATCCCTTTGTCCATTAAGTGATCCTTATAATATCTCGCCTCGCATGGGAATCCCTTAACTAGGCCATGGGTACTGTCTACGGTGGTGTCATCGTTCTCGACCTTCTACCTATACCATGGGACTTTGTCCTGCCCCCCGGTAAAATGGGACCTGTCTGCATGAGCATGTGTAGGTGCTTGTGCACTGCACTGGAGGCACGGAGGGCCATAATATGCACCTCTGTAGCATGCATAAAGTGACCCTATAAACCTATTACCTATTCTGTAGGGCAGCCACCTGTACCCCATCCCCATCCCCACCCTGTGCAGCCTAGTTGTCCCAGTCTACACTGGGCCTATATGGCTACTATCTATGTACGTAGTGTGGCCACCTATGTCTCTAACCCTGAAAAATACCCCTGTGCTATCCCCAAATGTGTCACGAAGTTAGTCACTGCCCCTCTAGGGAGTCCTATGAACTATGATAATGGCTAAGTTGGTCTACCCGGCCTCGGCGGTACTACCCATAGTTGTCTTTGCCAACCACTATCTATATATGTAACCCCGACATCATCAATCCACTCATATACCACCTTCTCCTCCCGACTGTAGAAGTGTCGGTCATGGTATAGGCATAGGCCTCTCCATGTCATCCCTCATGTACTATGGAAATTGTTGAGGTACATCTTGTGGTAACTTTGAAATGTCGTCTAACCCTCTCAACAAGTATCATCTTGTGCTCTCCTGCATGGCGCCCCTCTATCCATCAGAGCAACTGTAGCTCCTATAACTCCTCTGGCCATCTACCTATATGATGAGAAACCCACATACGACCTCCAAATGATGTCCACACTGAAAAACCCCTCTAATGAACTCCTATAATATGCTACATTATGTGTGGCCCTGGAAGCTCAAGACTCTCCAACAAGTAAGGTACCCATTGTTAGGATTATACCAATTTTATAGGTTAACAAACATGCAATGAATTATGTAGAAAACATAAAATAGAAATGAATGCAATAAAACAGAGACACATATTTTATGCGGTTCATCCAAAAGCGGGCTACGTCCACAAGAAACAACATATCCTTTTATTCGGATTCGGTAAAACTCTCTCTCTCGGTGTCATGACTAATACAATGACCCTCATACATAATGACCCTTTAAATATATTAGGGTTTTTATCCTTTTGGGGAAACATAGAAAACCACCCATTAGATCGTGACCTAATAAGGAGCAGTCTAGATTTCATAATGCATAAATACATACAACTGGGCTCCATAACAACCACCCATTTCCTATAGCCCACTCAAACCAAGCTCACGTCAAATGCATCAGGTCGGGGCATGCCCACTGGATGCACACACACGATGTGCTCATATGCCCAACAGTGTAGGAGGAACGTACAACACAAGTTGAACCTCTGTAGTCTCCCATAGGCCCATAACTCTCTATATAGCTACACCAAGAATGTTGGTGCCCATGTAAACCAGCTCCTATCCTTGATCATGTTGTGAAGAACCCCATTAATGCTCATGCAAATATCCCACCCTCCACATATGACGATTGCAAAACAAAAACTGCCTCCATCATTAGCACCACTAACCTCATCTCCTCCAAATTGGCCTAGTACATATCTCCATAACTCAAGCTAGCACTATGGAACCATAACTTTGCCAACCCCTCGCTGAACACTATCAACATAAACTCCTCATATGCCTCTGAGGAAGTGGAATACACCTACATCCCTAGTATTAGTAGCCATAGGATCCTATAAACATCCTCCAAGGTGACAATCATCTCACCTGTTAGAAAATGAAATGTGTTGGTCACTGAATCCCACCTATTGATTAGGGTGACCATCAAACTCAGCTCCTGGACTACATGTCGGTAACATCTAAATTAAATAAGGCCAACCTCTACCACACAATGCCACTCCTCGGCTATCTCACTCCCTCGCACCACTACTAACAAGGGTGGTACCCTATCACGCATCCATAACTAGTCCCTCACCTACATCCAACAAACCATAACATCATTAGACCTCAACCATACTCCACTTCACCCTTGAACCCTAACCTATTCCCTGACCCCCCTACTCGTGACCTATCTCCCCAAACTAACCATGATGTCTACATTTCTTATTTATACTTCTTACCCACATTATTCTTTGTCAACACCATCTTTCTATCTCATGGCTTATCTCCCCCACCCACCCTATCTCATCTCTGGCCTATTTTTCACTAATTTCGACTGGTATTGATTCTATTAACTAGAAACGATCTCCCAATATCGGCATTGGTCACCTTAATTTTTATTGATTCCGGCTAACTCCCACCAACATTGGCCAAGCCTTGAGCGACGTCAATTACTATCGCATATCCCTACCCTCCCGTTCTCTCTAAAAAATCCCATATTCTACCCTCCCTACCTACCCTTCCCTCCTCAAATATCCCCTCACCCCAACCCCACTCCTTCTTACCCTACATCAACCTTCCCCCATTCCTATTTCATCCATTTTCTTCCCCAATTTAAATTTAATTTTCCCCAAAAACCCATTTTACCCTAACCCGATTTCTACAAAAAAATTTACCTACCACATATAGAAGGGGATCGAATCCTACCTCATCACAACGCCATCTACATGGTGACATGTCGCGCCACTGCACCGTTGGTCCACCCAATCCCTCTCCTACCTCTTCCATCACCGAATGCCCTCCTCACCTCCACCCAATCAAATCAATCACACCAATCTCGTGGACCCACCTATCGAATGCCGATCACCCACTCCAAGGCTCACCAACTCAACTCTCCATCTCACTCCATCACTTTCCACTTTTCCACCACTCCTTTGTCATTTTCTACTATTGGCAAATGACAAATGATTCTGCAAAAAGTGGAATTTTCCTTTTTAAATCCCAATCTTCCCTGACCGACGTTGGTCATATTGGTGCCCTAGTCAACCATCATCAGTCAACATGTAACTAGTGTTGGTCACACTTCAAACTAGTTTCCCTTACCTCACTCCCTTTTCACCTATCGTCACTCATGCTCACCCACTTTTTATCATTCTTGCCACCCATTGAACCATACCTACAAACCCATAACCTTCTTCCTACATCTCCTTTGTTGCGTCTTAGGAGTTGTTATTTTACCTATATCTTAGCCTTACTCATTCCATGACCTATTTTCCTAAACTTGACCTATTTGGTGTGGCCATTGAGCTTATGTACTCACTACACCTTGTGATGTTTTTACCTATGTTATTTTATCCTAACAACCATACCTTGCGTATTGTTGTGTCGTTTATCCCGACCAAACCTTTGGTGTATTGGAGCATACCTAAACAATCATGTACATGACCTACGTTGTGTTTCTTTACCATATCCTATACCTTGGATACCTGAATCACTTCACCCATGTTTGGATAAACCTATCAACCTTCGATGATGTATAATTTGTAATATTTTCCAATTGGTGTTGTGTTGCAATCTATACTATGTGTGTGTTTGATCACCATTACCCATGACCCAATTTTTATCACGGCCTACTACCTATTACCTGATTTGATCATCACCCTTTCCCATAGTACTCATACCCTTCCCCACCTATCTTCACCAACTGCAAATTTATCAAACCACTCACTTGATTCCATATTACACCTTATCGTGCCTTGTTTGAGGGGATCACCTTCACCACACACAGGGCAATCACGATCTATTTTTGTTAGCATCGCTTACCAATACAAGCTATGCAACAAAAGGGGGAAAATGTAGAAATGAAAATTGGGTCACACTCCCCTTGGTCCATTTTCGAATAGCCAACTTAAACATATTCACCTAAGCGTGACCTTTTTACCCCACATTAATATTAGTTTAATTATTTGTAATTAAACTAATACCCATGCTCACAATATTCATTATATAATTACCTTAATTAAAAATAATCTCCGCCTCACCAAAACACCTCAACCCACCACCTCTCCTATAAACCTCATCATAAACCTATTCTTAACATATTTCCCTTTACTAGGACTCAATATCCAATCACCATAACTAGTTAAGACTTAGTGCTACCTACCTTAATTAGCTCGAGACTTACTTCAACCCTAAAATCACATTTCTATTCTTCCTCTAACCACATTCCCATTTATCTAAGCGCAAAATCCCATTTTGATCCGTGAGAATAGAAAGACCTAGCTAAGAGATTGCCAAGATTTGTCATTTTTAGTAAACCTAGAATTTCCCGCCTTAATCGATGTTGGTAAACCCTAAACCAGCGTCGGTCACCCTAAAGCATCACCAGTTACCATATAACCATTTCATAAACCTTGTTTGAGAGGTTAGAAACATTCTCAAGTTTTGGAGCAAAGTAGATCTACATGCAAGCAGGAACTAGAGCTCTTTCACACATCCAGTGCGGTCATAACTAGCACATGACCATTGATCGAAGGTTTTAGCTTTCATAGGATTACTCACGGGAAGCACTTCCATGACACTGGTTTCCATTTCATTGATCAGCCATCACCACCACCCAGCCATTGAACCTGCACAATAGTAAGTGTTTCTCTAACTGCACCACTTCATTTCCATTTAGTTTATAAATTTCTTCACCTTTGTTTATCAATCATCAGCTATATTTTCACCCTACCACTATTGCCTTCTTGTGAACCCAACCATTCCCATCGCTCCTACCCATTTTAATCACCTTTGTCTACCCTTGAGCACCTCTGAATATTCCCAACATCCCCTCAGACCTAAACCAACTCCTCACCATCATCGATCCAGGTCTAAAACAAATACCCAAAACCATGAACTATTGACTTATTACCAGACTGTAGTAACCATCATCATCCTTACTAAACCATTTTTTGGTCATACCAAACCAAATTCAATCTCTGTATTTGGTAGTCTTGCTAATACCAGATCCCAATAACCTTTTTAGGTGATTCAAGTGACCCAAAATCTGACCCTGACCTACTCTAGCACCTTAGGTATTCATGTTACTTCTAGATCTAATTGTTGGTGTCGAAACGCAGCACCCCTGGGACTCTAAAACGCGCTCAGTTGAAAGTCTCGGTGTGATTGCACAACATGGAGCTTTTCCCAAGTGTGGGACCTCGCGAAATCGGAAAATCTCTCCGGATGAAGTCGGCTCCTATTCCTCTATTCGAGGATGCACCAATGAAACGCAGAGGTTTACCCAAAACCTAATCTAACTACCAAAGAGACAGGGAGAGAGAAATTCATAAAAATAAACCTAAGCTAAGGAGGTGATGCGAGGAATGAAGAACATATGTCTTTCAATAAACACAAAAAAATAAAATGTAATGCAAAAGATATGCCTGAGATGGCGATTCACGGTGAAGATTGGAAGGACGCAAATAAACACGTAGAGGGTTGAGAAAAACATCCACAAATATGCATTAATTCACTCCAAGGGGTGATACAACACTGCAAAATGCCAAGAGGCAAGGTTGCATTACAATTTCAAATGGGAAGGTCCTTGCTCCACAAATCCACCTGCCAGGGAGAAGAAGGGAGGAGGCACAAAAAAAAAATGTCCAACCTTGAGGAAAAGCCCATCCTTTACAATTTATAGAAGGGAAAGAGATGGAGAAGTGAGAAAATCGAGATTTGCCCAACCACCTCCAAAACTGCGCCTAACTCCATCCATCATGGTGGTAGGTAAGAACCTCAACGACCAAAAAATGGTGAGCTGTCATATTTCCCGCATCGGCCCGTTACGGTTGGGTTCGGGACTCTCTTACGCATCCGCATCGAGGCTTGGAGGACACTGCGGCATGTGTTTGATGTTCATGCTTTCCTGAAACCCGCACCCGCCGCTATTACCAAATTTTCTTTGTTTTCGGGTTCGGGGGTGTAACTTGCATATGCATCGGGCTTGGGAGGTGGCGCAACATGTTTTCCCTCCATGCTTTTCCGACTTGTTCGCCCGACCCAGAAACCCGATTTCCCCTTGCTGTCGGGTTTTGCGACCCTTCCGACATGTTGTTCCTGTCGGGTTTTCTGTTTCCTCCGACATGTATTCATTTCCCTTTGTGTCGGGTTTGAGAGGTCCTCCGACATGTTCCCCTGACTTGCTCGCCCGACCTGCTGTTCCGACTTAGAAACCCGATCTCCCTTGTATTTACCCGGGGGGAAAAATATACAACAATTTGGCGACTCACGGGGTTACCTGCCTGCTAGGTAGAAGATCAATGGCCTTTAGCGATCCATTGGGCATGGAGTCATAAGCAATAACCTGAAACCGACCTGATACCGCAACTCCTTCTCCGAGAACACGCTGAACCGTAGAAAACCAACCCAGGAGCAACAAAACCTGTGCCAAAGCACTTAGGGAAACTGAAACCTAACTACAACAAGACAATGTGCACACGCACTTAGAGGAATTGAAATCTAGGCTAATATTTACAAGGGTAGAACTTTTCTCTCTTCAGTAGCAATGTTTAAGATAGATTCCGTTGACCGGAATCGGAAGTTCTTCTCCATCCAATGTAGACAATTGGAAGGCATTGCTATTCTTACATTCCGTGACCATGTAGGGGCCACTCCAAATGGCATCAAATTTGGAATGCCTTCCCGGTTTTGCCCGATCTGCATCCCATTTCAGAACTAAGTCCCCTTCCGAGAAGGTCCTCACTCTTTCTTTCTTATCAAACCATCTTTTCATTAAGGCTCGACCTTTCTCAATTGTTTGAAGCTGCATGTTCTCTAATTTCTTCCAATTCCATCAACTCTGCATACCTAGCCTCCATCGGTTTCAAACTCGGCCAACTCCAATTGCTTTATGAACTCCAATGCAGGTAGTTCTAATGATATAGGCACATCGCCTCTTTTCCATAGACCAACTTGTAAAGGGAATTGCCTGTAGACCTCTTTGGTGTTCTTCTATCAGCCTATAATGCTGATTTTAGCTTGGTATGCCATGTTCTTTGATTTTCATCCAGAGTCCTCCTGATGATTCTTAGCAAATTTTTGTTCATGGACTCTGCCTGTCCATTACCCTGCGGGTAATAATTTGAAGAGGTGCTCAAATAAATTCCATTCTTGATATCCCATTTTGTAATCTTGGAACCTATGAATGCCAATGCATTATCTGATATGATAGTGGCCGGCACACCGAACCTGGTCACTATTCCTTCATAAAATTCTAGTATATTAGACTCATTGGCCTCTTTGAGCGCTACTGCTTCAGTCCACTTGGTGAAATAGTCCGTTGCCGTGAGAATCCACTTGTGGCCTTGGCTTGAGTTTGGGTTGATGACCCCAACGAAGTCCAATCCCCATTGCATAAATGGTTGGTCAACCAAAATTGGGTGCAATGGAAGTGCTGCTAGTCTTTCTTTACCTGTGAAGAGTGCACATTTCTTGCACTTTCTTATCCATGTATAGCAGTCATTGAACACTGTGGGCCAATAATACCCTGCTTTCATTATCTTGAGAGTTGTTACTCGTGGGGAAAAATGTCCACCAGAATCTTCATCGTGAAAATCTCGTAACACCCTCTCAATTTGACATGTCCCAATGCACCTCAATAGAACTCCATTAATGTCTTTCTTGAACAAAACACCATCAACAAGCACATATGGAATGGCTTGTAATCTGAAGTATCTCCTCTTTGCTTTGCTCATTTCTGGAGGGCATAGTCCTGTTTGTAGGAAGTGTATCATATTCTGAGTCCAACAAGGAGTGGGCACATCATCATTTTCATGTTCTTGACCATCCTGTAGCACCAAGGCAGTCTCTTTTTCATCACCTGCTTCAACTTGTTGACTCAAGGCTAGTTGTTCGCATAGTCCCTTTCCACGTACTAGCTTTGTGACCTTGATCTTGATGTCATATTCCATGACACGAGTGATCCATCCTGCACGCTTCTCATTCAGATCCTTGTTTAGAAGGAAATCCTTGACTCCCGCATGGGAGACCATCAATTGGATCTTGTTGTTTGAGACTAGGTGCTTGAATTTCTTTAAACTCCTGATCACTGCAAGTAAGTGCTTTTCAATGAAAGAGTATCTAGTTTCATATTCCTCCAAGCCTTGACTGAAGAAAGCAACTGGTTGCTCTAATCCTCCTTTGTTCTGTTGTACCAGGATCGCAGAAATCGTGTCCCCACCACCAAAGGCATATAGCACGAAGTCCTTGGAGAAGTCTGGATTGACGAGAGTTGGGGCTTGAGATATAGCCTCTTTTATTGCCTCAAAACTTGCCTTGCCTTCAGATGTCCACTTAAATGCCATGCTCTTCTTTAACATCAACGTTATTGGCTTTACGAGAGCTGCAAAGTTTGGAACAAACCTACGGACAAAATTGATCCTTCCTAAGAAGCTTTGAAGAGCCTTCTTGTGACTTGGCAATGGTAATGCTTGAATTGCTTCGACTCTCTCTAGGTCAATCGTCAACCCCTCCTTTGAAACAATATGGCCTAGGAGTTTTCCCTCGTGAGCCAAAAATATGCATTTTTTGGGATTCAAAGATACCCCAAATCTTCTACACCTCTGAAATACCTGCCTTAGATGAAAGAGGTGATCCACTACATTTTTTGAGAATACAGTGATGTCGTCAAGATATATTAGAACTATTTTATTGATCAACCCCTTAAATGCCATATCCATTGCCCTTTGGAAGGTGGCTCCAGCATTTGATAGCCCAAATGGCATTTTCTTGTAGGCATATGTCCCCCATTTGGTGGTGAAAGCCATCTTGAATTGATCATCTTCTTTCACCATCACCTGATTATACCCTGAGTAGCCATCTAGGAGAGAGAATCTCTCTGAACCGGATACTACTTGCAATATTTGTTCCATTGAAGGAAGTGGGTAATGATCTTTGAGAGATGCCCTATTGAGGTCTCGGAAATCCACACATAACCTGATTTCTCCGCTCTTCTTCCTGACCGGAACCAAGTTCGCAACCCAGCTTGAGTGCTTGATCGGGAATATAATGCTTGCCTCTATTAGCTTATTAAGCTCCTTCTTCATTAGAGGCTCAATGTGAGGGTTGACTGGTCTCTGCTTCTGTCTGATGGGCTTAGCATCCGGATCCAATTCTATGATATGTTGTGCCAAATTTGGATCGAATCCTCTTAAGTCTTCATAGCTCCAAGCGAAGACATCTAGAAATTCTTGGCAAAGCTGTATGAAATCTGATTTCTCCTGCTTAGTGGCCACTTTACCAATTTGAAGTGTTTTGTTTTCCCCAACTAGAATTGGCTCTGAATCTTCTCTCTTGACCTGTATGTTAGCCTTTTCCTTACGGAACTGGTCGTTAGGGTTGAAGATAGACTCCAACGTTACTAAACCCTTGGGAAGCTTGTTTGTTCGCAGCTGCACTACTTGATCCCCGTACTGCTGCTCTAGCCTATCCTGATTTCTAGCTGAGAATTCAGCTTCTTCTTGCAAGAAATTGACGATCTATTGATCATTCTCAAACACCTGCCAGCTTGTGTTGTTATCTGGAACTGCTGGCCTCACAACCACATGGATGTGTGGCTGCGTTTTTTCTCTTCTGATGCTGTTAACCACATCAAACGTTGCTCCAACTGCTGCGAGCCTATCCGCGGCCTCATTTTTCTTCCTGGGTATGGATACAATGTTGAAAGCTTCGAAATCCTCAATGAGGCCCCATACCCTATTCTTGTAGCTCTTTAGCAAGTCGTTCTTTGTAGCATGTTGTCCCCTAACTTGGTTGATGATTAGCTCGCTATCTCCAAACACCTGTAAGTTCTTTATGCCCCTTTTCCTGGCCCAATGAATTCCATGAATCAAGGCCTCATATTCAGCTGTGTTGTTTGAACAAGAAAACTGGAAACAAAAAGCTGAATAATACTTGATGTCTTGTGGCGAAATCAACATTGCACCACCTCCAGTACCTTGCCTGCTTCTCGAACCATCGAAGAATAATTTCCAAACTTTGCTTTCATCCCTTTGTTCAGGCTGAATGATGTCGGGAATGGGTGAATTTTCTTCGTGTACACAATACACGCCCAATTCAGATTCTTCAATTTCCTTATAGGGGTCAAATTCATGACTTTTGTTTGCCCATTCATCCAAAGTTAAATCAGGAATTCCCTCGACCTTAGTACCTGCTTCTAGATCACTTGAATACTCCTCCTGATCAAAGGCTGAGCAATTTGCATTGATAGGATTTGGTACATGAGGCTCAATATGGAAATTGGCAATTGATTCTGATCTGATTGTTGCTTTGGCCCCGTACCTTGTTCTGAAAATCATGTGCGACCAATCTGCAAATAAATATCCACCAATTTTTGCAGTGAAGTCTCTTGATAAACACAACGCGAAGAGTGGCGGGAGGTCAATTACAGACACATCTTGCAGGACTGTAACATTAGGACATGAATGTAGTGTTAGGCTTAACCCCTTGATGACCCCAACTGTTCCCACTACTGTTCCATCTAGTTATACTACCCCTTTCAGCACTGGCTCATACTTCAAACCCAGTTGATCTGCTATTTGCTTCGGCATCACTGAACTACTTGCTCATGAATCTATCATGCAGTTGTGTACCAAGTGGTTTCCAACAATCAATGAAACATAGAATGGTGGAGGCTTCAAATTTTTCCTTGTCTGGCCCCCATCATGTTGCCTTTGCATTCTTGAGAACTTTCCGTGTCCCCGGCTTGATACATTTGCGGAAGACCAATTAGCCATTGCGATTGCAATAAATCTCGTTGCCCCGGGATCGCAAGTGATTCCCACATGGAAATGTTCACATGTGTCTTCTTCATTTGATCGATGATGTTGAAGGGGGATGAACTATCTTTTTGCTGCCCCTTACTTGGTGCAACCTTTTCTGGAGCTTGAACAGGCGCATGTGTTGCTACAACCGGTACCTTAGACTGATTTTGCACATTTGGAGCTATGTTTGGTCTGCTGACCCCCTGTTGTGTAAGAGTGGGTTGAGAAACAACTGGATTAGATGGTTGTCCCTCTACTATGCTTCTCTTCTTTGACCGTGTGTTGGCAGCCACGCCTTGAAAAGGCTGTTGGTTAACTCCACAGAAGTCTTCCGTTTGCCAATTGGCCAATGTGGTTTCTGTCGGAGGTCCTTCTTGTTGCATTTCTTCTGCTTTGATTCCCACGCTTTGGCTTGGTTCTTGAGGAACACCAATGGTTTACACCATCAAGGCCTGATTCAGTGCACCATTGAAACATGATGACTGATTGTGAGGGAGATTACATGGGTAACACCAGTCGTACTCCTGTACCATGTTATTTTGTATTGGAACCAAGGCTCTTGAGGGTGTTTCTGTATTTGGATCATACGGCCGAAATGGCCTGGCAGCTTGAGGTTGTCCTTGGCTTTGGTTTGCAGCCTGAGGTGGTGGTGGTCTATTCTGTTGGTATGAGGGCCTAGCTTGGTACTGTGCTTGAGGCTGATATGGTCTGGCACTTTGAGCTTGCTGTCTTTTGATAGTCACTAGCTCGTTTCCAAGGTTCTGCAGTTGTTTCATGACCTCTTGCAATTCCTTTGAAGTATTTGAAGATGTGGATGCCTCATTATTGCTTTGATTTCTAGGAGTTGGAATGGGATTCAACTCTGGTGCTTGACTGGTTGTAGGATTTCCCATATCTGGATAGAGAGGCATTGGCGGCCTTGGTGCAAGCTTGCCAGCTTGGATCAAATAGTTTCTGCTCGATTCTTGTGTGTCATAGGACCTAGCAGCGTTGTCCCTCCCATTGATTTGGATCATCATGGCTATGTCTCGAATTTATAGCCTTCAAAAAATAAAGGAATGCTCCTTCGGCGGTTGGTCTTCAATGCTTATTGGGATCTGTCCCCATGACCGTTGGAACCTGAAGTTGAAATCTGCCATTTATTCGTTAGGAGCCCTTTTGATTGTTGTCAGCTGTTCCAATAAGGACAAATTGTCCGCCCTCTCCCCGAATTGGCTGCAAAGAGCTGAACAAAGTTGGTCCCAATTCGTAATAGATCCTGCTGCTAGGCTCCTAAACCATTGTAAGGCCTTGCCTTTAAAAGATGAAGCCAACAACTTGACTGCAACATCCATTTCATTTATTTCGTGGATTGCGCATACATTAGCAATATCCTGGATGTGATCAATAGGAGTAGTATGATTTTCTCCTGTGAAATAGGGAATATTCTTTAGCGCTGCAACTAGAATTTGGTTCTGAGCATTTAGGGCAAGTGGACTACTACCCGTGAAATTGACAAAATGATTTGGTGGTAGATGCGCCATTATGATTGGCCTAAGAACCCTGGTTGATGCGAGGAAAGGCCTACCAGGTGGAGGTGTAGACAAGGTCCTGTTAGGTGGAGATGGTGATCTTTGTGATCTTCTTCCGCTCCTACCCCAACTTTGGTGAAAGTTGCAAGTGGACAAATAGCCCTTCTTCTCGAGTATAAGACCTTGTTCGAATTCTTCTGATGTGCCTGGGCAATTTTTTCTGCTACACCACTGAACTCTATCCCTTCGGAGTCGCCAGATGTGTTAGAGAACAAGCCTCTTAAAAGGTGGATTTTGCCAAGTTACACACCAAACTTGACAGCGATATTGAAAATATAATTTGAAATTTGAAAGACCCGGAGGAGACAGACTTCAAATCGGAAATCGGGCCTTGCTGTGAAGCTGCGGATCCCCGATTGGTAAAGGTGGAACTCAGGTCATGCGATGCAACTCACAAAACTTGAATTACTATGTGTCGGAACTTGGAACATGTCCGACATCCCTCAAAAGCCAAAAATCTGCTTTGATGCTCTCGGATCCGAAAACCTGAAATCACTGTTGTCGGGGGTAGGACCATGCAATGCATCCCCCGAAACCTGAAACACTACTGCTTCTGCTTTGATGCTCTCGGATCCCGAAATCCCGAAATCACTAAAAACCTGAAATTTTGGAAATCAAAATATCCAAAAACTAAAAATACCCTTTTGAAGGTTTCCCTCAGATCTACCAACTGGTGAATTTTTAACTTGTTCTGAGCAAGATAGACCCTTGAAAAATGATTTCGGAGTTCAGGCTAGGAGGCACAAAATCTGAAATTTGTAAAACTGTGATTTTCTAGCCCAAAACTCACGAAAACTCCTTCAAATCTTGATGGAATGACCTCTTGGTCCCACCGGGCGTGCCAAAACTGTTGGTGTCGAAACGCAGCACCCCTGGGACTCTACAACGCGCTCGGTTGAAAGTCTCAGTGCGATTGCACAACATGGAGCTTTTCCCAAGTGTGGGACCTCGCGAAATCGGAAAAGCTCTCCGGATGAAGGCCGGATCCTATTCCTTGTTCAGATGCACCAATGAAACACAGAGGTTTACCAAAAACCTAATCTAACTACCAAGGAGACAGGGAGAGAGAAATGCATAAAAATAAACCTAAGCTAAGGAGGTGATGCACCAAGGAATGAAGAACATATGTCTTGCCAATAAACACAAACCAATAAAATGTAATGCAAAAGATATGCACAGATGGCCAGATTCACAGTGAAGATCGGAAGGACGCAAATAAACACGTAGAGGGTTGAGAAAACATCCACAGATATGCATTAATTTGCTCCAAGGGGTGATACAACACTGCAAAATGCCAAGAGGCAAGGTTGCATTACAATTTCAAATGGGAAGGTCCTTGCTCCACAAATCCACCTGCCAGGGAGAAGAAGGGAGGAGGCACAAAACAAAAATGTCCAACCTTGAGGAAAAGCCCATCCTTTACAATTTATAGAAGGGAAAGAGATGGAGAAGTGAGAAAATCGAGATTTGCCCAACCACCTCCAAAACTGCGCCTAACTCCATCCATCATGGCGGTAGGTAAGAACCTCAATGACCAAAAAATGGCGAACTGTCATATTTCCCGCGTCAGGCCCGTTCTGGTCGGGTTCGGGACTCTCTTCTGCATCCGCATCGGGCTTGGAGGACACCGCGGCATGTGTTTGATGTTCGTGCTTTCCCGAAACCCGCACCCGCCGCTATTACCAAATTTCCTTTGTTTTCGGGTTCGGGGGTGTAACTTGCATATGCATCGGGCTTGGGAGGTGGCGCAACATGTTTTCCCTCCATGCTTTTCCGACTTGTTCGCCCGACCCGGAAACCCGATTTCCCCTTGCTGTCGGGTTTTGCGACCCTTCCGACATGTTGTTCCTGTCGGGTTTTTGCATTTCCTCGACATGTATTCATTTCCCTTTGTGTCGGGTTTGAGAGGTCCTCCGACATGTTCTCCTGACTTGCTCGCCCGACCTGCTTTCCCGACTTAGAAACCCGATTTTCCTTGTATTTACCAGGGGAGGGAAAAATATACAACACTAATCATTACCTAGACTATTATATTAGATTTGCTTATTTTATTTAGATGAGATACCTAAATCATATCAACTACACTAGGATTATATTTTATTACGTTGTTTCTTGCATTAAATTGTATTAAAACAATGGGTTGACTACCACTGAGGAAGTATCACACTTCCGGATCTAGCACACGCTAAGCAACCCATTGATATATATTATTTAATCCTCTTTTGTGGTCTTGTTGGGTATTTCGGGTATCTAGCCAAAAGGAAGCTCTCACAAGTCAAGCATTGGATCAAGAAGTCAAGACGTGCAAAAACCTCCAACCAACCATTACTATAGGTATTCCCCCTTGGCCCACACCCTTATCTCTGTTTCATCAAAAAATTAAAGAAAATTGTGAAACACTCAAACTTGGGATTTTATTTCCTTAATCTAGAATTTTCCATCGAGTTTAATGATTTAGGTTCACTCTATGGTTTTAATTTTATTCTTTAAGGAGGATTATGCGAGAAGGTATTTATGCGAGAGGTTTATACGGGGTTGCCTATTTAATTATATTTTCTTTCTACGTTATCAAGTAAAATATCGAACATACTAGAGATTTAGTCATTAATTTTGCACTAAAAGAAAACACTATAATATGTCAAACTCAATTACATTTAACATATATATCCAAATTTTACAATACAAAATTTTGAATCAAAATGACACTCATGGTTAGATACAAATTTTTAGAACAACCTTCAACGCTTGCAACTCATACATATTACAAAATTTCAATAATAAACCTTTCAATATATTTAACATTATTGTTGCCACAACTTTTAGAATTACATTTTTATAAATAACAAGTTGTTATGAATTCACTAGTATCCCTTACTTTCTATGTGTCTCGGTACTTACAACCACCACATGGTAAGAGAAAATTGATGGCATGGCATTCACCTAAATCTAATATAATTAAAAATTTTAGCTTTCTATTTACATAATCAGAATAATTCACACACAATAGAATTGGGCTAGAGACATAAATTCATTTAATTTCTAAAGTATGGGAGGAGAGAGAAAGAGATAAAGAAGAGAGTGAAAAATGTTGTTTTTCCAAAATTCACATTTCACATAACAAACCGTGAAGAGAGAGAGTTTCATACAATTATTACTAAGTTTCAAAAAGTTTCCACGAGAGTTTATTGTCTTGAGTAGGATCCTGTGGCCTTATTTTACATTTTTACTAATAGCTACAAAAATGTCTAAATTTAGCTTGGAGGCTAAGGAACAACGTTCAAAAAAATGTATTTATGATGGTAAAATCATAATGGTTAAGCTCCTATATGTAATCCTATTTACTAAGAATTTGCAAGAACTAACGGAATTTAAAATAGGCGAATAGTTTATAATTTACGACTAGTTTTTTGGAGCCATCGGTCGTAATTGGCCTAGTTGAAAAATAAAAAAATTTATCTCGAGGGCTAAGAAAACCACGTGCAAAAATGACGCTTGATGGATGAATGTGCAATGGCAAATTTCCTACAATTTATCATGTATATGGATAATTCCCAGTTGTGAGCGAGAACTAACAAATGGGTTACAAACGAAAACGGGATTTTTGGAGCCATCGGTCATAATTGATTCACTTTCACATAGTCAAATAGCGATTGGAGGCCTACAAAAGCCCTTTTCCAAACCATATATAAATGTTTTTTCCCCAAACTGAATGTTGTAATAAATTGTCTTGTAGAAATACTAGAGGTTTGTGAAGGCGGAAAAAAACTCTTCCCTTAGGGTCCAAATGGTGAGCCGAGATGAAAACCATACTTTCACTTTTAGAAGCTCCCTAAAACCACAAAATGGAGTAATAGGGCTCCTGAGGGTTGGTGAAAAAATGCAAAACATCAAATGGGTTCGATCAAAAGATTGATGCAATTGTTATGGAGAAATCACAACACCCCTGATTGCTTGCAAGTGAATACAAAATAACCTTGCATGCAATGAAATATCACAAAGATTCAATAAAATACAAAAGAGGGTGGAAAACATCTACTGATTTAATTTTATTACTTTCAAAGTTGATACTGATACATCACATTTAGGGGCAAAGGCAAAAATTTCTTTATAATGTCAAGTAGGGATGTTTTAAATATCCACAAATCTCTTACTGAGACAAGAAAGAAGGGAGGGGCATATACAAGGTGTCTAAAATTTTGAAATGAGCCACTCCTTAAAATATATAGTAATAATGAGAGAAAGGGAGAGAGAAGGAATTTTAAATCATGCTTTAACCACCCAAAAATGTGTTAAAATCACTCTACAACAATGATGGATTCCACCGCAAAACCCATATGTCCATGTACCTTACCTTGTTGGGGAAGAAAGGAAGCCCATACCTTCATCATTTGCGTAGGTGAGAAATATGGAAACATTCCTCTAAAATGGCAGATCAGAAATCTGAGCTCCCAATCAAAATTTATGGCCATCTAGGATGAGGATTCCAGACTACAATAAATGTGAGTAGTTGATCTCACTTTTCTAATCTTTTACCCCGCATCGTACCCTCTAAAACCCAAAATTTTAGACTTTCAGGATTCAAATATTTGGGTTTTTATACTTTAGAGGTTATCATTATTGTTCATCCGACAATGATACGGCTCGAGAGTTATGAAGTTTTGAACCTCGAAGTCCAAATTTTAGACTTTGGAGTTTGTACTCGAACAAATTTCATGTGGCAATGTTCACTTGAATGGCCGAAAAATGTTCCAAAATGCCGAAACCCTGAAATTTGAAATTTGGTGTTCAATTTTTTACCTTTACCTTTTGGGCGGTTCGAATTCAAGATTCGATGTTTTAAGAGTTTGGATTTCTAGGTTTTGGGAGTTTGGGTTTCATGGTTTTAGGTATTGTTCATCCGACTAGGTTCATGAAACCTCGAATCTCTCGAAATCTTGAAATCTGAAATTCGAGTTTAGGTTTTAGACTTTCTAATCCCTTTTCAACACTTCTTTCCATTGAGTCCTAGAATTTCACCTTAGCCTATCTCCAAACAACCCCACCTCTGAAGTCTGAATTTCATAATTTTGAGCTTCGCATTTCTTATACTCCTCTCGTAATATACTCAACCTACTTCAATGACTTATTTGGCTCAAGCTCGAAATGTGAGCTCCCATGGCCGAGTCAATCCTTCTATTTTCTCTATGTGAGGTCATGTTTGTCCAATTTCACCGAGGGAAAAAATGAGATAACAATTGGCAACTCGTGGGGTTACTTGCCTATTAGGTGAAAGATCATTTGCCTTGAAGTATTCATTGGGCATGGAGTTATAAATGATATCTAGATACTAATCTTGTACTTGAATTCTTCTCCGATTCGCTTGTAAACTACTAACGCTGAACCTACTTTGATCTTTGCACTCTCAAAAATTATAAGGAAATCTTGAAGTTAAGATCTTATGAGAGTGGAAACTTGTCTTGACCTAGAATTTTCACCTGTTTCTAAAATGAACTATCCTAAAACCATATTTTAGCAACTATTTCCTACAACTATGAACTTATTTCATGTTACAATATTCACCTTTGGAGGTACATTGAACTTACAATGATACTGACTTGGGAGAAATAAACCATGTGCCGAAGGCACTTACAAAACTTAAACTGAATCTACAAAAAGATAATGTGCATACCCACTTAGAGGAATTAAAATTCTAGACTAATATATAAAAGGGTGACAATTTTCCTTTCAATAGCAATGTTTGAGATAGATTTCGTTAACGAGAACTAGAAGTTCTTATCCATCCAATGTAGATATTTGGAAGGAATTTCTATTCTTATATCTTGTGAAAATTTAGGGTCCACTCCAAACGGTGTAAAACTTGGAATGCCTGCTCATTTTTTCTTGATTTTCATCCCATTTCAGAACTAAGTCCCTTACCTGGAAGGTTCTTGCCTTGCCCTTCTTATCAAATTTCATCTTGATCATAGCTTGATCCTTTTCCTTGGTTTGCATGGCATACTCTACGATATCTTCTAATTCCATCAACTCCACATACCTAGCTTCTATAAGTTCAAACTTAGACAATTCTACTGTTTCATGGGTTCCAATACTAGCAACTCGAGTGATATAAGAAATAATTCCTCTTTCCCATAGACTATCTTGTAAGGGGAATTACCTGTCGACACCTTTGGTGTGATCCTATTAGACCACAAGGCCGATTTTAGCTTGGTATGCCATTTCCTTTGGTTTTCATCTAGATTTCTTGATGATTCTTAGAAAATAATTGTTTGTGGACTTTACTTTCCCATTACCCTAAGGGTAGTAGTTCAATGAGGTGCTGAAATAGATTCCATTCCTAACTTCCCATTAAGTGATCTTTGAACTAACGAATTCTCATGCATTTTACGATATGATGGTGGTCGGTACTCTTAACCTTTTGATTATTCCTTCGTAGAAGTTCGGTGTGCTAGACTCATTTTCTTCCGTGATTCCTATTTCCTCGGTCCACTTGGTGAAATATTTGTTGTTGTTAGAATCCACTTGGGACCTTGGCTCGAATTTGGAGTGATAATCCCAATGAAGTCAAATCCCCATTGCATAAATTTCTGGTTAGCTAAAATTAGATGTAATGGATGTCCTTCTAGACTTTCCTTTCCCATGAAGAACACACATTTTTACACTATTTGATCCGTGTGTACTACTCACTTAACATGGTGGGCTAATAGTAACCCTCCTTCATTATTTTGAGAGTTGTTACCCATAGGGAAAAAATTCCTCCAACCTCTCTATTATGAAACTCATGTAGCACCTTATCAATTTGACATGTTCCAATGCATGTCAATAGAACACCATTGATGTATTTCTTGAACTAAACACCATTGACAAGCACATATGGAATGACCTACAGTCTAATGTTTATCCTCTTTAATTTGTTCATTTCTAGAGGGTATAAACCTATTTTTAGGAGTTGTACCATGTCTTGAGTCCAACAAGGAATATAAAAATTGTCATTTGTTTTCTCTTTATTATCTTATAGTACTAAAACAACTTCTTTCTCATCACCTGTTTCAACATGTTGACAAGATGTCAATTGTTCACATAATCCTTTTCCAAGAACCAATTTGGTAACTTTGATTATCTATGTCATATTCCATGACATGAGTGATCTATCCTGCATTTTTCTCATTCAAATCCTTGTTTAGAAGTAATTCTTTGACTCCCACACAGGATACTAGCAGTTGGATTATATTGTTTGAAAGTAGGTGCTTGAATTTCTTTAAGTTCTTGATTATTTCTAGAACATGTTTTTCAATGAAAGAATACCTAGTTTCATATTACTCCATACCTTAGCTAAAAAGGGCAATTAGTTTTTCAGGTCCCTTTTTGTTCTCTTTGCACCAAGATTGCAAAGATCTTGTCCGAACCACCAAAGGTATAGAGGATGAAGTCTTTGGAGAAGTCTTGATTAATGAAAGATAGGTCTTGAGATATAGCCTCTATGATAGCCTCGAAACTTTATTTTCCTTATGCAGTCCACTTAAATGCTATTGGTTTCACAAAGGTGGAAAACTATGGCAAAAATCTCTACGAACAAATTTTATTCTCCCAAGAAGCTCTAGAGATCCTTCTTATGACTTGGAAATGGCAATGCTTGAATTGCTTCAACTCTTTCTAGGTCAATTGTTAATCCTTCCTTTGACACAATATGCCCTAGGAGCTTGGCTTCATGAGCCAAGAATATGCATTTTTCAGATTTTATGATACCCCAAATCTATAAGAAAAACAAGAACGTGGTGGGAGACAACATCAAAGATTCCAAACGTGTACAAATGGTTCAAGTTGGTCAAAATTTTAAACTAACCAAAGGACCTATTCAACCACCACCCAAATGCAAAACATTCACTCCGTGTAATGAGCCTTTATTTGTAATATTGAAGCAAATAGATGTAGCTCACATGGTGACTTATCCCATAAACAACCCTTTGATGAAAATGCTCCAAATCCATCATGGTATAAAGAGCATGACTATTGTGATTTACATCATGTCAAGGGACACAAAACAAACAAATGCCTATAACTTCGTCACTACATCCAAGATCTCGTTGACAATGGGAGATAGAAGTTGACACCCCAGAGAAAAATCAAACACCAAATGAAAATATGGGGATATTCAAAGAACCATTCCCTAAACATGGTAGGTTAGATGAGAAAATGCTAGATCAAGGAGAGTCATCCAAAATTTACAAGGCTATGAACTACCTCTATACTAAGAGTGACAATAATCACTATGATTCACTCATTAGATGTATTCACTCTTCCAATGACCATGTGAATACCATTGATCAAGGGAAAGGATTACACTGTGGTAACAAGGCATGCCTGTCTCACAATCCCATAACCCTCTTTGTCAACCCTACAAGATGGTCGGTACAATCTCTTAGAACAACTTGAGAAGACATCTACGCAATATGAAAATCATAGATATTCTTAAAATATCAAACATACATAAGGAAATATTGTACAAAACTCTCCAAGGGTTAGGAGTGCCATTGGAAGTAGACCCTTAACTTCTTCAAGATGCGGTAACAAACATTGCACTACCGAATACATATCCTTTAATCATATGGATATCCTTATTGAGGATCCTATGCATAATCTCCCCTATCTATTGAGGTACTTGTTACTCATCGTACGATAAAACATGTTCTTGTGGAAAATGGATCGGGGTTGAATTTATGCCCTTTGAAACTAAATAAACAATGGGACATATAGAAGAATATCTAGAATCCCATATTACTACCATAACCGCTTTTAAAAATGTGGAGTGAGAATCAGCTGGGACAATCACATTGCCCATGGAGGTAGGACCAACTTTTCATCATACAAATTTTCATGTCTTAGACTTGGAACTTCCATATAATATTCTTCTTGGCCGACCATGTATTCCTTCCATGTAGGCCATACCATCAACGTTCCATCAATGCATCAAACTGAAACATGAGGGACACACTATTATAATACAAGGAGATCCAGAGCGCTTCACTCACTGCAAAGCTCTCAATATTTCTATGCGTAAGGGTGTCTATACGTGTCACTCTACCGATATAGTTATTCCTCTTCAATTAGAATCTCTAGAATCATGGGTAGATTCAGATTTCCTAATTTTTTACACCCGTGAAGATTCTACATTGACTTCTCCTTTTGATTCATGGGAGATTAAGGTTTTGGAATACAGCTGTGGAGAATATAATGTGCAACAAGCGCTTCTAGTTTTGGACCTATCATTGTAACCTAAAACTAGATGCCGACCCATCTATCATTTCAAACAACCTAAAGATGAGAGAACTATTAGGACATTCTTACCTAGGGGTTACTCTCTGAGGAGAAATTGTTGGACCCACCTATGACTTGGGTCCTGGAAGATACTCAACCAACTTGCTACCAAATCCTTGAGTATGATAAGTCTAGTTGAATGATGTATTCTATGGGCTACAAGGGTCTAGGATGTGGAAAGAATGAGCAAGGACCGATAGAACTACCACTCCTAGATTCAAAGATATAAAGATACTCAGTATCAACATTTGACCATATGAATTAGACCTAATGACCAATATGCTACTTGTTCCGAGTGGAAAAATAGCTCGATTATTTAGACAAAGTGACACATATTCCACTTGTAGCCAATGAAGGATCTTTCCTCCACGAACCTATTCGTGGATACCGATGTCATTAACTTAAACCCCACTAAACCTAAAATAGACCTTGTTTACCATCACCTTGTCAAATGGGACCAATAACGTCACGTACCACTAGGACTCTTTGAAAATGATGAGGCCATTGCGGAATTCATGGGCATTCGAGATACAATTCCAATTGGAGACCATAAGAAGGGTTTCTACATTGACTTAGATACCTACACGTACTTCGGTGAGGAAGCTAAGCTTCGTGGTCAACAAAACTTAAGAAAAGCAAGGGAAAAAGTTCCAAAAAAAGCCTTGGAAAAATAAAAAGTCCAAGTCACATAGTGAAAACCTCTTTGAGGCATTGGCTGAAAAATAGGTAACAAAATCAATGGACAAGAAAAGTGACCACGCCAAGGGTGAAAATCTCATACAAACGCCCTCAAGAGAAGATATCAACCTTCCTCTTGATCCTATGCATATGGAGGATTTGTAAAAATGCTCGTGGAAGAAATAATTGATGTGAATATTGGGAACCGAAGATGACTCGGATATAGTCAAGTGGGAGCTTCACTCTCAAAGACGAGAGAAAAAGACATCCACCATGATTTTGTGGGAATTTTTAGATATATTCTCATGGTATTATAAGGATATTTTGGGATTCGATCCAACTTTTTTAGTGTATAACCTAGTTGTGCATGAAAATGTCAAGCCCATAAAATTGAAACTCGAGAAAAATGCATCAACGGGTGGATTTTCTCATTTAAGAAGATATAGAAAGATTGTTGGCAGCAGGCTTCATTAGACCTATTGATTACTCAGAGTGGATATCAAATATAGTCCCCATACAAAAGAAACTGTTGGGATCAGAATCTATACAGATTTTAGAGACATCAATAAGGCATGCCCAAAAGATGATTTTCCATTTCCCAATATTGATATGATTATTGACTCAACTGCAGGATATGAAATGTTATCTCTTATGGATGGATTTTTAGGCTACAATCAGATCAAAATAGCCGATGAAGATCAACACAAGACATCCTTCACAACACCTTGGGGGAATTTTTGTTATCAAGTAATGCCCTTTGGCCTTAAAAACGTAGGTGTAACCTATCAAAGGGAAATGAACATGATTTTCCATGATATGATTCATGACATCATGGAGGACTATGTGGATTTATATCCTTGGGAAATACAAAATGAGATCAAATCACCATGACATTTTGTGGTGTATCTTTGAACACCTACAGGAATACAAAGTCGATTGAATCAAAGAAGTGTGTGTTGGGTGTACTATCGGAAAGTTTCTTGGATTTATTATATCACAAAGAGGGATTTAGGTAGACCAACTAGAGTTACAGCCATTATTGAAATGCCTCCTCCCAAAACATCAAACAATCACTGCGTAACTTGTAAGGAAATATACAATCCATCCACCACTTCATTTCCCAACTTGCTGAAAAATACCATTCATTCACCCATGTACTTAAAAATAATGTAGCCTTTGTTTGGGGGCTCAAGCAACAAAAATCCTTCTCCTTGCTTAAGAAATACTTCACTAATCTACTGTCCTCATACCTCAAACTCCCGGTGAGCCACTCTTGTTGTATATTTTTGCTATTAAATTTTCTATTGGTGCATTTCTCACCCAATATGACCTCAGCCACAAATTAAAAAAATTTACTATATCAATCATACCTTAATTTCTTATGATCTCAAAAATCCTTAGATTGAAAAAACTTGTCTAGCTGTCATTTTTACCTTCCAAAAACATCACCATTACCTATTGAATACTAAAACCAATCTTATATCCAAAGTTGACCCACTCAAATACTTGTTTTCAAAACCTGCCCTTATAGGAAGAATGGCTAATTGGATCATTTTGCTAAGTGAATTTTACATTGAGTATGTACACAAAAGTCGGTTAAAGGACAAGTACTCACCAATCGATTAGCAAACACACCATTACCGGGAAAAGAACCTATAAGTTTGGATCGCCAAATGTATCATTAATGTATATTGAGGAATCTTTCATCTAGTAAGTGCACTTTGATGGATCTTTCACTTTCCATAGCTCGAGAGTAGGTGTATTGTTAATTATTCCTTCAGGAGACCCCATACCTCATGCTTTCCATCTTGGTTTCTCTTGTATAAATAATGTTTCAGAATATGAGGTGCTCATCGATGGGATGAAGCTAGCAATCAAATGGGATATCCACCATGTCAAGGTCATTAATGACTCGTAATTGGTCATTAAACAAGTCGAGTGTGAATAAAAAGTTAAAGATGAAAATATCATCCCCTACAAGAAACTGGTGGAAACTTTGAAAGAATATTTTGTGCGTATTACATTCGAACAGATTCCAAGGGGATAGAATAGATCCACGACACAATGGCAACCGTAGTTTCTATGCTACGAATTCCACTAGAGAGAAATGATATGCCATTCTTTGTTAAGAATCTACACTAGCCTATGTATGAAATGTTGGAATCCTGCTTGGCTTGTGAAGTTGTTGGTCCCTATTCCCCATGGTATGCACACATCTATGCCTATCTTAAACATAATACCTTTCCTCTTGATATCTCCCACTCTGAAAAATAAAGCCTTATCCACTAGATAACCCGTTATACCCTCTTAGGAGATACACTCTATTGTCGTGGCTATGATGGGAATCTGTTGTGTTGTCTAGATGTAACAGAGTCATTCCAAGCAATCAAAGAGGTACATGAAGGGGTGTGTAGTGCCCATAAAAATGGAATGGTTTTAGCAAAGAAATTGTTAAGGGTAGGCAACTATGTGAGGAAATGTTTACTATGTCAAAAATATGGAAATTTCATCCATGCGCCATCGCAGCCATTACTGATCGATCATAATCCCATGGAAATTTTCCAAATGGGTACTATATTTGATATGGAAGCTCACCCCTATTTCATCGATGGCCATACCCACATCAGCAAAGCTACGTAATATTTCACTAAGTGGGTGGAGCTTGTTCCTTTTACTAATGTTACTGGTGCTTAGATTTTAAAGTTTATCATGAATCACCTTATCAGCTAGTATGGCATTCATGTGGCCATATTTACTTGAAAATGACAAATCGTTCAATAATAAGATAGTGAAGGACCTTTGTCATTGATTTCAAATAAAATGGATGTAGTCTACACCATATTACCCTCAAGGTAATGGGAAATACGAAGCCACTAAAAACATTCGTCCGGATCATGGAAAATATGGTGAGTATGATAGTTCACAACTAGAATTTTCAATTCACCCAGCCCTTTGGGCTTATAGGACCTCCATTCACACTCTTGCTAGTGCGTAACCCTATTCCCTAGTGTTTGGGATAGAATCTATCATCCCACGGAAAGAGAGCTTCCTTCCCTAAGAATATCTCTTAGGGATTATGTGGACTAGGATGAGGATTATACAAAGGTGGCAGTGGAAGAATTAGAAATCATGGATGAAAAGTGCATCCTCTCCTTAATCATCTCAATGTGTATCCTAAAATAGTCTCAGAAATCACAACAAAAGGATCATTTCTCGTGAGTTTGATATCATAGATTTTGTCATGAAAAAAATTAGTTCAACAAAAGGGTGGAAAGAGAGAAGAAAGGAAAGTTCAAACTGCATTGGTTAGGACCTTACATCATTGTGGATAAATATCGTACAGAGCATAAAAACTTGCCCATCATAATGGTGATGAGATCCATAAAACTATGAATGCCATGCACCTTAAGAAGCTTTATGCTTAAACATGGCGCAAAAAACAAAAAATACAAAAATACAAAATGTTCAAAATACAAAAAAATAAGAGAAAAAGAAAAAGAGAAAGCAAGTCATCCATATGTGAAAACCACACAATTGTGGCACTTTGGATAGGTCCCTTGGTGAAAACTTGATTTTGTAGACTTGGGAGGATTCGTTGTTCACAATCACCTTGCATATGGAGGGTAATTTTACTTAGCCTAGGGCTAGTTCCGCACCTGCATCCAAGATTCCATGTGAACCTATCTTGTCAAGACTTGATCCAAATTTTTCTCATCTTGTAAATCAGTGAAGTGATGGACTTTTTATATTCCCCATCTAATGCTGGGGGAACTTTCGTGACTTCACTTTCCTATTTATAAACATGTGGTGCCTACCCTTGTATATTTTTTTTCTAACATTAAGGGCATCCACATTTCTCAGTTACTTGTGCATAGCTTCAAAAACCTTATAAAATGGAAAAAACATTCAAATATGATCAAAAAACAAAATAATAGAAAAACACAATAGACAAAAATAGTAGAAAAGTGTTTCACAAAACAATCTTAAAAAGCATAACTTTATTTTACATACTTTATCTTGTTTCTTGCTTTGTTTTATGTACATTGTTTACTTGTATAGGTGCTTCTTGTTTGTACATTTGTATAGTTTGTATAGTTTTTTTCTTAGACATACTTTGATAACATTAATATTTTCTTGCTTAGATTAGATTCATTCTTACTTATACATATGAAGTGTGTTTTTGCATGCTTATAAATAATTGTACATAGTTGTTGCTTTGACCAATTTTTCCCCTTAGGAAAATGAATCAAACACAACCCCACATGAGAATAAAATTGAAGATTTGATTCATTCATGCGAGCCCACATTTCAAAACTAGCAATCACGTTACAAACAGGCTTGAAAATGAAAATCCATAACAATTAAACCCTAAGCAAAGAAGTGGACCCATGAGAAGGCACTATGTGTCGATTGGCACATTTCCAAGAGTGAGAGGAAGCAAGTGAAACTCAAAACCCCACAGAATTCCATGTGGAGTCAACAATGAGGGACCCACCAAAGAAGCACATATAATTCCTTAAAGCTTTAAATTCGACATTGCCATGATGATTCAATCAATGGGAGGTATAACTATACCCGTATCCCATAACATTTCTATTAGAGCTGAAAATTGTTTAATTCAGGCTAGTAAACTTGCACCTAGGCCACCTATGCCTCTATATCTAGAACAAGGGGCTCCTATAACTAGCCAAATGCTAGAGTTGAATCCCATTCCAGGCCATAGGGATTAAAGCAATAATGAGGCTTCTAATTCTTCAAACACCTCAAACGAGCTACAAGAGGTTATGAAGCAATTGCAGAACCTACGAAATGAGCTAGTGACTATCAAGAGAAAGCAAGCTCAAAGTTTTAGGCTGCATAAACCTCCAAATCAGTATCAAGCTAGACCCCCATACCAGTAAAATATACCACCAGCTCGGGATGGAAATAAAAATCAAAACCAAGGACAACCTCAATCTGTTAGGCCATTCTAACAATATGATCCAAATGCATATTCAACATCAAGGGTCTTGGTTCCAACACAAAACAACATAGAACAGGAGTACGACTGGTGTTTCCCATGTAATCAACCTCATAATTAGTCAATGTGTTTTAATGGTTCCTTGAATCAAGATCTTATGGTAATAAACATGGGTGTAGAACAAGAGACAAGCTAAGAGGGAAATAAGCAGTAGTAATCAACTCAGCAAAAAGTAGCTTCGAATGAGACCACACTTGTCAATTGGCAAGTGAAGATTTTTGTGGTGTGAACCAAGCCCCTTATCAAAGTGTAGCGGCCAATACATGGTCCAAGAGAAGGAATATTGGAGAGGGACAATCATTAAATTCAAATGATCGGTAGAATCCTATTACTCCACAATGTATTTGTAATCAAAGTGCAGCACTTAATGTCTAAGGTCATCCCAAACCACCTTCTAGACTAGCCCAAATGCCGGTTGTAACAAACCATGTACAAGAGAAGAATAATGTGCAAGGTAGGGGCAAGTAGAGATATTTCATCTCCATTCAACATCATTTAACAGATGAAGAAAACAAAAGTAAACATATCGATGTAGGATTCATTATCTATCCCAGGATAGAGAGACCTATTTAAGTGTTATGGAAAATTGGTCGATCAATCAAACCAGCCACCCAATCAACAAGAACAGGTGCTTACCAATGTAACTCAACAAGGAGTATCGGATCAAGGAGGCTATCAAGGTAAAAATTTGAAGCCCCTCCCATTCTATATCTCGGTGAACATAGGAGATAAGTTTATACATAATTGAATGATTGATTTAGGTGTAATGTAACTTAGTCATGCGAAAACAAATAGCTGAATAGGTAGGTCTTCAATATGAATTCATCTCCAAAGGATTGGTCCAATTGGATAGAACAACAGTAACAACGAGTTTGAGTAATCAAATATCTGAGCCTCACATTACATGCATGTCCCAATGTAACGGTGCTGCAAGATGTATCAGTCATAAACTTGCCACCGCTCTTTGCATTGTGTTTGTCAAGAGACTTCACTGCCAAAATTGGGGGCTATTTGTCTGCTGATTGGTCACACATGTTATTCAAAATGAGGTATGGGGATAAATTTGCAATCAGATCTAATCCCATTTCAAAATTTCACATAGAGCCTCATGTACTGAGTCTAATTAATGTAAATTGTTCAGCATTTGATCAAAAGGATTACCCAAACACCTATGAGGTAGATACCAAGGTATAAGTATTCCAGATTTGACTCTTGACAAATGGGAAAACAAGAGACATGAATTTGACCCTTGCAAAGAAATGGAAGAATCTTAGCTAGGAGTATTTTGTTTGCATAAAGAGAATCACCCTCTCCCTAGCATCACCAAGCCATAACACAAAGATGATAACGAAGTATGGAAGTTATTATTTTATGGTTAAAGGAGTAGATAAGGCACAAGAGAAGGAGCTATGCTCATTTCACCACAAGGTATGCAATACTACTCAGCTTTCCATTTCCAATTTGCTTACTCAAATAACATGGTTAAGTATGAAGCCTTAATTCACGGATTTCATTGGGCAAGAAAGAAATGCATTAAGAACTTACAAGTATTTGGTGATAGTGAGATAATTGAGAATCAAGTCATAGGGAAACACGTGCAAAGAATGACCTACTAAAGAGCTAAAAAAATAGGGTATGGGACCCAATTGAAGACTTTGAAGCTTTCAACATTGTGCCCATACCTAGGAAAAAGAATGAAGCTACAGATAGGCTTACAGCAGTTGGAGCAACATTTTATGTAGTTGATAGTATCAAAAGAGGCAAAACACAACCACATATCCATGTGATTGTAAGGCCAACAGTTCTAGACAATAACATGAGATGGCAGGTGTTTGAAAATGATCAACAGTCATAAATTTCTTGCAAGAAGAGGCTGAATTCTTAGCTAGGAATCAAGATAAATTAGAGCAGCAATACGGGGATCAAGTAGTGCAACTACAGACCAACAAGCTTCCTAGAGGTTTGGTGACATTGGAGTCAATATTCAATCCTAATGACCAATTTTGTAAGGAGAAAGCAAACATTAAGGTCGAGAGAAATGATTCAGAACCTATTTTTGTTGGGGAAGGAAAGACACTCCAAATTTGAAAGGTAGCCACTCAAAGAAGATAGATATGAACTCATACAAATTTTCCAATAATTTCAGATGTTTTCAAGGATTTATGAAGACCTACAAGGATTCAATCCAAAGTTGGCACAACATATAATAGAATTGGATCCAGAGGCTAATCCCATTAGGTAGAAAAAAAAGACCAGTCAACTCACACATTGAGCCTCTAATGAAGAAAGAGCTAAACAAAATGATAGAGGTAAGCATGACATTCCCAATCAAGTATTCAAGATATGTTAAAAACTTGGTATCGGTCGGGAAGAATAATGGAGAAATTAGGTTGTGTGTGGACTTTTGGGACTTGAATAGAACATCTATTAAAGAACACTACCCACTCCCTTCAATGGAACAAATCTTACAAGTAGTATCTAGCTCGAAATATTTTCTCTCCTCGATGGATACTCGGGTTATAATCAGAAAATGGTGAAAGAATACGACCAATTCAAAATGGCTTTCACCACTAAGTGGGGTAGTTATGCCTATAAGAAGATGCCGATTGGATTTTCTAATGCAAGGGCCACCTTCCAGAGGAGGGCTATGGACATGGAATTCAAGGGGTTGATAAAAATATAGTACTGATATATCTTGATGATATCATTGTGTCTCCAAAATGTATTGGATCACCTTTTCCATCGAAGATAGGTATTTCAAAGATGTAGGATATTTGGGGTATCATTGAATCCCAAAAAATGTATATTCCTAGCTCACAAAAGCAAAATCCTAGGCCATATTGTGTCGATTGATGATCGACCTAGAAAGAGTTGAAGCAATTTGAGCATTGCCCTTGCCAAGTCATAAGAAGGCTCTTCATATTTTTCTAGGAAGAATCAATTTTGTGCGCAATTTTGTGCCAAATTTTATTGCTCTTGTGAAGCCAATAACACGTGATGTTGAAGAAGAGCATGGTATTTAGATGGACATCTGAAGGAAAGGAAAGGTTTAAAGCCATGAAAGAATCCATATCCCAAGCTCCAACTCTCATCAATCTAGACTTCTCCAAGGACTTCATGCTTTATACCTTTAGTGGTCGGGACAAAATTTCTACAATCCTAGTGCAACAAAAACAAAGGGGGATCTGAAAAAATAGTTTCCTTCTTGAGTCAAGGCTTGGAGGACTATGAATTGAGGTACTATTTCATCAAGAAACATGTCCTTGTAGTGATCAGGAGCTTAAAGAAGTTCAAACACCTAGTCTCAAATAACATGATCGAGTTGTTAGTCTCTCATGCGGGAGTCAAGGAATTCCTTGTGAACAAGGATGTGAATTAGAAATGTACATGATGGATCACTCACATCATGGAATATGAAATTGAAATTAAGGTCACTAAGATGGCTTTTAGAAAGGGACTATGTGAACATCTAGCCTCAAGTCAACAAGTTGATGCAAGCAATGGAAATGGAGCTATCTTGGTACTACAAGATGGTCAAGAAAAAGAAAATGATAATGTGTCTATTCCTTGTTGGACTCAGAATATGATGCACTTCTTGCAAATAGGCCTATTCCCTCCAGAAATGAGAAAATAAAATAGGAGATACTTCAGATTACAAGCCATTCCATATGTGTTTGTTGATGGTGTTTTGTTCAAAAGGGACATCAATAGTGCTCTCTCTTGAGATGCATCGAACAGTCAAATAGAGAAGGTGTTATAGGAGTTCCATGATTGAGAAGAAAGAGGTCATTTTTCTCCATGAGTAAAATATCTCAAGATAATGAAGGTGGGATATTATTGGCCCATGATGTTCAAAGTGACTATTACACTTGGATCAAGAAGTGTAAAAATTGTGCATTCTTCACAGTGTAAGGAAAGATTAGAAGCACTCCCATTGCACCCATTTTCATTTGACCAACACTATGTGCAATGAGGATTGGAATTCATTGGGGTCATCAAAAAAACTCAAGCCAAGGCCACAAGTGGATCCTCATAGCAGCAAACTATTTCATAAAATAGACCGAGGCAGAGCACTCAAAGAAGCAAACAATTCTAGCTTACTAGACTTTTACGAAGGGATAATGACTAGGTTCGGAGTACCGACCACTATCATATCAAAAATGCCTTGGAATTCCTAGGCTCCAAGATCATAGAATGGGATGTTAAGAATGGGATCTACTTGAGCACCTCTTCAAATTATTACCCACATAGGGTAATGGGAGGCAGAGTACACAAACAAGAATTTGCTAAGAATAATCGGAAGGATTCTAGATGAAAATCAAAGGATATGGCATACAAAGATAAAATCAGCATTATGGTTTGACAAGATCACACCAAACATATCTACAGGTAATTCCCCTTACAAGTGGTCTAAGGGAAGGAGGCAAAGTGTTGCCTATATCATTAGAGATTCCCACATTGGAGCTCATAAAGTAGTTGGAATTATCTAATTCTCGAACCAATGGAGGCTAGGTATGCGAGCTGATAGAATTGGAAAAATTAGAAAGCATTCAGTTCAAATGATAGAAAAATATCAAGCCTTAGAAAAGAGGTAGTTTGACAAGAAATCTAGAGCAAGGACCTTTAAGGAAGCGGGCCGAGTCCTAAAGTGGGATGCGAGATCGAGAAAATATAGGAAGGAATTCTAAATTTGATGTTATTTGGAGTGGTCCCTACATGGTCATAGGATGTAAGAGTAGAAATTCCTTCTAATTTTCTACATTGTATGGAGAGGATCTTCGATTTTGGTTAACAAATCTATCTTAAACATTTTTTTAAAAGGAAAAGGTTTCACCATTGTAAATATTATCCTAGGATTTTAATTCCTCTAAGTGTGTATGCACATTATCTTGTTGTAGTGTAGGTTTTAATTTCCCTAAGTGCTTTAGCACAAGTATCATTGGTCATAGGTTGAATCATTATGTAGTTCAATGTGCCTCTAAAGGTGAATGTGTGCCTACAGTCCATTTCTAGAAGCAGGTGAATGCTCCAGGTCAAGAAAAAAATTCTACTCTCAGAAATCTCACCTTCGAGATTTTCCTATGAAAATTGAGAGTGCAAGTGGTGGAACAGTTAAGAGCCAATAGGTCATAAGCATCTAGGATCGAGGTTTCAAGAACAGAATCAATACCAGGCTATCAATTCATGACTTTGCGCCCAATGGATACTCCAAGGAAACTTATCTTTTCACCTAGTAGGAAGGTGACCCCGTGAGTCGCCAAATTGTTGACCAATTTTGACCCTTAGGTAAATTAATCAAACAAGACCCTGCACAAAAGAAAATTAAAGAGTCGGTTCAGTCATGTGATCCCACATTTCAAAACTACCAATTAGATTACAAATAGGCTCAGTAATGGCTATCCATAACGATTCAACCCTAAGCAAAGCAACAGACCCTCGGAATGCACTACATGTCAGCTTAGCACAATTCCAAGAGTGAGAGGGAACATTGAAATGGAAAACCCTATGGGAATTCCATGTGGAGTAAACAATGAGGGACCCGCCAAAGAATCGCATATAATTTGTTCACTTGAGGCCTAAATCGGCTAATTATAAAAGGGCCAGTGAAATCCTCCATGTGTCTCAACAGCGCAATGTCAAAGGTACAACAGACAAGGATCCCCCAAACAAGTGCAGGCTCACCACATGTCCAGAGTCTGAAAAGTTTTCACCGGCCATTGAAAATTCCAAACTTGAAACAGACCATGCAAATGGTGCCACGTGTCTTATCAGCCGCACCATTAAGGGTCGAAAGCTAAAGGCGGTCCCCAAACGAGTGCTAGCCAGCCACGTAATTAGGGACCGAGAAAGGTAGTAGGCTTGAATCGGATAAGTAAAAAGGGTCGAGTAGAATCCTCCACATTCCTCGTCCATGTAACTTCAAAGGAAAAATCTGGAGTGGGTTCCAAAATGAGTGCCACCCTCCACGTGTCTTAGGTTCGAAAAGGGTACACCGGATGTTAAAAATTCCAAAATCCTACGGAGACCTCCATGTGCCTCGTATACACAACTTCAAATGTAGAATCATAAGGGAAGGTCCCAAATGAGCGTAGGCTCGCCACGTTTCCAGAGCATGAAACGACAAAACCGGCCATTGAAAATTATGAACAGGGAAGAGCCGGTGGAAGTTTCTACGTGTTGACTCGGCACAATTTCAAAGATCAACTCTAGAGACAGGTTCCAAAAAAGTACAATCCCTCCACATGTCTAGGGTCAGACATAGTTTCTCTACCAGTCAAGGGGGGGCTTAGCCAAAACACAAAGAAATAGAGCAGGCCCGTGGGTGAGACCAAGTGTCCAACTGTCGCAACTTCGTGAGTTAAAAAAGGGCAGTGAAATCTTAAGAATGCGTGGGGATCCATGAAAATATCGCATAGGTAAACTCCAAACCCAAAGTAGTTTGAAAAATATTTGGCAAATCATGTAGCCCACCAGAATTGTTAAATTCTTGGATCTTAAAATATTACGAGAGCTTGCATTGGGTGCCGTATTCTGACCTTCAAATGATCTCAACTATGACTAGAATAAATATAGTCCTCCAAATTTGGAGGCTATTAGGTTTCTCACCTACCAGGTTGGTTGAAGTATGATGGGAATTCTTCTCCCCTTCTCTCTCTATTCTTCCTATATATTGTAAGGATGGGAAATTTTCTAATGTTGGACATTTCTGCTCTACACCCTCCCTTTTCTCTTAGCCATAAGTGGATTTGTGGAATCTAAGCCTCCTTATCAAATTGTAATGCAATTTTGTGCCTCTTGGCCATTGTAATGCATTGTATCAACTTTTGGAGTGATAATGCATGTCTATGGATAATTTTCAACCCTCTCTTGCATTCATTGTCTCCTTTCGATCTCTCATTGCAGTCCTAGTTATTTTTGCATGGTGATTGTATTGAATTTTTATGGTTTTTGTTTGTTGCAAAGCATGTGTTTCAACATTCATTTGGTGCATCACCCTTGTTAGTTTAGGTTTTATTTCTTTCATCTCCTTAACCTTGTCTCCTTGACAAGTCAAAGTAGGTTTTAGATTAGATCCTCTGCAATATGAATGTGTGCACCTAAATAGAGGAATAGGAACCAACCTTCATCTGGAGATCTCTCTCAATTTGTAAAGTCCCACACTTTGAGAGATGCTCCATGTTATGCAATCACACTGAAATTCTCAACCCATCAAGTTGCACACATTCGGGGTGCTGTGTTTTCACATCAAGATTTGTTTTAATTCATGTTGGTTAGCATTGTATATCGGAGTTAGGTTTGTTAACATTTTCTTATGTCTGTTTGTCACATGTACATAGTTTTGTTATCACATCATCATATCTTCATAAATATCATCACATATAACATCATCTATACATCATATATAATTAAAAACTAACCATACATCAAACATGAATTCTAAGCTAATCACCACATATCGTATCATCAAATGGGGGCAAGCAAGATAACAAATATCAAAATCTATCCCCCTCACACCAATATCATTGTGTCATCCAATCTACTAATCTAGAGCATCACATGTACAATACAATTGATAGAATCTATGGATATATCATGTAAAAATCAAACACGTGGTACAAACATCTCAATTATAATTATGATACATACAAAAGTGTGAAATCAAACCATATAACATCACACTCAAACTCTTCTTCTACTCGTCATGAATAGTTATTTTAATTAAATAATTATTTTCCTTACTTTTTCACCCTGTTGGGAAATTATTTTCCACACAGTACTCATTTCTTCTCACTAGGAAAATATCATTGCTCCTAGGAGATTTCGCTTCTTCTGCACACTCCATCAAATAATTATTTTGTTAATCTTTCCATTGTGTTGGGAATTATTTTCCACATGTTGCTTCTTTCTTCTCCCTGGGGAATTTATTTTTCTCCTGGGATATTCTTGTTGATTCTTCTAACTTATTCTTTATCCAAACCATCAAAATTCTTACAAAAATCTTTTTAAAAATCAATTCAAAATCTAAAAAAATTCAAAAAATTTCAAAATCCTAAAAAATTGTAAAATTTGCAAAACTAGGTAAACCATCTCATAATGGCTAAAACTTATGTCTTACACATGGTATTCATTCCATATCTTGCTAGAATTTTCATGTGTTCACAAATCAAATGACTCGTAGATCATCTGATTTACAACCATTTACAAAGCTAGGGCACATCTAGTTATCTAATAATATTTCATTGCACATGAACACTTTATCATTAGACCCAAGTGTCCTTTATCATCTCCCCTTGCATGTATCCTTGCTAGGGCATCATTTTTCACCCTTTTCATCAATCATGAACATTTGGGGATCTTCAGCTTGATAACAAAATATTTGTACAACCATCTTGACCGTTGTTGGTTGGAATATATGTGTTTGTACTTGTTTTCCCTATTAAATGAGCTTGTTTCCTTCTCATATTGCATTACTTTTTGTATGTTGCATTGAGTTGGTGTTTTCAGAAATGGACAATTGTTCGTAGTATGACTTTTCATGTCATTCTACTTTTTTCATATGCTTATATTTTTAATAAGGACCGATGATATAGATATTTGGCAATATGATGACACTAAGGTTATTGCCAATGCAAGGGATGAAAGCTAGTTCTTCTCTCTGCTTCTCCATATTTCTTCTACATCACCCTCCTATCAACATTATTCTTCTAATTCACCTAGGGCATCCTACCCCTACCCATTCTTCTATCCATTATCTCATCTTTTTAATCGTCGATCACCTTCTTTCATCACCCCATCAACAATCGAGGGGCATCACCCAATTCTACTCATTTCTCTTCTACGCATTCAAAATTTTATTTGTTTACTATCTTTGAAGTGGCATTACTTATGCCACCTCAAAGAGGGGAAAATGTAGACACCTATAATTTAGCTCGAGCAATTTAAATACTTAATTTGTGCTAATTATACTATTTCCCACAAATTGATGACATATCTTCGATATCACACATTTTCTCTGCTATCATCGTTAATTAATTACATTACGTTAGTTAACTAACTCTTCTATCTCAAGAACGACATCAATTAACGACCTTCCATTAATCAGCTCCCCTTTCTATCTAGATTAATTAATTATCTCGTTGTTAATTAATTTCACATTTATATCTAGATTAATTAATTATTTATAATTAATTAAGCTCCCCTTTCTATCTACATTAATTAATTATTTCTAATTAATTAATACCCCTTTCTATCTAGATTAATTAATTAATTCTCTCTTCTATTTAATCAATAAATCGTCATTTATTTGATTAAAATTCTCTCATAACATAAATCATACTAACTATTCCTCTAAAAAGCTTATATAAGCTTGCACACCTATTAATTAATCACTTTGGTTAAATAATAAATCACCTAAATCCCCATGAGTCACTAAAGGACAAAATAAAATCTCCTAAGGTTGAGTTAACCCTTTCTAAACCTCCATTATCCACAACTAACCCAACCTCCCTATTATCCCACATGTAAAGGGATATAGAGATTATTTTATCCATTGGGCTATATAAGGAGCCCTCTTCCTACCTTTCTTCTTACACCTAAATTAGCATAGAGCCTAAGTTATAGCCATTTTATCATCTTAGAGCATTTTTCATTGGAGGAGCTAGCTATTTTCATTTATTGCATTCATTATTCCAAGTTTCAAGTCATATGGAGATATGTGAAATGGTCTTCAGTAGCAATCAATTGACAAGACTCCATTCTTAAAAACCTTAGTATTCAAACATATAATCAACCCTTCAATTGCTAAGGATCTAAATAGGTTCATTTCATTCGATTAACATTCAATAGAGATAGAGATTAATGGATTAACATGTTAGTTTGAATGTTTATTCATATTCGATAAAAGGTTGTTGGTAGATTAGTCTTGTTTAAGCTCTAAGCATGATGATGCATAGATTTTGATTTATCTTTGTTTTAAGACTACTAGGTGTTAGTTCTAATTCTCTTTGCATAGAAAACAAATTCTTGCATACATTAATTATTTCCTTTATAATAATTTGTAGTGGTGTGTATCCTTTTATTAATTTTCGTGAATTAATTATCTTACCTTGTTGTTAATTTGGTGTTTTCTTCCTAGTCTTTTTGTGCATGTTATATGTTATTATGTTGTGATTTATAGCTCAACACAAAATTGTTTTGCCTCGGGATTTAGGTAAAACCCATTGGTTTGTGCTCCTTTAATTTTTTCTCAGTATATTGTTCATGGAATAAGTCAAAGGCCTCGAGTAATTTTAGTGTATCACACAATTTTCAATTTCAGATTACCACCATCTTGTTAGCCTTAAAACCCTATAAAATTAGTTAAGGATCTATCTATAACGAACCATCCTTGTAATCCTAGAGATTCACATCAACATAGGGATACCCACAACCCCGAGGTTTTTCCATTGTATCTCTGAAGTGAAGGAAGAGAAAACTTAGAACTCTTCTATTATCCGTCAACCAGAAGGTGCACTTATGAGAGATAACATTTTTGGCACACCTTGTGGGAAAATAAATTAGATTTGTAGTGAATTTATAGTAGATTTACAATAAAGAAACAACACTTTTAGAAGAAAAAAGATGTAAAATCCATTGATAATCAAAATAAAATTATTTGGTGACTTTCAATGGTTGATTTTGGACCAGGTTTACAACATGCTTCATGCCTAAAGTGACTACAAGATCATCCAGTAAGAGGACTTCCTATTGATTTTATTTCCTTACCTATAAATTATGTAAGAAGAAGAAGAGTTGGAAATATTATCCCTATAATAGGTCTATTTTTATTAACCCTCCTCAAATCAATCTTGTTGTTTAGGTCCTAGTATTCTAATGGCTCGTCAACAACCACCGTAACAACTAAGGAATTTTTACCTTTCAATAATGGAAACCCCTTAGTAATTCATGTTTATCATGACATACATGTTTCTCCCTTAAAGGGTTTAGCTTAATTTATTGGTGAAAATCATGTTACTCCTACTGAGCATATTAAATAAATTGCAACCCTTTTTTCAATTCATAATATCACTCATGAAGATGTAGCTTTAAGACTTTTAGCTCCATAATTTAAAGGGCGAGCCATGCAATGGTATAAAACTTTATAAGTAGGAACTATAACAACTTGGGATGAATTGGGAGATCAATTACATAAACAGTTTCAAGATAATTCAAATCACTTGTCTCTCATAGAATATTTTTCCACAAATAAGAGATATCCTCATGAGTTTATGGCTAGTTTAACATCAAATTTGTAAGAACATGGGAAAGAATTCCAGCCATTGTTAAGCCTCAAGATGATCATAAATTCTTATACTATCTTAAAGCCTTAAAGAATGATATTTCAGCCATGATACAATCCATGGGAGGAACTACACTTCTAGAATCTTATGACATTGCTAATAGAGTTGAAAACAACATCATTCAAGCTGGTAAATTAGCCCTAAGTCCCTATATGCCTATTACAATAAAGTTGGCACATATTCCACAACCTATTACAATAATAGAGACTATTTTTGCAACACCTCAATATGATGTATATAAGACCTTGTAGACTCATACAAATGAAATAATAACATTAAAGAGGAAAATGGCTCAGCCTAACAAGCCTTATCAAAATACTTCTCAAGAGAATAGGTAGCCATATCAAAAAAATTAGAATTGTAGGCAGCCTTACCAACAAAGACAAGTTGATCCTAAAGTTCCCAACACTTCTAATGCCCTTATACCAATTAATATGGCCTCAGAAGAGTGGTGTTTACCTTGCAATCAACCTCATCTAGTTGTTAGTTGTCTAAATGCCTTTTTGAATTTAAGCTTTGTTGACCAACCGCAATCTGAAACATTATTCATGCCTCAAATGGAGAGTGGGCAGCAAGATGCTCAGAATCAAAAACTACCTGAACAGAACTTGGTTAGATTTGGAGAGGAAGATTTTAATGTTATTACAAGTAGGTCTCTAGAAAATAACTCAAGATGAAGAAAAACAACAGAAATGACCTATTTTACCTACATTTTACAGATAAATCAGCAACTACGGTCTATAAATCGAGAAAACAATCATGTTTCATCAGATAAAATAGAAAAAAATCATCTCCTAAAGATAAACAAAAATAGCTTCAGCTTGATCCTAGATGGTTATTCGGACGTCGTATTTCTAAATCTACGTAAGTAGAATAAATTTTTACCAAAACTTATTCTAAATTTTTTGTTGCTTCTTTTAATTTTGTTGAGACTATGAAAAATCATAATATCAATATTTCTTTATGGGATGATTTGAGTATTCTAGGACAACAAGAGTTACTTGCTCATGAGCTTGCTAAGTTATAGATTTCTTCTAAACTGAAAGAAAAGGAAACATAGAAAGTTGTTATGGTTCTTGGTATAGTTGAGCAAGATCGTATGAAACTGGTTAAGTGGATGGTACATAAAGTGTTGAATGCTCATGACATAAGAAAACCACCACCTTTTTATCTTTCTCTTATTATTGGTCATCGTTTAGTTCATAGGTGTATGGTTGACAGGTTGTGTAAGCAACACAATTATGCCTAAAGCAATTGCAAAAAAATTGTTCTGTAGTATGAACCAACAGAAAAGAGTGTACTTAAACTTGATGAAATAACAACCAATACATTTGGTGTCATAAAAAATTTAGAGGTAACATTATATTTTTGTTCCAATGTTTCAATTTTACAAGATGTAACTATTTTAGATCTACCTCCCTACTTTTCTCTTAGCTTATCAAGAGATTTTATAGAAAATATAGGAGGTTATCTTTCTTTAGATTGGTCATTTTTGTTCTTCACTACGAGGTATGGAACTAAGGTTATAGTAAATTCAAAACCTCTAGCTAGATTCCACATTGAACCTCATGTTGCAAATGCTGCAAAAAATTATCCACCATAGATCGATTGATTTTGATGTTACAACACTAATTTCTGCATTAGATGGTGTCTCTAACTTGTTTATGGATGAAAAAGTGCATGAAGAATATGCTTATGATCCTTATAAGGAAGTAGAAGAAGAATAATTTGGTGTTTACTTTCTTCATGAGGATGATACACCTATTACCTTGTTGTCCTAAAAATAAAATACCGCAAAATGCTTATGGAAGCTTCATTTTGATGGAACAAATAACAAGAAAGGACAAGGTACAAATTTGATGTTTACATCCCCTTGAAAACAAAGGTATTTTTTAGCTCTAAGTCTGCAATTTTCATATACTTGTAACATAGCTAAATATGAAGCATTGATTCATGGCCTACAATGGGCTAGAAAGAAAGGAATCAACATGATACAAGTTTATGGTGATTCTGAATTAGTTATAAATCAATTCAAAAACTATAATGTTAGTATGAATTCATTGCCAAAATCTTACAAGCATATACTTTCATACTTGATGGATTATTTTGAAGATATTAACATTAAATTAGTCCCAAGAGAAAAATATAAACATGGAGATAGCCTTGCAGTAGTTTGAGCTAGCTTTGAGGTACTAGAAGGTGGAAAACAATAAAATACAAGCCACACATAAAGTTGGTAATTTTACCTGTAGTGCACGATATTGAAGAGAATTGACAAGTCTTTGAAGATGAAAAACAAATCAATAGATTTCTATAGTAGGAAGCTTAATTTTTGTAGTTAATCAAGAGAAATTACAACATCGGTACAGTGATGACAAGATTTTACAAACTAAAGAAAAAAATTACCTCAAGGACTTTTCACTTTAGAGGACATTTTCAGTTCTAATGATCAGCTCAAAAAGACAAAGGTAAAATTTCTACCCATGCTGATAATTATGAAGAGATTTCGAGTTGATGAAAAGAAATTACACATTGGAAAGTTATGTTCCTTAGCTAAAAACCATATTTTATTAGTTTATGTAAAGAATTCAAAGATGTTTTTCTTGGAAATACCAAGATCTTAAAGGTTTTGATCCTATTTTGGCACAACATACTATAGAATTACAACCAAATTCAAAACTAATAAGGCAAGAAAAAGGCCCGTAAATCTCAAGATTGAACCATTAATGAGGAAAGAGTTGTCTAATCATATTGAATCAAGTATTATATTTCCATTCAAGAATTCAAGTTGGGTAGCTAATCTTGTGCCTGTTCGGAAAAACAATGGTGAAATTCGATTATGTCTGGATTTTAGAGATCTTAATAAAGCTTCATTAAAAGATCATTATCCATTGCCCAACATGGATCAGATTTTGAGAACATTTTCAGGTTCAGATAGGATGTCCCTTATAGATGGTTACACTGAATATAATCATATTCTCATGCGTGAAGAATATATATACAAGACAACCTTCACCAAAAAGTGGGGAACTTATGCTTATAAAATAATGCCTTTCCGACTTTCTAATGCCACTGCAACATTTAAGTGTGCAATAGACATGGATTTTTATATCCTCTTGAATAAATGCATATTGGTTTATTTAGATGATGTTACTTGTTTTATCAAATATTTTTGATAAACATGTTATGCATTTAAGGCGGACTTTTTAGCTTTGTAGGTAGTTTGGAATCTCATTGAATTCCAAAATGTCACTTTTTTCAGTGCATGAAGGTGAATTACTTGGAAAAATTATTTCTAAATAAGGCTTAGCTATTGATCCTTTCAGAATTGATGCAATTTTTAGTTGTCCCTACTTCATCATAATAAGGCATTACAAAGTTTTCTTGGAAAAATAAAATTTGTTAGAACATTTGTTCCAAATTTTGTAGCATTGGTTAAGCCACTAACATCTATGCTGAAGAAAGGAAAAACTTTCTCTTGGACCAACGAAGGGAGAAAAGGATTTGAGGCTATAAAATAAGTTATTTCACAAGTTCCTATCTTGGAAAATCCCAATTTTGATAAGGATTTCATGATGTATGTACTTGTAGGAGATGAAACTATTTCAACCATATTAAGCCGAGGTTAATGATGAGAATAGAAAACAACCCATTGCTTACTATGGGTAGAGTTTACGTGACTACAAGACAAAGTACACTTTTCTTGAAAATAAAGTACTTGTTCTTGGTAGAGGATTGAATAAATTCAAGTATATGCTTTCGAATAACAAGTCTCATGTTCAAGTTTCTCATCCAAGTGTTAAAGCATTCATGTTGAACAAGGAACTAAATGAGAAGTAAGTAGGTTGGATTATAAAGGTTATGTAGTACAATGTTGATATTCGTGTTGCTAAAGAATTTTGATGAAAAGGATTATGTGAACATTTGATTTCTGATATGAAAAAAAAAACAGTCTACAAATTCATTACAACATGTTGCGGTGCTGCATACCAAAGAACATCAAACTTTATTACAACCTGAAAATCATCAACTAGAACTCAATCTGGAGGTTCCAAAATCAAGTTAGATGACTGATTTTATCAACTACTTACAGCATGGTACTTATCTAGAAGGTATGGTTAAGAGCAAGAGAAAGTATTTATAATTATATGACATACCGTTATCTCTCAAAAGTGCACCCTGGTTGAGAGATGACAACAGGGGTTCTAAGATTGCTTTGAATCTCTCATTTTCATAGATGCAATGGAAACACATCAAGTCTATGTGTATACCTATTATTGAGATGAATCTCCCGTATCAAGGCCAGTTCTTTTTTGATGTATCCTAAACATTTTTTTGGGTTTTGAGGGTAAAAAGATGACTGTAATGGAATATTAAATGGGTGATAGACAAATTTTTTTAAGGTATTTAACTAAGTATATACACAATAAAATTGAGAATGAAGTTTGGATACATGAACCAATCGTTTCTAGAAGAATACTAAGGTAAAATACTTTATGTATTGAGGGAATAAATCACAACACAATACGATAAACATACACATTAATAATATGCATAAACTACCATATTTGAAAGAAGGTAAGATGATTAATCGGGAATTTGAATTCATAAGAAATAATAAAGATACACACCACTTTGCAAATAATTAGAAAGGATGAAATGTGTTCTCATTTAATGAAAAAACTAGAAGAAAATTGCTTTAGCACTCCTATGTCCAAAAGTCCTCCTCTTGTTCTTTACAATTACACACAATATATAGCAAGATTATTCACCCAACCCATCATAAAAATAGGCTAAAATTTTTACTCACCCATGCATGCTAATTTTACCCCTTTATCATGAATAAATAAAGGAATAAAAATAGACATGTTGATTACAATGAGGTATTTATAGCCTTAGTTACAAAAATACATTTCAGTCCAAGTGTAGTTGACTGATCTATTTTTAATTAAAATTGGATGAATAATTTGGATGATAATAGCCCTTGTTTGTTGTGTATGTCTTCTCCAATGTGCATGAAATATTTTTCTTCTTCTTATTGATGTGACATTTGTAACTTGATCCAATTGCAATGATAATTTTAGGCACCTTTGTAATTATGTCACCTAGGATGCACATACAAAAATTAATCTTCTTGTGTGAGAAAAAATAATTTCTTTGTCTTTTATACTTTGCAAAATATTCACCCTAAAATGTGTGGACCACCTATAATCATGTGCAAGAAAATAATACCATTCTTTGTAAAAAATAAGGTAATTAGCATATTAAAAGGGTCTTCTTCATCTCTGATGTTGACATCTATGCAAAAAGGATAAATCATGTTGATAATGATATATTTGTCCCTTTGTGATTACATACATAATATTATTCTCCTACAATTAAAAATAATGTTTTTTCCTTTCACTTAGCAAAATTCATTCAACTCCAATTCACCCACTATGGGGACCACTTACAAAAAATAAGGTGATTGGAAAAATTCCAATTTAGTCCCTTTCACTGATCCATGTTACACAATAATGTTGACATCCTTCCATGCATTGTTTTCCCTAACCATGGCATATAATATGATTAAAAATCATTATACATTGATTTGATTATTACCACCTTTGGTTTGGTTATATTCAACACTTTTGATTTGGACATGGGCATGCATTATAGTTTAGATAATAATCACCTGATTATTAGGCCCATTTTCATGATCATGATATATGCACTTTGGATAAGACCTTAACCAAGGTCGAGTAATGATTATGTTAGTCGATCGGTCCCCTTTGACTAGTGATTCGGCCTCTTCTATTGACTTGGAAAATTTGCCAATGATATAGTCGGTAGACTATGGTTTCGAGCATGATTTTGTTAAATCATTCCATGTTTTACATATTCGATATTTTTGTAAGCTTGGACTCTTCGATGATCAATAGACCCTTGATTGTTTTATTTGTGGCATTTGACTTAACTTGGGTTAAGTTACACTGTAACTCTGAATTTGCATTGATAATTTAAAATGAGCATTGGCCATTGATACACGTACTATTTAATTCACAACCATTGATTTGTCTATCCCCTCGGTTAGGGTATTTAATTGTAATGAATGCGGTCGATGCTTGTTAATACATTGATCTTCCGTACATGAAATTTTAGGATCATTGATCTTTTAATGATAATAAAAGCATCCTTACGTTGGATTTAAAAGAGGTTTTATGTCGTCAATATTCTGTCATCTTCGATCTGGGTCATTGATCCATTACTCGGTAGTTGGCTTGGATTAGTGATCTTGATCATTGGATCATGCACGATTTGATCTTGATCGTTGAACCATTAACTCAGGTCGAGTTAGGTTTTCGTGGTGGTTTAGTTTGATGTGTAAATATAGATCGACCATGATCATTCGATTCATTTGCATTTTCATTTTCTGGGTGAAGCCCTGGAAAAAAATTTATTCACCGCCATTGATGATCACTGGAAGCTCTCTAGACTTGCGAATAGTTACATGTTTTATCATTACCACTCTGGTTTGAGCTCTGAAAATTTGAAATGCCACCCGTTGATCATTTATGCATCTTTGAGCTCTTTATATCCTGTAACTACGAATACATACATTTCATGGTTTTTGGAGCTCTAAAAATTATGAAGTGACCATCATTGAGCATTTTCAATCCCTCATCTTCTCGATTGTGCTTGCTCATGTATATATCATTTCTTATGTTTTGGTGGCTCTATTTTGAGCTTCACTGTGGATTTCCTTATAAGAAATGGCCGTTGTCTTTGATGAGTTTTTGTGACATAAATGGTGCTCGTAAGCATGTATTTTTGTTCTATTTGCATCCGATTCTAGCTTGGCGCAATAAATACATTTTCTCAAGCTCAATTCACTGTAAGTTTTGATACTATGGTAAGTTCTAAGCATGTATCTGTTAGGAAATAAGGGATAAAATATGCGGAATAATCCCTCACGTAATGCAATAAGAGAAACTAATATGCGAGAAATTATTACAGATCTCAAATAAAATTGAGAATAAAATAACACAACACAAAGAGACGAGTGATTTAACGTGGTTCACCCAATTTGGGCTACGTCCACCAAGAATCACTTGCTCGATTTTATTACAAGCCACCACTCTCTCAATACAATACCAGATCCATTTAGAGCTATGCTCAACAAACTCTCTGAGAATTCACCGCCGAATTCAAAACACATCTGCAATATATTTTCTTGTACATCTATCATATGCATAAGACCATATAAATAGACAACTGCTTAAGCAGTTTTACAAAACTGTGGGTATCAAAACCATGGGAAAAACCCGTCCCATAAACCTATGGGTTAAAAAACTCACCCATATGAGAAAAGCACGTTTCCCGATATGTCGGGTGCATTTTTCGAGGCCAAAAAATTTTACGCCTAAAAAAATTCAGGGGGCTGCACCCCCAAACCCCGGCGAGGATACACGAAAATTGTACAGTACTCTTAGTGTACAATATTCAACACTTTCATACATGAAAACAGCCTCCACAACCTAACAATCTCCCACTTGGAGACTAGTTTTCCTCTGAGCAAGCTTCTCAACCCTTCACTAGTTTCTGTGAAGACCAACCAAAGCTGAACACAACTTCATTTTTTCCCTTGTGACCACCTTGGTCATCATGTCTGCAGGATTCTGACTGGTATGAATCTTCTCCAACTTCAACTTCTCTTCCTCCAAAGCTTTCCTAATGAAATGGTACCTTAACTGTATATGCTTTGTCCTAGAGTGGAAAGCAGAGTTCGTAGCTAGGTGTATAGCACTCTAACTATCACTATTCAACTTACATTCCTCCTACTTATGCCCCAACTCCTCAAGAAATTTTTGTAACCAAATCATCTCTTTGCTTACCTCTGTGGCAGCAACATACTCAGCCTTTGTGGTTGACAAAGCCACCAGCTTCTGTAGTTTTGAAATCCAGCTCACTGCTGTCCCACCTACAGTGTAAATATAACTTGTCGTGCTCCTCCTACTGTCTACATCTCCAGCCATATCTGAATCTACATAACCACGTAAAGTGGTGTTTGATCCACTGTAGCACAAAATTGTCCCCATGGTCCCTCTCAAATACCGAAGGATCCACTTTACTGCTTGCCAATGCTCTTTACCTGGATCACTCATAAATCTACTCACTGACTCCCACTTGCATGGGCAATATCAGGCCTAGTGCACACCATGGCATACATCAAACTACAACCGCTGATGAGTAAGGTACCTTGGACATTTGGTTTCTCTCCTGCTCTATCTTGGGACACTTCTCCTTTGATAACTTGAAATGGCCTACCAAAGGAGTCCCAACCGGTTTAGCATCCTACATATTAAACCTCTCCAAGACCTTCTTAATGTACTCTTCCTGAGATAAAGTCAAACTGTTCCTTCCTATCCCGAGATATCCTCATACCAAGGATTTGTTTGGCTGCCCCCAAATCCTTCATAGCAAATGATTCACTTAGCTACTTCTTGAGTACTTTTATTTCTTGCATGTTTTTACTTGCAACCAACATGTCATCAACATACAGACACAGGATAATATAACTTCCATCCTCAACTTTCTTTGTATACACAAAATGGTCAGAATGACATCTAATATAACCTTGCTCCATCATAAAGCTATCAAATTTCTTATACCATTGACGTGGAGCTTGTTTTAGGCCATACAAGCTCTTCTTTAGTTTGCACACCATATCCTCTTTACCTTTGACTTCATATCCTTCTGGCTGCTGCATATATAGCTCCTCCTCCAAATCACCATGGAGAAATGTAGTCTTTACATCTAACTGTTCTAAGTGCAAGTCTTCTGCTGCCACTATTCCAAGAACAATTCTGATAGAAGTCATTTTTACTACAGGAGAAAAAATCTCATCAAAATCTATACCTTTTTTCTGTGCAAACCCCTTGACCACCAACCGGGCCTTGTATCTTTTCTTGCCTCCTTCTTCCTCTTTAACTCTAAACACCCACTTATTCTATAATTCTCTTTTTCCTTCGGGTAGCTTTACCAAATCCCATGTCTGGTTCTCCATGAGAGACTTATGCTCCTCATCCATGGCTTGCTCCCACTTCTTACTGGCATCTACCTGCATTGCTTCATCAAAGCTCTCTGGCTCTCCACTATCAGTGAGTAATAAATAATAAAGGGAAGGATAAAAACGTTCAGGTTCTTTTCTTACCCTAGAAGACCTCCTCACTGTAGGAGTTTGGGGTTCCTGTTGAGTAGGTTCCTGAACTGATTCATGGGTCACTTTCCCATCTGGAAGATCCTCTACCAGTGCATATTCTTTCTTGGATTCTTTCTTGTTTTCCAGCAATCGTTGCTTATACATGACTTTCTCATTAAATACCACATCCCTAGATGAATGATTTTCTTGTCCTTAATACTCCAACATTTAAATCCAAAGTCATCACCACCATAACCAATGAAAGTACATTTTTCTGATTTAGCCTCTAGCTTGGTCCTATCATCCTTGTCTATATGAACAAACACCTCACATCCAAAGACTCTAAGAAATGAATAATCAACTTTCTTACCGGACCAAGCCTCCTCAGGTATGCCTCCATCCAAGGCACTTGAGGGTCCTCTGTTTATCAAGTACACAGTTGTGCTCACCGCTTCTACCCAAAAAGAAAGAGGCAATCCTGCATGTAACCTCATGCTCCTAGCATGTTCCATTATTGTTCTGTTCATCCTTTCTGATACCCCATTCTGCTATGGAGTTCCTGGAACCGTCTTTTGCCTGCGGATTCCATTCTTAGAACAATAATCATCAAATTCATTGCTGCAATACTCCCCTCCATTATCTGACCTAAGACATTTTAGCTTAAGACCTGTTTCATTCTCTACCAAGGCTTTCCATTTAACAAAAGTGTCAAATACATCATATTTGTTTCTAATACAATAAACCCAAACTTTCCTTGTTACATCATCAATAAAAGTAACATAATAACTTAAACCCCAAGAGATGATACCTGAGTCGGCCCCCACACATCAGAATGTACCAGCTCTAACTTACTCTCTTTCTTCGTAGGTCCAACCTTGAGAAACCTTACTCGCTTCTATTTCCCATATATGCAGTTCTCACATAAATCCAAACCTGTTTCTGTATATCCAGGAAAATTCTTCTTTATGATGTTCATGCCCTTATGGATCATATGACCGAGCCTATAGTGCCATAATGTTGTATCTACATCTGAAGCCATAAGATTACAATCATTAGTACTATCAGTGGTTAAATACAAGGTTCCAACCTTCTTACCTCTTGCCACCACAAGAGCACCCTTGGTAACCTTCTAAGAGTTATTTGTAAATATCACAAGAAACCATCACTTCCTAATTGCCCCGCCGATATCAAGTTTCTTCTTAATGTAGGCACATGTCTGACATCCTTCAATAGCCATGTATTCCCATTCTGCATCTTAACCTGAATAGAACCTTTTCCAACTATACTGCAAGGCTCATCATCACCAAGAAAAACATGCCCAAAATCTCCTTGAACATAATCAACAAAATAATGCCTATGTGGAGAAGCATGGAAAGAAGCCCCTGAATCTAAAACCCAAGATTCAATAATATTGTGCAAAGAAAGAATCAAAGCATCCTGACATACATTACCCGTTGCCACATTTGCCTCCTTGTTTTCTTCTTATTGTTTCTTCTTATTCTCGAAGCTCCCAACAGTCCTTCTTTTCATGCCTAGGCTTTCCACAATTCCAGCATACAATCTTGTTCTTGGATTTTGACCTTGCCCGATCTTTTGATTTTCCATGGTTTCCTCTATTCTTCTGTCTCCCTCTAGTTTCCACTGTCAAAGCATTCCCTAAAGTAGAAGATTCCCCAGAGCTTTTTCTTTGCATTTCCTCACTTAGAATCACCCCTACAACATCCTCAAACTTCAACTTCAAGTTAGCTGGAACCGAGTTACTTACCGCCATTACCAGGCTATTCCAACTCTCAGGTAAAGAGCACAGAATTAATAAAGCCCTAACTTCTTCATCAAATTCTATTGTAACCGAAGCTAGCATATTCACTACCGTATTGAAATCATTTAAATGATCTGCTACTGAACTATTCTCAGACATCTTCATATTAAACAACTTTTTCATTAAAAATATCTTATTAGAGGCAGAGGGTTTTTCATACAACTTCCCTAATGCATCCATTAGATCTTTTGTAGTCTTTTCCTTTGAAACATTAAATAATACCGAAGATGCAAGACTCAGCCGGATCATTCCAAGTGCCTTCCGATCCAACAAATCCCATTCCGCATCTGTCATACTCGAGGGTTTGTTCACCTTCTCAGACAACGGAGTATAAAGATCCTTCTGATAAAGGTAATCTTCCATCTGCATCTTCCAAAGACTGAAATTCTGCCCATTGAATTTATCAACCCTAGATCTTCCTTCATCTTCCATAGCTCCCACTCAAGCTAAAAACTTTCCCTGTGATTCAACACTTCAACAAACCAAACCAGGCTCTGATACCAATTGTTAGGAAATAAGGGATAAAATATGTGGAATAATCCCTCACAGAATTGCAACAGTAGAAACTAATATGCAGAAATTATTACAGATCTCAAATAAAATTGCAGAATAAAATAACACAACACAAAGAGACAAGTATTTAACGTGGTTCACCCAATTTGGGCTACGTCCACCAAGAATCACTTGCTCAGATTTTATTACAAGCCACCGCTCTCTCAATACAATACCCAGATCCGTTTGGAGCTATGCTCAACAAACTCTACAAAATTCACACCAATTCAAAACACATCTGCAATATATTTGCTTGTACATCTATCATATGCATAAGACCATATAAATAGACAACTACTTAAGCAGTTTTACAAAACCGTGGGTATCAAAACCATGGGAAAAACCCATCCCATAAACCTATGGGTCAAAAACTCACCCATATGAGAAAAGCACATTTCCGATATGTCGGGTGCATTTTTCGAGGCCAAAAAATTTTACGCCTAAAAAAAAAAAAAATCGGGGCTGCACCCTTGAACCCGGCAAGGATACATGAAAAGTGTACGGTACTCTTAGTGTACGAGTCTTTCAACACTTTCATACATGAAAACAGCTCCACAACCTAATAGTATCTTGATTTTTTTTTGCATTGTGCTATTATTTTGAAGTTTGTTGTAATCACTTGGCACCATTAAAACTTTGTTTTAAGCTCCGTTGTTTTTTGTTCTTTCAAGATTTTTGACCTATCACTCCTTTATTTATTTCTTCTTCTCGATAATATTCTAAAGATGATTTGAAACTTAAAATATTTTGTGATTCTTGCCTCCTACGAAACCTTCTTAGATAATATTAGAGCAAAGTGAGTTACGGGTATTCGAGGTCTTCTTCTTTTACCTTGATGCTTTGAGGGTTTGAAGATTTTCTTCGATGAATGGTAAGTTTGACTGAACTATGCATTATGTTTATTGTTTATGTTTTATCTAGTTATGTTTATGTAATACTTAGCCAAAATAATTTCTAGGTGCTCGTAAAATATTGCTCCTTTGTTGAAACTCCACGGATTTCGACATATTCGATGAAACAAGTAATGTTTTTATTCTCGGATATCTTTTACAAATATTTAACAATCTGTATGGCCATGGAAATGAGGCTTTTCTATGCAAAATTTGTGAAAATTGCTTTCGTTATTTTCAAGAAACTTGGTGGTCCTGTTAGGCCCGAATTGTATTGTATTGTTTAATCATTCCTTCTGAAAATCCTTGTCTTGTTTCTACCATCATTGTTGATTTTTGTGAGATTTGGGTTCAAATATACCTAAATTCGATATTGGTCTAGCTTGTTTCAAAATCTTCCTCCTAAAGGTGAGCTTTTTCATTTTTGAGCTAGATATTTCCGTTGCTTTGAGATTTGTGTGCAAAGACTTGTATTCCTCTAGCTATGTTTTGCACTCAAGCTATATTTTCTTCTCAGTTTCTAATTCCGAGCTACTTCTGGTTCACTAGTTGTAGATTTGTTAGACACCAATGAGAGCTCGTTGTTCAAGGAAAACTGTTGTAATAGGTGTACTTGTATCATTTATATTTTATACTCAGGTACCATGTGCAATAATACAAACTTGTTGGATTGAGGTGGTTATACTATTAGGAGTCCTTATGTGAGCATCTTGTACTGGTAAAACTTTCATCCTATGAAAACACCTGTAATTTTGATCTCCTTGCATGTGTAAGTCATGAAGTTTGATAGTTGATCTGCTAGCCATCCATAAATATTTTATTGAAAGATTTTATGATTGTAAACTTATTTTGACTTTTGGGTACTCTGTGCATTCATGTATCTTAATTTCAATTAAAATATTCTTGCAAGGTTGCAAATAGAGATTCCTTTTCAATAATAACCAATGACCTTCTACTTGGAAACTCTAAAACTACCATTTGAGCATTGTAAATATGAATGAAAGAGGAATTGATGGCTAGATCTACTTGTTTGTACACTTGGTAACTCACTTGGCATGAGAAATGTTCTCTTCTGTAGTGTACGATGAACTTGATATTAGTTGAATGGTTCTAGCTCTTGATTTACTTACTCAAGTACTATGTGACACTCATCTATAGTACTTACTTTCTTATCCTTTGATAACATTTATCATTGAGTCTTGATATTGAAAGGTGTATTTATTTTTGTAATCATAACTTTTCTCTTTCATATTGTATGATGGGTTTCTTCTATACTCTTTTACTTTTAAATTTATGCACATGTACTTCTTTCTTTAGTAGTTATGAGCTACATCAGATAGCTTGTGTGGGAAACATTGAATTTCATCATGATTAACTAACATTAAATTTTTTAATCGAGCTATATACTTCTTTTTGCATTCAACTTTTATGATGCATATTGATTGTATAATGAAATAAACAACTCAATCACATAATTGAATGTATTAAAACATGCAAAAATAATGAGTTTTGAGGTACCTATAAATTAATAATGAACTCTCTTTCACGTAAATTGGAACTCTGTTTGTTGGTATTGAATTTAAAATTTCATATAAAATATGATTCCCACCTTCATCAAGGTAATGCATTAGTCCTTCAGGGATTTTGTGTTTCCTTGCTAAAGGAAAACATGGAATGATAGTCTATGTGAGGTGTTACATTTTGTAACAACACACATAGCTATAGATTACATGTAGTTAATCAATTGCTGCAACTGAAAACACAATATAATTGTAATGCATCCCCCTAAGTAGGTCCATTTCATCAATTCCTTCCATCATAAACAAAGTTTCAAGTTGCCCATTTTGCACAAGTTCACAAATTGTCGACATTTCTTGTGATCATGTGGGAAAATCTACCTAATAGCTTGTAGACCAATGCCTTCCTCTTATCCATTAGGAATGGAGTCAACGCATATAACCAAAATCTACCTTTTCCAAAAAACAAACTAAAGCTGGGAAAGGGTCTGGTGAACTAGATCACATGCAAATGTGCACTTATCGAATTGAAAAACATTGCAATGTGCATGAACTGCACTTATTGAAATGGAAATCCTTCTCTAACCAAACACTGCAGGATTTTTAATAACAATGTTTAAGAAACATACCATTCACAGTAATGGGAAGTTCCTCTCCATTTAGTCTTGAAAGCTAAAATGCTTTGTGTTCTTTGCAAGATGAAATTATATAAGGACCACTCCAGATTGTATCAAACTTCATGTGGTTTCCCATATTTTCATGATCAACATCCCATTTTAACACAATGTCTCATTCATTGAAGACTTTGAACTTAGCCATCTTATAAAATGTTATCTTAATATGTCTTTGATTTTTTTCCATATTCAGATGAGCTTGATCTCTTAGCTCTTGTAGTTTCATTAATTCTACATAATGAACATGTAATGGTTCATTCTCAAGTAATTCCATTTGATGCAGTAAATACAAGGTGGGAAACTCAACTAAGATAGGCATTCATGGATCTCATCCATAAACAAGTTTGAATGGTGAATTGCTAACTAATATTTTAGGAGTCACTATGTTAGCCCAAAGTGCTAAATTTAACATCGATGATCCTCAAAAGATTTTTTATTAGTTATTTTGAATTTCTTTTGATGATTCTCAAAAGATTTTTATTAGTGCTTTCAGCTAATCCATTACCTTATGGGTAATAATTAGACAAAGTACTTAAATAAATTTCATGCTTGACAACCTAGTCTATTACCTTTACACCAAGAAATGCTAAGGCATTATCGAAATGATATTTTTGGAACACCAAATCTACAAACTATCTATTCATAAAATGATAAGATTGAAGTCTCATCATCTTCTTTCAAGGCTATTGCTTAATTCCAACGTGTAAAGTAATCTATAGTAGTCAAGATCCACTCATGTCCTTATGTTGAAGGTGGAATTATCATGCCAATGAATTCAATTCCCCACTACATGAATGACTAATCCTTTGAAATAGGTCAGGTGAAGGGAAGCTAAATGTTCTTTTCCCAAAATAAATTACACTTCTTACATTTTCTAATCCATTGGAAGCAGTCCTTGAATATACTAGGCCAATAATAACTAGATTTCATAATTTTTAAGGTTGTAGTACGTGCTGAAAAGTGCCCTCCTATAGGTCCTTCATGAAACTCATATAATAGTTATTGAATTCTATCATAATCAATACATCGTAGAAAAATTCCATTTATATCTCTTTTAAACAACACACCATCAATGAAAACATAAGGTATAACTTATAACCTTAAATATCTTTATTTATTCTTGTCCATACCTTCCAAATAATTACCGTGTCTTGTAAGTAGTTAACCAAATTATTCATCCATCTTAATTCCTGAAATTCGTACTATGTTCCAAGTTGGTTGCTGATTTTTTTGTTGTACCTTGACATCTAGTTGTTGATATGTGATTTCAACATGTTGTTCTGAATTTTCAAATTCTTCATCCTATTGTTTTTCCATATCAGTAATTAGATGTTCACACAAACCTTTTCCTCAAACTATTTATGCAACACGGATGTCAACATCATACTCCATAACCTTCGTAATACAACCTACCGTATTTTAACAATTGGATGAGAGACTAAGACATGTATATTATTATTGGAAAGCATGTACTTGAATTTTTTAATCCTATAACTACTAAAAGTAATTTTTTTCAAGAAAAGTGTACCTTATCTTGTAGTCATGCAAACTCTACCCAAAGAAAGAAATTGGTTGTTCGGTGTTTTTATCATTAACTTCACTTAATATAGATGAAATAGTTTTAGCTCTGTGAGTGCATACATTGTGAAATCCTTATCAAAATTTGGATTTGCAAGAATAGGATCTTTTGAAATATCTTACTTGATGGCCTAAAATCCTTTTCTTCCTTCACTAGACCAAGATAAGGTCTTATCTTTCTTTGACATGGTTTGTAATGGCTTAACTAATGTTGCAACATTTGGAACAAATCTTCTACTGAATTTGATCTTTCTAAGAAAACATTGCAATGCTTTCTTATGATGAGGCAAGGATAGCTATGAAATAGCTTAAATTCTTAAAGGATCAGTAGCTAAACCTTTTCTAGAAACAATATTTCCAAGTAATTTACCTTGATGGTGAAACTATAGACTTTTTGGAATTTAGTGATATTCCAAACTGTCATGTAAAGATAAAAAGTCTACCTTAAATGCATAATATGTTCATCATAATTCTTTGAAAATATAGTAACATCATCTAAATAAACCACTATGCATTTATTTAATAGACTTTGAAAAGACATATCCATTACACGTTGAAAATTTGCATCTGCATTGGAAAGTCCAAAAGGAATTATTTTGTAAGCATAAGTTCCCCACTTTTTGGTGAAGGCTATTTTGTATCTATCTTATTCACGCACAAAAATCTAATTGTATCCACTATATCTATCCAAAAGATATAGTTTGTCTAAATTTTAAACTATTCTTAAAATTGGATCCATATTAGGCAAGTGGATAATGATCTTTTAATGAAGCTTTATTGACATCTCTAAAATCCACACATAGCTGGATTTCTCCATTCTTTTTCGAACAGAACAAGATTTTCTAACCAAATTGAATGCTTAACAGGAAATATAATCTTTGTTATTGTAGGATCATAGCACCCCCGAGTTCCCTGCAACTAGAATAGTTGAGACTCTTAGTGTGATTGCACAACATGGAGCATCTCTCAAAGTGTGGGACTTTGAAATCGAGAGAGCTCTCCGGATGAAGGTCAATTCATATTCCTCTATTTATGTGCATACAAATAAATTGTAGAAGATCTATTCTACAACCTACTCTATCATACTAAGGAGACAAGGTTGAGAAGATATGAGAAAATAAACCTAATCTAATGAGGTGATGCACCAAAGGAATGTTAGACACCCATTTTGTAATTTAACACAAACCATAGAAATGCAATACAACTACAATGCACAGATAACCAAACTGTAATGAGAGATAAGAAGTCAAAAATGAACACATGAATGGGTTGGGAATCATCCAAGACATATATTATTGCTCCCGAGTTGATACAAGTACACTACAAAGAGCTAATAGGTGAAAATTCATATTAAAACTTGAATGGGAGGCTCAAAAGCTCAACAAATTATCTTGCAGACAAGGGAAGAAGGGAGGGTGAAATACAAAACATTCCAACCCTTTAGAAGGATCCCACTCTTCTTTTATAGATTTAGCATGGAGAGAAGAAGGAGAGAGGTAGTAAAAACTGATTTTAAGCTCAGCTACAAGACATTGATGCTATTGTAAATCCACCCACAATATTTCGATTCCACCGCTCTATGCCTTCTAGGTGTTTCAAAGAAGGAAGAAGGGCGGTTCAAATCAAATCGACCTAGTTTTCGGGAGCAATCAGATTGCATATTAATGGCACGAATATGTTTTCCATTTTTTACCCACCTAACCTTATCAGTAATTAAATTTTCAGATCTCCATGGTGTAGATGAGGTTGAGATCTCTTCAATGGTGAAAAATTTGTTGGATTTCGAATTGGATCAACAGATATGTCCTTTTGAATGTTTAAGTTGGGTTCATATAAAAATGGTGAAAACCGATTAGCGAACGGGTCCATGGACCTGATATTCACTTTGAACCTTTTGCAAAAAAATACAAAAATGTACAAAACGCCCCACAATCCCGCAGTTCATTTTTGGGAAAAAAAAATCGTCATGCCTGTCGGTCCGCATTTTCCATTTGGGAAAAAAGTCCTCCCAAGCCTCGTTGGCCCGCATGTGATTTAGGCCTAACACCTAGCTCCTCCTGGGCATGGCTCATTTTTATACTTTATGCCTTTTGAGCCAAAAGGTTCAAATTTCCTCCGACGACCCTCTTTCCCACTTTGACTTGGAACATGGCCACATATAGAGCTGGTGCACATTTGAGGACCACTTTTGGATTTAATTTTTGGAGTTGTCAAGAGACACGTGGCACCCTCCACGGATTTTCTCTGTTTCTTTATGTTTTGGCTAAGTCTTTTTGTTTGGTGGGGCCATATGTCTAACCCGGGAAATGTGGAGACTTGGCGCTTGTCTGATTCTAACCGTTGGGCCACCCCTCTTGAATTCACATGGTTGAGGCATGTGGCACCCTCCACTAATTTTTCCCCATCTTGAATTTTCAACTATTTCCTCTGTCCCTCTTTGAACACGGGCAATGTAGAAGGCCAGTGTTTGTTTAGGAGACCTACTTTAGATTTACCTTTGAAGGTGCACTGAGCTGACACGTGGCTCCTTCCACGATTCTTCGATACTTGGCTTATTTGGGCCCACTGCCATTTTACTTCTATTGGATCCTGACCGCATGGATATTTGGCGCTAGTTTGAGTCTCTACCTTGGGTTATCATTCTTGAAATTGTGCCGAGGTGACAAATGGTTGCTTCCATTCGTTTGTAATTTTCAACGGTCGACTCTGTCCCTTTTTGAACCTGGGGCATGTGGAAGCTCTGTGCTTGTTCGAGCCTCCACTTTTGGGTTTACCTTTAAAGAAGCACCAATGAGGCATGTGGAAGCTTCCACTAATTCTTCCATACTTAGTCAATTTGGACTCATTCTGAATCATTTGTAAAGCTCGAAGACTTTAAGCCTTTCTTCATTTCTCTCCTTTAATCCTCTGGTTTTCTTTGATGTTGTTTGGCCCTTCCCGACCCCTCGCTACTTCATTATAGAGCTTTCCTTTAACATGACTGTCGGATTTGCAACATAGGTTCATTCGATAGAAATGTCCTTGGATTTCTTTCGCACAGTGGTCATGTTTGATCAATTTTACCGAGGGGTGAAATTGAGATAACAATATAGCGACTCACGGGGCATCCGCTTGCTAGATGAAGAGATTAGTTTCCTTGTGGTATCCAATGCACATGAAGTCATGGGTGATGGCCCGACATTGGTCTGTTCTTCGCAAATGGACCCTTGAGACTCGATTTTAGTTGCTTTGTATTTGTTCTATTTTAAAATGAACAACTGTTAAGAAAACTATGGGTCTCCCTATTGCAAATGCTAAAGGGCCTGATGCATTCACCTAGAGGCACATCAAATGCATAACGACTCAAACCGGAGCAACAAAAAACCTATTCCAGAGCACTTAGGGAAATTAAAGCCTTATGCTAATATTTACAAGGGTGGAACCTTTCTTTTTAGTAGAAGTGTTTGAGATGGATCCCGTTGACTGGAATTTTCTATTTTTGCCATCCAATTTAGCCAAATGGAAAGCATTGTTACTTTTGCACCTTGTTCTCATGTAGGGGCTACTCCAAATGGCATCAAACATGGAATTCCTTCCTGGTTTTTCCCGATCTGCATCCCATTTTATAACTAAATCCCCTTATTGAAAGGTCCTTGTTCTTACTTTCTTATCAAAACTCTTCTTGATCAATGCTTGATCCTTCTCCATGACCTCCATTGCATTCTCTCTTGCCTCTCCTACTTCTATCAGCTCTGTATACCTGATTTCCATAGGTTCAAACTCGGTTATTTCAAACTATTTCATGAGCTCCAAAGTGGGCAACTCTAATGATATGGGCACATCGCTCTTTTCCATATACAAGCTTGTATGGGGAGCTTCCTATAGACCTTTTAAATGTGATCCTATCAGCCCATAGAGCTTATTTGAGCTTTGTATGCCAAGTTCTCTTATTTTCATCAAGAGTCCTTATGATAATTCTTAATAGGTTCTTGTTTGTGGACTCTATTTCACCATTACCTTGAGGGTAATAGTTTGATGAAGTGCTGAGGTATACACCATTTTTATAGCCAATTTAGTGATCCTTATACCAGGAATGCCAATGCATTATCTGATATAATAGTGGCAGGGACTCCAAACATGGTGGCTATTCCTTCATAGAAATCCAAGAGGTTGGATTCATTTCCTTCTTAAGTGCCACCACCTCAATCAACTTGGTGAAATAGTATGTTGCTATAAGTATCCACTTGTGGCCTTGGCTTGAGTTTGGGTTAATCACTCCAATGAAGTCTAATCCTCATTGCATGAATGGTTGATCCACTGAAATCGGGAAAAGGGGTAGGGCTGCTAACTTCTCCTTCCCTGTGAAGAACTTCTTGATCCATGAGTATCGGTCCCTAAACACCGTAGTCCAAAGTAATAACCAACTTTCATGATTTTGAGAGCTATTACTCAAGGGGAAAAGTGGCCTCCTGCTTCTCCATCATGGAACTCATGCAACACTCTCTCAATTTGGCCTGTCCCAATACACCTCAATAGGACACTATTGATATCCTTCTTGAACAAGACTCGCCAAAAACTACATATGAGATGGCTTGTAGTCTAAGGTATCTCCTCTTTGCTTTGTTCCATTCTGGAGGGCACAAACCTGTTTGGAGATAGTGCACCAAGGCTTGAGTCCAACATGGAATAGGTGCATCATTAGTTGGATGTTCTTGATCATTCTATAGTAATAGGATAACCTCTTCTTCATCCACTGACTCAACTTGTTGCTTGGAAGCGAGCTGCTCGCACAAACCCTTGCCACGAACTAGTTTGGTCACCTTGATTTCAATGTCATAATCCATTACACGAGTGATTCAAGAGGATATCTTCTCATATAAGTCCTTGTTTAGGAGAAAATCCTTGCCACCAACATGAGATACTAGTAGTTGAATCTTATTGTTCGAAACTCGAAGTTCTTCAAACTCCTAAAGATAGCAAGGACATTCTTCTTAATGAAAGAGTAATTTACCTCATAATTCTCTCGATTGAAGAAGGCTATGGGCTGTTTTGAACCTTCCTTGTTGGAATGAACTAAGATAGCTGAGATTGTGTCTGACCCTCCAAAATCATATAGCATGAAGTCCTTTGAAAATTCTCGGGTCAATAAGAGTTAGGGCTTGTAATATTGCTATCTTGATGGCCTCAAAACTCTCTTTAACCTCTCTTGTCCATTAAAATGCAAGACTCTTATTCAACATCATTGTTAAAGGCTTCACAAGAGTGGAAAAATCAGGCACAAACTTGTGAACAAAGTTTATTCTCCCAAGAAGCTTTGGAGAGAATTTTTGTGTTGTGGCAATGGAAGTGTCTGGATGGATTCAACCCTTTTAGGATCAATTGTTAACCCTTCTCTTGAGAAAATGTGGCCCAAAAATTTTCCCTCATGTGCCAAGAACACACACTTATTTGGGTTTAATGACACTCTGAATCTTCTACATCTCTGGAATACCTGTTTGAGGTGGAAGAGATGGTTTGTAGTATTCTTTGAGAAGATGGTGATATCATCTAGATACACCAGGAAAATATTGTTGATTAAGCCTTTGAATGCCATGTCCATAGCTCACTTAAATGTTGCTTCAACATTTCATAGCCCAAATTTCATCTTCTCATAATCATATGTGCCCCATTTGGTTGTGAAGGCTGTCTTAAATTGATCTTCCTCTTTCACCATTATATGATTATATCCTGAGTATCCATCTAGCAATGAAAACCTCTTAGAGATAGCTACAACCTATAGGATCTGTTTCATTAATGGAAGTGGATAATGATCTTTGAGTGATGCTTTATTTATATCACGAAAGTCCACAAACAGTTTGATTTCTCCATTTATTTTCCTTACAGGCACCAATTTTGTAACTCAACTTGAGTGCTTGATAGGGAAGATGATGTTGGACTCAATTAGCTTGTTCAAATATTTCCTCATGAGAGGCTCAATGTGAGGATTTATTGGCATTTTCTTATATCTAAAAGGATTAGCTCCTAGATCCAGCTCGATAGTGTGTTGTGCCAAATTTGGGTTGAAACCTCTTAAATCTTTGTAAGTCCAGGCAAAGACTTTTGGGAATTCTTGAAATTTTGAATGAATTCAAACTTTTCTTGTTGATTACTTACCTTTCCAATTTACAATGTTTTTCCTTCTTCTATGGAAATGGGCTATGAATCTTAACTCTTTACCTAAACACTTTCTTTATCCTTTCAGAATTGATAATTTGGGTTGAAGATTGACTCCAAAGTTACAAGACCCTTTGGTAGTTTGTTGGTTCTCAGCTGCACCACTTGGTCGCCATACTGTTGTTCCAATTTGTCTTGGTTTCTGGAGGAGAACTCAGCTTCTTCTTGTAGAAAGTTGACAATTTTTGATCATTCTCGAAGACCTGCCAACTTGTGTTATTATCAGGGATAGCTGGTCTCACAACCACTTTGATATGGGGCTAAGACTTATCACTCTTGATACTCTCTACAACATCAAATGTTGCCCCAATAGTTACCAATTTGTCCACCACTTCATTCTTCTTTCTTGGGATGGAACTGATGCCGAATGCTTCAAAATCCTTGATGAGGTCCCATACCTGGTTCTTGTAGTTCTTTAACAGATCGTTCTTGGCAGCATTTTGTCCTCGGACTTGATTCGCAACTAGCTCACTATCGCCAAACACTTGTAAGTTTTTAATCCCTCTTTTCCTTTCCCAATGCATTCCATGGACCAAGGCTTCATACTCTGCTATGTTTTTGAGAAATAAAATTGGAAATGAAAAGTTGAGTAATATTTCATACCTTGAGGCGAAACAAGCATAGCTCCTCCTCCGGCTCCTTGTCTACTTCTTGAGCCATCAAATACTAACTACCATACCTTGTTATCATCTTTTTGGTCTAGCTTAATGATGTTAGGAAAAGGATGATTCTCCCCATGTAGATAGTAGACTCCTAGCTCATATTCTCCCATCTCCTTATAGGGTTAAAAGCATGCTTCTTTTTTACCCACTCGTCAAGGTTCAAATCTGAAATACACCCAACCTTGATATCTACCTCACAAATGTTTGAGAGGTCCTTTTGATCAAATCTGAACAATTAGCATTGATTGGGTTGGGTACATAAGGCTCAATATGGTAATCCCCAATGGGCTCGAGATCTGATCGTATCCTTAACTCCATACCTTGTTCTAAAAATCATGTGCAACAATCAAAGCAAACAAATAGCCTTCAATGTTAGCAGTGAAGTCTCTTGACAAACACAATGCAAAATGTGATGACAAGTCTATGACTGATACGTTTTGAAATACAGTCACATTGGGGCATGCATGTAATGTGAGGGTCAAATCCTTGATGACTCCAGCAGATTATTATCGTTGTCCCATTCAATTACACTACGCATCTAGAGATGACTTTGTATTGAAGGCACAATTGATCGGCTATTTGTTTTGGCATTACATAGCTACTTACCCCGAATCAATCATGCAATTATGTACCAATTTGTCTCCAATGATCAATATAGAACGGAGGGGGTTTAGATTTAACTTGTTGTCCTCCATGGTTTCCTTCGGGCCAAGTCACATTGGTAAGCACTTTCTCTTGTTGGTTGGGGGTTGGTATGAGGTTGACCAATTGGCTATAAAGCAGCCTGCAATAGGTCTCTCTGCCATGGGATAGCCAATGAATCCCACATTGAAATATTCACATTTGTTTTCTTCATTTGTTCAATGATGTTAAATGGGGTTGAGCTATCTTTTTTCTGCCCCTTTCTTGGTACATTTTTCTCTTGCACATGGGTCGTTACAACCGGTGTCTGAGTGGGTCTGGGAGGTGGCTTGGGTTGACTCTACACATTGGGAGTTACACTTTGAGTTCCAATACCTTGTGGAATAATAGAAGGTTGAGGATTACCTAAGTTTGATAACCATCCCTCTCTAATATTCCTTTTCTTGGATCGTGTATTAGCAGCCACACTTTGATAAGGGGCTTGGTTAACTCCACATAAGTCTTCAACCTATCAATTGACAAGCATAGTCTCACTTAGAGGTTCCTCTTACTTAGTTTCTTGTTGTTGATTTTCCTCTTGACTAGGCTCTTAGGACACACCAATGGTCTATACCATCAAGGCCTGGTTTAGTTCACCATTGAAACACATTAACTGGTTATGGGGCTAATTGCATGGGAAACACCAGTCATATTCTTGTGCCATATTGTTTTTGTTGGAACCAAGGCCCTTGATGTTGAAGTTGTGTTTGGGTCATATGGTTGGAAATGACTAGTAGCTTGAGGTTGTCCTTGGTTTTGGTTTTGATTTTTGCTGAGCTAGTTGTCTATTTTTCGATATGGGGATCTAGCAAGATACTAAGTTTGAGGCTGATACGGCCTAGAACTCTAAGATTTATACCTTTTGATAGTCACTAGCTCATTCCCTAGGTTATGCAGTTGCTTCATAACCTCTTGTAGCTCTTTTGAAGTGCTAGAGGATGAGGTAGAGGCTTCAGCTGAACTTTGATTCCTTGGAGTGGGTATGAGAGCTAATGTGGGTGTCTGACTAGTGCCTAGAGCTTCTAGTTCTGGATATAGAGGCATAGGTGGACTAGGGGCAAGTTTACCAGCCTGAGTTAAACAATTTTCATCTCTAATGGAATTGTTATAAGTTGTAGGTAAGGTTGTGCCTCCCATTGACTAAATCATTAAGGCAATATTAGAATTTAAAGCTCTAAGAAAGTATAAGAAAGAACCTTCATCTGTGGGCCTCATAGCCAATGGTATCCTATCCCATTTCCTTTGAAATCTGAAGTTAAAATCTATCAGCTACTCATTAGGAGCCCTCTTGATGGTTTTCAAATGCTCCAACAGGATAGATTATCTCCCTTCTCTCTAAATTGGTTCAAGAGCTCTACATAGATGATCCAAATTCGAATAGAGTCCGTCGTTAGACTCCTAAACTATTACGAATCTTTACCCTTGAGTGAATAGGATAACAATTCAACTATAATGTCCATCTCAGTGATCTCATGGATTTCACAAAGATTTACAATGTCTTAAATGTGGTTAGTAGGAGAAGTCTAGATCTCTCCGGTGAAATATGGGATACTCTTTAATGCTACAACCGGGATTGGATTTTGTGCATTGAGGGTGAGTGGGTTGCTACCAAAGTGAAGTCGACATAGGGGTTGGGTGGTTGTGCCATTATGATCGGCTTTGAGAACCCTTGTTGAATGAATTAATGGCTTACCAGGAGGAGGTGATGACAAGGTTCTTTTTAGTGGAGATGGAGACCTCTAGGCTCTTCTCCCCCTTCTCCCTCTATCTAGGGAAAAGTATAGAGAGACAAATAGTCCCTCCTCTCTATTTCTTGACCTAGTTTGTATTCTTCTCATGAACTTGACAAGCTTTGACTGTTGAAACCAGTGGATTTTGATCCTTTGGAGTCACCGGATGTGTAATTTTGAGCTTCTTAAAATCTTAAAACTTACAAAGAAGTGCACATCAATCTTGCCTGCAATAAATATAGAGACCTCTTTGTCCCACTAGGCGTGACAAACCTATTAGTGTGGTCACATGTTGGATTATGATTTTTGTTGATAATGAGACACCTTGAAAAGATGAGAGATCTAACCTCGAGTGTCCTACCAAAAGTGCCAAAACTATTCGTGCAGTAATCACAACACCTATGAGTGCCTATAACTAGATGATTTGAGACTCTTAGTGTGATTGCACAACATGGAGCATCTCTCAAAGTGTGGGAATTTGAAATTGAGAGAGCTCTATAGATGAAGGCCAATTCCTATTCCTCTGTTTAGGTGCATATAAATAAATTACAGAAGATCTATTCTAAAACCTACTCTATCTTACCAAGGAGACAAGGTTGAGAAGATACAAGAAAATAAACCTAAGCTAACGAGGTGATGCACCAAAGGAATGTTAGACACCCATTTTGTAATTTAACACAAACCATAGAAATGCAATATAACTACCATGCACAGATAACCAAACTGTAATGAGAGATCAGAAGTCAACAATGAACATATGAAAGTGTTGGGAATCATCCACAGACATATATTATTGCTCTAGAGTTGATAGAGTACACTACAGTAGCCAAGAGGTGAAAATTTGTATTATAACTCGAATGGGAGGTTCGAAAGCTCCACAAATTATCTTACAGACAAGGGAAGAAGGGAGGGTGCAAAACAAAACTATCCAACCCTTAACAATGAGCCCATCTCCTTCTTTCATAGATGCAACATGGAGAGAAGAAGGAGAGAGGTGGGAAAAAATGATTTGAAGCTCAGCTACAAGCCATCAATGCCACTATAAATCCACCCAATCTATCAATTCTACCACTCTATGTCTACTCAAAGCATGTCAAATAAGGTAGAATCGTAGATTAAATCAAATCTGATCTGGTTTTCAGGAGCAATCGGATTGCATATTAATGGCATGAATACGTTATCCATTTTTTACCCACCTAACCTCATCAGAATTGAAGTTTCATATCTCCATGGCATCGATGAGGTCGAGATCTCTCCAATGGTGCCAAATTTATTGGATTTTGAGGAATGGATCAATTGATATGTCCATTTGAATTTTTAAGTCAGGTTCGTACAAAAATGGTAAAAACCAAGATTAGCGTAACAGTCGTGGACCCAAAATTCACTTTTCACCTTTTGCATTAAAATACAAAAATGCACAAAATGCCCCGCAAAGACCACAGTAATTCACATGTCCGCATTTTCAATTTGGGCAAAAATTCCTCCCTAAGACCTCTGACCCGTATGTGATTTAGGCTTGACACATGGCTCCTCTAGGCATGGCTCATTTTTTATACTTTATGCCTTTCAATCCAAAAGTTTCAAATTACCTCTAATGACCCACCTTCCTGCTTTGACTTAGAACATGGCCACATATAGAGTCAGCGTACATTTGTGGATTTGTATTTTGTTTTTGGAGTTGCGCCAAAGAGATGTGGCACCCTTCATGGCTTTTCTCTATTTCTTTATGTTTCGGCTAAGTATTTTTGTTCATGGGACATATGTCTAACTTTGGACATGTGGAGACTTAGCGCTTGTTTGATTCTAACCCTTGACTGCCCCTCTTGAATTTGTGTGGTTGAGGCACATGGCACCCTCCGTTGATTCTGTCACTTTTTGAATTTTCAACTTTCACTCTCTGTCCCTCTTCGAACCTAAGACATGAGGAAGGCCAATGCTTGTTTAGGATACCCACTTTAGATTTACCTTTTAAGGTGCATCGAGATGACACGTGGCTCCTTCCATGAGTCTTTGATACTTAGCCAATTTGGGCCTACTGTCATTTAACTTCTATTGGACCCGACCACATGGAGAGTGGTGCTCATTTGAGTCTCCACCTTGGGTTCTCATTCTTGAAATTGCATCAAGCTTGCATGTGGTTCCTTTCACTCATTTTCACTTTTCAATGGCCAACTCTGTTCCTTTTTTAACCTGGGGCATGTGGAAGCTTCCACTAATTATTTCATACTTAGTCAATTTGGGCTTGTTCTAAATCATTTTTAAAGCTCGAAGACTTTGATCCTTTCTTAGTTTCTCTCCTTTGAGCCTCTTGTTTTCTATGAAATTGTTTGGCTCTTCCTCGACCCCTCTCGTTTCATTATAGAGCCTTATTGTAACGTGACTATCGTGATTTGAAATGTAGGCTCATTCGACAAAAATTTCCATTAAATTTCTTTATGTGCAAAGTGTTGTGTTTGATCAATTTTTTTGAGGGGGAAATTGAGATAACAAATACCCTATTTTATCATTTTGGATAAATCCTTTCATCAGTGGGTTCAATCTTTGGATTCACCGGGCTTTGTTTTTACCTAATCGGCTTGGAATTTGGCTATAATTCTATGGTATGCTAAGCTAAAATGGGATCAAAACCTCTTAGATATTGGTATTTCCAAGAAAACATCTCTCGAATTCTTTACATAAATTGATAAATGACTATTTTTCAGCTGAGGAACATACCTTTCCAATAAATAGTTTCTTTTCATCATCCACCAAGATCTCCTCGTAGTTATCTACATGAGTTGAAATATTGCCTTTGTCCTTTCTTAACTGATCATCAGAACTAAAAATATCTTATAGTGTGACAAGTAATTGAGGAAGCTTGTTTATCTTTAACTAAACAATCTGGTCACCATAGAAATGTTGTAGTTTTTTCCGATTTCTCGCAAAAATTCAGCTTTTCTTTGTAAAAATCTGCATATTTTCTCATCATCTTCAAAAACTTGCCAATTTTCTTCGTTAAGTACTAAATGTATGGTAATTAGATTTATATGTGGTTGTACTTTATTATTTTTGATCCGATCTAGCTCATCAAATCTAGTACCTACTACCGCAAGTCTGTCTAAATTTTTATTTTCAGCTCTTGGAACAGATTACATGTTAATATCATCAAAATCTTCCATTAAGTCTGAAACTCTATGTTTGTAAGATTTCAACAATTAATTCTTACAAACATTAAATCTTTTCACTTGATTAATAACTAACTATGAATCACCAAAACTTGCAAATTGTTGATACCTCTCTTTCTGGCCCATTGTAAGCTATGAATTAATGCTTCGTATTAAGCTATGTTACAAGTACATGAAAATCGCATACTTAGAGCTGAAAAATACCTTTCATTTTTAGGGGAAGTGAGAAAAAAACTTGTACCTCGTCCTTTCTTGTTTTTTTCTCCATCGAAGTGAAGCTTCCATAGCCCTTCTATGTTTTTTCTACTTGGACAACAAGGGAATTGGTGCTTTTTATTCATGCAAGCAATAAACGTAAAAAAATCTTCCTCCGCTTCTTTGAAAGGATCATAAGCATGTTCTTCTTGAGTTTTTTCATCCATAAACATATTACAAACATTGTCTAGTGCAGAAACATGTAATGTAACATCAAAATCAGATTGATCTAAAACTACATAATTTGTTGTAACATTTGAAGCATGAAGCTCAATATGAAATATAGCCAGAGGCTCTAAATTTACAGTAAATTTAGTTCCATATCTTGTAGTAAAGAACAAAAATGACCAATCTGCAGAATGATAACCTCCTATATTTGCTATAAAATCTCTTGATAAGAGTAACAAAAAGGGGAGGTAAATTTGCAAAGGTAACATCTTGTAAGATAGTAACATTTCGGCAAGCATGTAAGGTTACCTCAAATAAAGTTATGATGCCAACTATGTTAGTTGTTGTCTGTCTAACTATAATATGATTTTATCTCGTAGGTTTATACTATAGGCCTAATTTTTCTACAATTTCTTTTGGCATTAGTGTGTTGTTTGCACCATCATCAACCATGTTGTTATGAACTAAATGATCACTAATAAAAAAATAGATAAAATGGTGGTCATTTCTTGATATCATGAGATTTTAAAACCTTTTGAACAATCTAATTAACCTATTTCATGTAGTCTTGCTCCATTGTTCCAAGAACCATGTCTACTTTCTGAGCTTCTTTTCTTGTTGGTTTTGATGAAATCTGTAACTTAGCAAGCTCATGAGAAAGTAAATCTTGTTGTCATGGAATACTTAGAGCATCCCACAATGAAATAATAATATTATGCTTTTTCATTACCTCAACAATATTAAAAGAAGAAACCATTTTTGAAACAAATTCTACAGTTTTAGCTTAACCTTTAGCAAAAATTGACTCTGCTTCAATAGCTTTTGAAATCTGAGGTAAGGATAGTCTTCTTAGGATTAGGTTGCGATTGTTTTTGCTGCACTTTTTGACCAAAGTTGTTTTTTGTTTTTGAAGGAACAACATAGTTGTTTTTTTAATCATTGCTTCTAGGAAAAGAGGTTTTTTTGTTATTTTTATTTATCCTAAGCATTTTCTTGAAACCTAGTTGTAACTATAATAAAATCTTCCTCTCCAAATCTTACTATATTTTGTTCCCAGTGGTTTCAAACTATGAGCATCTTAATTCCCACCCTCCATTTAAGGCATGAATAATGCTTTAGACTTAGATTGTGCAACAAGGCTTATATTCAGGAATGAATTTGGACAATTGATAACTGAATGAGGATTATTACAAGGTTGACACCACTCTTTTGAAACCATGTTGACTAGAACAAGATTTCTAGATGAACTAGGGGCCTTTAGATCAAATTGTCTTCTATAGTTGATATGGTTGTCTATAGTTCCGATTTTGATTTTTTTTGCTAGTAAAGAGCTTTATAATGCCTATAGGATGAGATAATTTATTCTCAATTGATGTTAACTTATTTCCCATTGTTTGTAAATCCCTAAACACATCATCTAATGGAGCTAAAATAGTAGGCTCTATAATGGTAATAGGTTTTGGAACAAGTGGAAAATATGCTATAAGAGGCATTGAAAGTCTCGGTACTAATTGTCCATCTTGAATAAGGTTTTTTTCATCCCTAATGTCAATATCATAGATTGTTGGGAGATTTTATCCTCCGATGGACTGATTCATATTTGAAATATCACTATTTAAAGCTTTGAGATGATATAGAAATGCATGATCAGCTTGAGGCTTAACACTAGCTAGAATTCTTTCCAAGTTCTAGCAAATTAGAAGTTGAAACTAGGCATAAATTCATGAGGAGCTCTTTTCATTGTAGACAACTATTCTATGAGGGATAAACGATCAGAATGGTCATGAAATTTCTTAAGTAATTTCTCTCGTAACTCATCCCAAGTTAGTATGCTCCCTATTTCAAAGGTTATGTACCATTGTAAATCTTTTCCTTTAAATGATGCAACCGAAATCTTAAGGCTACATCTTCATGAGTTATATTATGGACATCACAAAGGGTTGAAACATATTTAATGTACTCTCTAGGGGTAATCTAATTTTCACCAATAAATGAAGGTAAAATTTTCAAGGTAGTAACAGGTATATCATGATAAACTTGAATTACTAAAGGGAATCCATTAGTAAAAGTCACAAAATTTCTAGGTGGTTGAATAGCCCACTGGAATAATTGGGATTTGAACAAGAATATTAATAGGTGGTGAAGGAAGATTAGGAGGAGGGTTACCAAAACCAGGACCTATTATAAGATAAGGTATTTTCAACTCTTCTTCTTCTAGAAAATTCAAAGGTAGAGAAATAAACTCAGCAAGAATTCCTCTTACCAATGATCTTGTAGTCACTTTAGGCATGGAGCATGTAGTAAAACTAGTCTAAAATCAGCCTTACAACGTCACAAAATAAATATTTTTATCTTTGTAATAAATTGTTGTAGCTTTCTTCTCCAAAAGTGACTTTCTTTCGTTGTAAATTGTTGTAATCAATTATAGATTCGATACGTGTCCCACCGGCATGCTAAAATATGTTATCTCTTGAAAGTACGCCCTAGTTGAGATGTGATAGCATGGGTTCTAAGCTTGCTTTGAATCTCTCACTTTCGTAGATACAATGGAAACACCTTAGGTTTGTGGGTATACCTATTGTTGAGTTGATTCTCCAATATCTAGGCCCATTCCTTTTTATGTATCCTAAACTTCCTTTTTTTTTTTTTGAGAGGGTAAAAAGATGACGTAACACAATATGAAATGGGTGATACACCAAAATTTTGAGGGATTTGAATGAGTATATGCACAATAAGATTGAGAATGAATTTTGGATACATGAACCAATCATTTCAACAAGAATACTAAGGCAAAATACTTTATGTATTGAGGGAATAAATCACAAAAACACAATAAGATAAACATACACAATAATAATATGTAGAAATTACCATACTTGGAGGAAGGTAAGATGATTAATCAGGAATTGGAATTCACAAGAAATAATAAAGAGATACACACCATTTCAAATAATTGGAAAGGAAAAAATCAGTTCTCATTAAAGGGAAAAACTAGCAGAAATTTTCTTTAGCACTCCTATGTCCAAAATTTCTCCTCTTATGCCTTAATCGCATTGCACACAATATATAGCAAGATTATTCACCCAACCAATCCTAAAAATAGGCTAAAATTTGTACTCACTCATATATGCTAATTTTACCCCTTTATCATGAATAAATAAAGGAATAAAAATAAACATGTTGATTATAATGAAGCATTAATAGCCTCAGTTACAAAATTAAATTTCAGTCCAAGTGCCTCAATTAAAATTGGTTGAATAATTTGGCTAATAATAGTCCTTGCTTGTTATGTAAGTCTTCTTCAATGTGCATGCAATCTTTGTCTTCTTCTTTTTGATGTGAAACTTGCAACTTGATCCACTTGCAATGATAATTTTAGGAACCTTTGCAATTCTTCCCCTTAGATGCACATGCAAAAATTAATCTTCCTGTGTGAGAAAAAATATTTTCTTTGTCTTTGATACTTTGCTAAACATGCTCCCTCTAGTGGGGAACACATGTACACATGTGCAAGAAAATAATACCGTTATTTCTAAGAAATAAGGTAACTAGCATGTCAAAATGGTCTTCTTGTTTCTCGATGTTGACATTTGTGCAAGAAGGATAAATCATGTTGATAATGACATCTCTATCCCTTTGTGATTACATGCATAATTATTCTTGTACAAGTACAAATAATTATTTATCCTTTCACTTAGCAAAATTCAATCAACTCCAATTCACCAACTATGGGGACCACTTACAAAAAAAAAAAAGGTGATTGGAAAATTTTCAATTAAGTCCCTTTCACTTATCCATGCCATACAATAATGTTGGCATCCTTCCATGCATTGTTTTCCCTATCTTTTGCATATAATGTGATTAAAAATCATTATACATTGATTTGATTATTACCACCTTTGGTTTGGTTATATTCAACACTTTTGATTTGGACATAGGCATGCATTATAGTTTAGATAATAATAACCTGGTTATTATGCCCCTTTTCATGATCATGATATATGTACTTTGGATAAGACCTTAACAAAGGTCGAGTAATGATTATTTTACTCGATCGGTCCCCTTTGACTAGTGATTTGGCATGTTCTATTTGCTTGGAAATTTTTTCAATAATATATTTGGTAGACTATGGTTTCGAGCATGATTTATTTAAATCATTACATCTTTTGCATATTTGATATGCTCTTGAATATTTTACCCCTTTGACGATGGATAGACCTGGATTGTTTTGTTGGTGGCATTTGAATTAACTTTGGTTAAGTTACATAACTCTAAATTTTCATTGATAATTTAAAATTAGCATTGGTCGTTGATCCATGTACTATTTGATTCACAACCGTTGATCTATATGTCCCCTTTGTTAGGGTTCTGAATTGTAATGAATGTGGTCGATGCTTGTAAATTTGTTGATCTTCTATACATGCAATTTTGGATTGGTGATCTTCTGATGATAATGAATGCAACTTTCCATTGGAGTTGGCAGAGGTTTTATGTCATCGATATTTTGTCATCTTCGATCCGGGCCATCGATACATTACTCGTGTATTTAGCTTGGATTAGTGATCTTGATCATTGGATAATGCATGATTTAATCTTGATCGTTGAGCCATTAACTCAAGTTGAGTTAGCTTTTTGTGGTGGTTTAGTTTAAGGAGTAATAATCAGATTAATCATGATCATTCAATTCATTTGCATTTTCATTTCTTGGAAAATCCCTGGAATAATTTTTATTCACTTCCATTGATAATCACCTGGAATCTCTCTCTAGGACATGTGAATAGCTTCATGTTTTATCATTATCACTCTATTTTGAGCTCTACAAAGTTGAAATAACACCCTTTGATAATTTTTTCATCTTTGATATCTCTCTATTATCATGTAACTACGAATACATACATTTCATGGTTTCTTTCTCTATTTCTACCTTTGAAACATTATGAAGCTGCCATCGTTGAGCATCATCGAGTTGTCATCTTTCGAATGTGGTTCCTCTGTATCTATCATTTCTTGTGTTTTGGTGGCTCTGTTTAGAGCTTCACTATGGATTCCCTTTGAAGAAATGCTCATTCTTTCTTATGATATTTTGTGAGCTAAATGGTGCTTCTAAGCATGTAGTTTCTATTTTGCTTACATCTAGATTCTATCTTATCCGCCATGAGTAGATGGGGTTTTTCTCTTGTGGCTTGGCCAGGATATTCTCCCGAGCTCAATTCATTGTAAAATTTGATGTTTTGGTAAGTTTTGAGAATGTATCTTGAGTTATTTTGCATTGTGTCATCATTTTGAAGTTTTTTTAATCATGGCACCATTAAAACTTTGTTTCGTGCTTTGTTTTCAGTTCTATCAATATTTTTGAACTTCATTAGTCCTTTATTTCTTTCTTCTTCTTCATAATATTCTAAAGATGCTTTGAAAGTTCAATGATTTTGTGATTTTTGCTCCTACAAAACCTTCTAAGAGCATCTTAGAGAAAAACATTGATGCTTTGAGAGTTTTAAGGTTTTCTTGATGAACGGTAAGTTTGAACTAAACTATGCATTCTTTTTTTTAATTCTTGTTTTATCTGGTTTTGTTTATGCAATACTTAGCCAAAATAATTTGTGGATGCTTGTAAAAAACTACTCCTTTATTGAAACTCCACATTTTTTGACATATTCGACTAGTAATTTTTCTTTTGATACTCATAGCTCTTTTACAAATCTTTAACAATCTGTATGGCCATGAAAATGAGAATTCTGTGTGTAAAATTTGTGAAAATTGATTTTGTTATTTTTAAGAAACTTGGTGGTTCTGTTAGGCCCGAATCATATTGTATTGTTTAATCGTTCCTTCATAAAATCCTTGTCTTATTTCTGTCACCATTGTTGATTCTTGAGATCTTTGGTTGCAAACATACTTGATTTAACGAGTTTTCTTTAGCTTATTTGAGAATCTTCCTCCTGAAGGAAAGATTTGTCATTTTTAGTTAGATATTTCTATGGCTTTGAGATTTGTGTGTAAATAATTGTATTCTTCCAGCTCATTTTTCACTTGAGCTATATTTTCTTCTCATTTTGTAATTCCAAACTAATTGGTTCACTAGTTGTATATCTATTAGAAACAAATCGAGAGCTTGTTGTTCAAGGCTAACTTTCTAATAGGTGTACTTTTATCATTTATATTTTATACTCAGGTACCATGTGCAATAATAAAAACCTATTGGATCGATGTGGTTATACTCTTAGGATACCTTCTATGAGCATCTTATCTTGGTAAAACTTTCACTGGTAAAACATTTGTAATTTTGATGTCCTTGCATGTGTAAGTCATGAAGTTTGATAGTTTATCATCTACCCATCCATAAATAGTTTATTGAAAGAGTTTATGATTGTAAACTTATAATGACTTTGGGTACTTTGTGCATTCATGTATCTTAATTTCAATCAAAATATTCTTGCGAGGTTGTAAATACATATTCCTTTTCAATAATAACTACCATTTGAGCATTGTAAATATGAATGAAAGAGGAATCGAAGGCAGATCTACTATAACGTACACTTGGTAACTAATTAGGCATGATAAATGTTCTTTCGTAATGCATGATGAACTTGGTATTTATTGAATGGTTGTAGCTTGTGATTTACTTACTCAAGTACTATGTGGCACTCATCTATAGCACTTTCTTTCTTATCCTTTGATAGAATTTATCATTGAGTCTTGATATTGAAAGGTGTATTTGTTTTTGCAATCAAAATTTTCTCTTTCATATTGTATGTGAAGGAAACACCTATTACTTTTGCTAGTGAACTTTTACTATGTGAATTTCACTTCCTTAATTCAAACTATGTTGAATCACTTGGATTTTGTATTTAAAACTATGACTATGCCTTACTGATATCATGAGATGTAAATTTCATCTGTTCTTGATCATCTAAGATTTTGGTTATTGAATAGCTACATCTTATTCACTTTGAGTTGAACTTTGAAGTACTTGTATTTCATGACCGTAATCTGTCTCATATCTACCTTTTGAAAAGATCAACTCATCTACTCTTTGTATTACTATATTTAGTCCATACCTTAAATGACCACTTTGTAGCTTGCTTTGGATCTGAAACTGAGTTGAGGCACAAATTTTTCATTTGCATTTGTTGATATATCATGGAAGACTTGTTTATTTAGCTTCATGTAGATTGATCTTGATGAATTTTATAAAAAAATCTGAGAGTTTTCCCATTTTGTAGGAGAGTATTTATCCTCTTCATGGGTTCTTGTAGAGGTTTGTTAATATAAATTGAAAAATGGGTGAGTGCACCAAGTTGGGGGGCAAAAGTGGGTCTTAAGTGGACGCATTTTTCGAAAGAAAAAAAAATCAACTTGTATGAGTTTCTCGTAATAGTTACACTCAAAATTGGAAGATGTTAGAGAAATATGAATCATAGCATTTTGAGTCTAGTTTTAAAACTACTAAACTTGGTTGAAAACAGATAAGTTTAAGTGGGTCAAACAACTAAAATACCAACATATGCTCCTATTTTTGTTAAAAAACATAATAGAGTGACTTTCATGCCCCCACCATTTTTTGAGCACCATTTAGTATTTTTGAAAACCCTTTGGTAGAAAGATAGCTAGGAGCATCTAGTTTGGGCTCCATTTTTTTAGAGTATTTTACCGAATATTTTTTTATTTATGATTTTTATACTACAAAAATTTTATGTTTTGAAAAATAACGGAGCTCCGATTGTGCCCCCTAACTACCTCAAAAAATATCAAAAATTAGAATTTTTGTTTTGAATATGTATAGAATTATGCCTAGTTTGGGCTAATATATATTTTTGTTAGTTTTGATCACCCAAAAAAAAAGAAACACCATGAAAGATAGACATATTTACACTTCAAAACATAGAATAAAAATTCATAGAAAACAAATAATATGGAAATCTTATATTAGTGAAAATTTGGAAAATTATATTTTTAGAAAGAAGAGACTCTACTCTACGTCTGGTATAATTTTTTTAAATGGATCGATTGTTTTATTTTGATTTATCATAGAGGAAGTGACATTTTTACATTTTATTATAAAAACTCACTATTTTCTATGTTTGTGCAGGTCCATGCCTCAAGCTTGGGGATCCAAACCGGATCCCAAGCCTTGAGGCATGGCTTGGGAAAAGAGAAAACAAAAAACGTGTACATATTACATAACACATACATGTTACATAACGCATACGCATTTGCTTTATTTTATATATTTTGGCCCCCTAATGTCCCTTTCATCTCTTTCAGGGGAATTATGCAAACATTCTATTTTTTCTGCAATATTCTCTACATTCTTGCACGACTTTTTATTTTTTCATTTTGTCCCCTACCCCACTAGTTGATTTTTTCTAATCATGGGTGATAAAAATTGAGTTAATTACAAGAGGAAAGTCAAGAATAAGACATCGGAGAAATTGGAAGAGAAGAGAATAAATAAATTGAAGAGAATGCAAAAACTTTGAGCAGGGCAAGGTACATCCACTATATTAAATGTAGCTAATGTATTAGAAAATTGGGATGAAATACATAATGAAAATCTAGAGAATAATGATTTTGTAATGAATAATGGTATTGAATTGAATGATAATGTTGGTATGGATGAAGAAATTGATATGAATCCAATTGTTGAACCCTTACTTGAGAATCCAAATGTTAACCCCAAAATTTGTATGAAAACTTTGAATAAAGAAAGTAACCTTGTAAATGAATCTTCACCTCTAAAAACACCTCCTTCCATTTTGTGAAGAAAACTAATTCACTTAATTGAAATTGATGAAAACATTATAAAACTAATTCCTAATAAAATGTCTAAAAGAAATGCGAGAAGAAAAGCTAGTGGAATTTGGGATAATTCCTTTGAGAATTTCACACAAAGATGTGAATTATTTGTTTCATTGATGAAATTAATTAAGATGTGACCTATAATGAAGACCCTGGGGTTAAGAACATATAATGTTGTTGATCAAAATGTTTCAATTATTAAAAACATACATAAAGCATACCAAAGCGTAGGTGGTAAAAAATACACCAAAGATAGTAATGCTACACAATGTGCACTAACTAATTGTCTAGTAAGTGATAAAACAATTAATAAATGCTTGATTAGAAAAACAAGTAGTGCTTTGAAGCTAAACAGAAAAACACTAATGAAAGCAATAGAGAGACGTAAACATCTTGAGTTAGTCAATAACACTGACTATTGGGCTTTCTCTATACTTCCACGAAAAAAGACAAAAATACATCGATATTCTAAAAGAATTTATTGTAAAATTTTGGAATGAGAACACAAGGGTGTCACCGAATAGAAGAGATACAGTAAAAAGAAGAATAGGTTATCGTAATCATGAATCGTGTGAAAAACATTTCTTATATATGACTCAAATAGAATTGCTCTCTAAGTTTAAAAATGAAAATCCACAAATTAACATTAGCCAAAGATACTTTGAAATGAGCAAACCCTTTTATGTGAAAATCAATCACTCACGTACCACTTGTTGTTGAAGGCATCATGTTGAATTTGCAATGCATTGTGATATTTTTTGTCAAATAAGTAGTGTTTTGAATATTAATATCATGTTGCAGGAGTTTGGAATAAACGTCCCACAAAAATCTTCAAGGGAATTTATTCCGACAATATTTTGTGAAAAATCAACAAGACAATTTTTTATAACAAAGCATGTTTGGATAGAATGTGCAATGTATGTGGTGGCTTGCCAAATCTAAAAATTTGTATCCATGAGGAGAGTACATATTAAATAGGAAAAGAATTGGTTGATTTCATCAAATAAAAATCGGTGGCATATCAATTAAAAGATGGAAAAGAATCTAAGAGGTGTGAGCTTGTTACAAAACAATTAACTGTATTAGAATATATGGTCAAATTCATAGAGGAAATTTTTTATGAGTATGCAAGGCACACACATAGAGCTCGATTGTTGGATGAATAATTCAAGTTAAGAAAAAACACATTCCCACTTGGTACTATTGTTTGAGTAGTTGACTTATGCAGAGAATTACACATTGTAACCAAAATGGAGGTTTAATCTCAATATTATAACTCAATGCAAGTTTCTATTTTCATGCATATAACATTCATGCACTCTCCTGAAAGGACTGAGCAAGATCAAAAATATTAAGAGAGTATCATTTCTACATCAGTTATGATCGAACACATTCTACTGAGAATATGTACAAGGGTGTTTCAAGTGTTTTATGTGAACTTGAATGAGAGGAACATTACTTTCGATCAACATTACATTCGGTCAAACAACTGTACATCACATTTCAAGAATGCATGGATGTTTTATTGGCTAAGAGGAGGATGCAGAGAAACAAATGTACAACATATCTGAAGTTTTACTGAGGCAGGGCATGGAAAAGGAGAGCATGATGGTGCAGGAGCATGTGTGAAAAGAGCACTTGCAAGAGAAGAGTTAAAGTTCAAGGATGGTGCTAAATTTACAAATGCAAAAAGTATTGTTGATTGGTGTGTCAAGAATATGGGCCATGAATCTCAAGAGATATCAATGGTTCATAGATATTTTTGGTTGATAGAGCAACAACATCTGACAAACTTTGAATATTGTATGACAGTTGTAGGATCAAGTGATATGCACTCATTCCGTAGTTCAGATGCAAATGCTTGGAATATTTATACTAGGTGCATGACATGTTTTTGTATATCATGCATTGATTTTGCATGGAATGAATGTGATTCACAGCGGTGGGTGGATGAATGAACTTTTAGACCTCTAATTCCACTTGACGCACATCAAGTTCCATGAGCATTACAACTTGGCAGGTCTTGAGATCAAATGACAACATCACACGACTTTGACCAAGTCTCTTATTTAGTGCAACAAGGTACATACATATATGTACATGCCATGTTTTAGATTTATAAATTATTAAATGGTCAACTCTTAATTTATTTATAAATTGTGAAACAATTTTACTTTGTGATACATAGGGTATGTTTTTGCGAGTTATTGTGACGGAATTTAATGAAGAGGGAATAGACTACTTCTTATCTCATTTTGTAGAGGGGAAAAAAATTTACTTCCATAGTCATTGATGGTGAAGACCTTGAGTATCCCACTTTGGATCGGTGGTAGTCACTGGAACTTGGCTTCAATGATATCCTATAAAAATTCAAACATTTGGTTGTTTGAAGACTATGAAGTACATCATAAGATACTTCACTATTCACATTTGGTCCTTGCAACAAATATTAAATTGATCAAATATCGAGGTCTGCCATCAAACAAAAATGTGGAAGGTTCGTGAATCGGATCATGAAGTAATTCTTACTCTTTGTCAAGAATAGAGTTGATCCTTGTGGTTCATTGGATTGAATTTGCAAAGGTATGTTCTTCATGAATTTAATTTGAATATTTACCTAAATGATTTTGTTTAAATTTTGTATGATTTAAAATTCTATTTAATTGCTTACTAACATGTTTATGCGAGTTAGTGGTGCTTAAAAAAAAAGCTTCCACCTTCACGTGGTTAACACTTTCAAGTATAAAATTTATTATTCTCGAAGCCAAGTGAAGCTAAGAAAATTAAATATTAGAAAGGAACAAAAACAAAAATTCTCATTTCACCACCTATATTGTAAAAATATCTTATTAAAATTCTCATTTCACCACCTATATTATATGAACCACCTATAATATTCAAATGATTGGCAATGGAAAACATTACACTAACTCAATCTAAATGGAGATAGACTAAAAAAATCCTCCGAGTAGCATTGATCGAGGCCATGCCAACATGTTGGTGTAGTTGATTTGGTCCCATGAGCTTCTGTTTACAAACTACAACTTCTAGCAGCCCTACACTGACTCGGCGCATTATTTCTCACGTTTGCAAACAATAAGACAACGAGAGAACCAAATGGAGATAGAGAAAACCACGATATTATTTCGTAGAGGGCCTGATGTGGATCTCTCATATCTAATGTGACGTCTCTAGGTGCCACGGCGGTCTAAGAAATCACCCGTTGAAGATATGGTGTGTTTGGGCCTTGGGGCTCTTAAGGGACTACGCTCGGACAGGGTAGCCGAAAGCACAGGGAGTGTAGGGAACCAAAAATAATTCTCCATTAGCATTCACTAGGCTACCACAAATTTTTAGCATAGTTGGTTCGGTCCCACGAGCTTCCGTTTGCAAACTACGAGTCTCTGGCAGCCTATATCGACTAAACCGCACTATTTCTCATGTTTGCAAACAATAGACAATGAGAGAACTGGATGGATATGGAGAAAAGTGAGAGAGGATTTTATAGAGGGCCTCGACATGGAGGTCTTGGATCTAAGGAGATGTCTTTAGGTGCCACGCGATCGAGAAATCACCTATCGAAGATATGGTGTGAATGGGCCTCAAGGCTCTTAAGTGACTATGCCCAAAGCGGGGTAGACCGAAAGCACGAGGAGCATAGGGAACCCAAAAAAATCCTCCAATAGCATTCACTAGGCCACCAAAACATGTTGGCGTAGTTGGTTTGGTCCCATGAGCTTCCATTTGCAAACTACAGCCTCTTGTAGCCTCTACTGCTGACTCATCGCACTATTTCTTGTGTTTACAAATAATAGCACACCAAGAAAACGGGATGGAGCCGAAGAAAACTGAGAGAGGATTTCGTAGAGGGCTTCAACTTGGAGATCTCGAATCTAACGAGACATCTCTAGGTGCCACGAGTCCGATAATTCACCCGTTGAAGATATGGCATGTTTGGGCCTCGGGGCTCTTAAGGGACTATGCCGGATGAGGTATCCGAAAGCACGGGAAGCGTATGGAATGAAAAATAATCATCCACTAGTGTTCGCCAAGCCATATAGATGTTTTTTTCCAGACGGTTTGGTCCCACAAGCTACCATTTGCAAAATACTGCATCTAGCCGCCTTAAACTGACTTAAACTACACTATTTCACTCGTTTACAAACAATAGGACGGTGAGAGAACCAGATGAAGAAGAAGAAAATTGTGAGAGGATTTCATAGAGGGATTCAATATGGAGGTTTTGGATACAATGAGATGTCTCTAGGTGCCATGGAGTCTGAGAAATCACATGTCAAATATATAAGGTGTTTTAATCTCGAGGCTTTTAAGAGACTACACCCGAACAAGGTAGCCCGAAAGCACGGGGAGCATTGGGAACCAAAAAAACATCTAGTAGAATTCACTAGGAAATTTTGACATGCTTTGGCATAGTTGGTTCAGTCCCAAATGCTATCATTTGCAAAATACAAAGATCTATCTAACCTTCCACTAACTTAGACTACACTATTTTGTGTGTTTGTAAACAATAGGACAACGAGAGAACCAAATGGAGATGGATAAAACCATGAGAGGATTTTGTAGATTGCCCTAGCATGGATCTCTTGGATCTAACGAGACATCTCTAGGTGTCACGAAGTCTGATAAATCACCCGTCGAAGATGTGGCGTGATTGGGCCTCAGGGCTCTTAAGTGACTACGCCTAGACGAGGTAGCCCGAAAGCATAGGGAGTGTAGGGAACCAAAACAAATGCTCTACTAGTGTGAACCTAGTCACCTTGACCTGTTGGCATAGTTGGTTAAGTCCCATGAACTTCCATTTGCAAACTACAACCTCTCTGGTGACCCTACACTACACTGACTCAAACTGCACTATTTCATGTGTTTGCAAACAATAGCATAAGCGAGAGAATCGAGATGGAGACAGAGAAAACTAAAAGAGGATTTCATAGAGGGCCCCTACATGTAGGTCTCAAATCTAACGAGATGTCTCTAGGTGCCACAGAGTCTTAGAAATCACCCGTCCAAGATATGACATGATTGGGCCTTAGGGATCTTAAGGGACTACGCCGGATGGGGTAGCTGAAAGCACGGGAGCGTAGGAAACCAAAACAAAGCCTCCACTAGTGTTTACCGAGCTAGCTCAACATGTTTTGGTAGTTGGTTCGGTTCCACAAGCTTCGTTTGCAAACTATAGCCTCTGGTAGCCCTCTGATGACTTAAACTAGACTATTTTGCACATTTGCAAACAATAGCATGATGAGAGAAGCGAGATGGAGACAGAGAAAACCACGAGAGGATTTCATAGAGGATTAAACTTGGAGGTCTCATATCTAACAAGATGTCTCTAGGTGCCACGGATTCGAGAAATCACCCGTCTAATAAATGGTGTGATTCGGACTCGGGGCTCTTAAGCAACTACGCCGAAATAGGGTAGCTTTGAAAGCACAAGGAGCGTAGGAACCAAAACCAAACCTCCAGTATCATTCACCAACCCACCCCAATGTGTTGGTGTAGTTGGTTTGGTCCCACAAGCTTCCATTTGCAAACTACAACCTTTGGCAACCCTACACTAACTTAGCTTTTGCACCGGTTCGCGGGTTTACAAATAATAGCATAGCGAGAGAACTCGATGGATACAGAGAAAACCACGAGAGGCTTTCGTAGAGGGATTAAACATGGAGTTCTTGGATATGATGAGACATCTATAGGTGACATGGATTCTAAGAAATCACCCATCTAATATATGGCATGTTTGGGCCTCAGGTCTCTTACGGGAGTATGCCCAAACGAGGTATCCTGAAAGCACGGGCAATGTAGGGAATGAAAACAAAGCCACCACTAGTGTTCACGAGGCCATACAGATGTTTTGGCATATATGGTTTGGTCCCACAAGATATAGTTTACAAAATACAGCATCTAGTAGCCTTACATTGACTTAGACTACACAATTTCACGTGTTTACAAACAATATGACAGCGAGAGAACCGGATGGAGATGGAGAAATTTTTCCTATTGTTTGCGAAACACGTGAAATAAGATCTAAATTAGTGTAAGGCTGCTAGATGTTGTATTTTTCAAATGGTAGTGTGTGGGACCAAACCAACTATGCTAACACGTTTAAATGGCACGGTGAATGCTACTAGAGGTTGTTTTTGATTCCCTATGCTCTTGTGCTTTCGAGCTACCTCGTTTGGGTGTAGTCTCTTAAGAGCCCCGAGACAAAACACCTTATAGCTTCGACACATGATTTCTCGAGATTCCGTGGCACCTAGATATGTCTCGTCAGATCTAAAACCTCTATGTTAAAGCCCTATACAAAATCCTCTCGCAGTTTTCTCCATCTCCATCCAGTTCTCATTGTCATTTTGTTTGTAAACACGTGAAATAGTCTAGTCTAAGTCGAGTGTAAGGCTATTAGATGCTATATTTTGCAAATGGTAGATTGTAGGACTAAACCATCTAGGAAAACATGTCCATATGGCCTGTGAACACTAGTGGAGGTTTTTTTTCATTCCCTACGCTGCTCGTGCTTTCAGGCAACCTTGTTCGAATGTAGTCCCTTAAGAGCCCTAAGGCCGTAACAAGCCATATCTTCGATGGGTGATTTCACAAACTCTGTGACACCTAGAGATGTCTCGTCGAGATCCAAGATCTCCATGTTGAAGCCATCTACAAAATTATCTCACGGTTTTCTCCGTCTCCATCCGGTTCTCTCGTTGTGCTTATTATTTGTAAACGTGAGAAATAGTGCGGTTTGAGTCAGTGTAGGGCTGCCAGAGGCTGTAGTTTGCAAACGATAGCTCATGGTACCAAACCAACTATGCCAACATGTCGTGGTGGCCTAGTGAACACTATTGGAGGCTTCATTTTTGTTCCCTACACTCCTGTGCTTTCGAGCTACCTCGCCAGTGTAGTCCCTTAAGAGCCCTGAGGCCCAAACACGCCATATCTTCGATAAGTGATTTCTCGGACTGCGTGGCACCTAGAGACATCTCATCGAGATCCAAGACCTTCATATCGGGGCCATCTATGAAATCTTGTCATAGTTTTCTTCATCTCCATTTGGTACTCTCACTTTGTGTTATTATTTGTAAACACGAGAAATAGTGCGGTCTAAGTCGGTGTAGCATTTCAGAGGTTGTAGTTTGCCAACGAAGCTCGTGGGACCGAACCAACTATGCCAACACATTGGGGTTTCTGGTGAACTCTAGTGGAGTATTTTTTTGTTCCCTACACTCCTCATGCTTTCGGGCTACCTCGTCCAGTGTAGTCCTTTAAGAGCCTTGAGGCCCAAACACGCCATATCTTCGACAGGTGATTTCTCGAACTCTGTGTCACCTAGTGATGTCTTGTTAGATCCAAAACCTTTATGTCTTGGAACTCTACGAAATCCTCTTACATTTTTTTCCATCTCCATTTGGTTCTCTCGCTATCCTATTATTTTTAAACCATGCAAAATAGTGCAATCTCGAGTGCATGTGTAGGGTTGTCGGGCGTTGTAGTTTGCAAACAGAAGCTCGTGGGACCAAACCAACTATGCCAACACATCCAAATGGCTTGGTGAATGCTACTAGAGGATTTTTTTTATTTCCTATGCTCCCCGTGGTTTCGGGCTACCTCATATGGGCGTAGTCGCTTAAGAGCCCTGAGGCCTAAACACGCCATACCTTCGATGGGTGATTTTTCAAACTCCATGGCACCTAGAGACATATTTTTAGATCTAAGACCTTCATGTCAAGGCCCTCTACGAAATCCTCTCGCAGTTCTCTCCATCTCCATTTGGTTCTATCACTATGCTTTATTGTTTGCGAACTTGTGAAATAGTGCGGTCTAAGTCGGTGTAGGGCTACCCTGTCAGTGTAGTTGCTTAAGAGCCCTGAATGACTAGATTATCTTAAGAATGAATTTTATATGGGTATGTCTAAGAACACATGGGAGTTATCAATTGCCTAATAAATATTTCTTGTTTAGTTCGAGATGGGAGTCGGTAGCCTACGGCTTAGTGACCTTGCATTCATTGATAATTTATGTTATGATAAACCCATGAAAGCTTTCAAAAGCACCTTAAAAAGGATAGGGGTAGTCATTAATCCTAATTAAGGGTGTAATTTGATTTCCAAATAACTTGAAATGCCTACAAATTTAAGGTAGTAACATTCAAATTGGAAAGGATTAGACAATCAAGAATCACTAAGTGTCTGAATCAAAATGTCATTACATCTGGAGACATTCTCAAGCATTGGAGTAATGTATATGGAGAGACATTCTCAAAATATCAACAGATGAAAGGCATCAAATTGTGACGAATGTCAAGTGTTTTAACAAGGTATAATACTATGAAGCATAGAAAAATGTAGCAAGTGCATGATAAGATATGAACCAAGTCTAAAGAGACCATGAGAAAGAAGAAGCACAAGTAAGGTAAATACACATATACACATTGATAAATTGAATGAATAATTACTCAAATTAGGTAACTCTTTATATACATACATTATATAAATATTGATTTCAAAAGTTTGATGCATATTATACCTTGAAAATGCTAGTAATGTACATCACCAATAAATGAAAAAATAATCCATAATGTCTTAAATATTGTCAAGTGCACATCATATTAGATTCATGTGAAAATAATCTCAGAAATGTAAGGTCTCATACAAAATTATCAAGTTCCAAATAGTATTTTAATGTGCATAATAATAAACAAATGCCCAAATAGGTCACATACCATCAAGTTCAAATGCCATATAGGCTTACATACAATGCCATATACATAGACATACAAAAAAATGTCATGTAATACATATATATTTCCTACTCATCAAAATATATCCCTCTCTTAGCCTTACTCAAAGAAGGCCCTCTCTTAGAAAAAGATGGAGATCCATGAGATTAATTTGGATTGTTCGAGCCCATGCTTCAAGTCCTCTTCCATTGAATACTCGCATGTAAATGAGCCTTTAAATGCAAATAATGTTTTTTTGTCAAAAATTAATTTATATATGTTTTCAACATGTATTTAAGACCATGCTAGAATGAAAGTATTTATATAAATACACAAACTTACCGTAAGTTGTTGATCACGCCAAATTCGCATCTCACACTCATATGAGTCATCGGGAGCTCCTGTAGTATGAATGGGGGTACGAAGATGATGAGATGGAGGAGCCCGTGCCCTCGAAGTCAAAATGGAGGGGGTTGAAGTTCCCTACATACACATAAGATCAGAAAATCTAACATCATAATTATCGAAAATAGAGCTAAGTACATGGATCTACATAATGACAATATTTTAACTAATTTTATCAATATAAAACTATTGTTTATACCCCGCCACGCCTATGAATCAAATGAATAGGGATGCGCCCTATCGTAAGTAACTCCTGCAAACACACAATGAAGGACATTATTAACATAATATAATAATTCTACAATGAAATACATTACTAACATGTAATTTAACATAATATGAATTACATGAGAAATTTAACCAAATTTACGTGTTGTTTGAATACCTCGGTGAGTTGTTGTGCAAATGAAATCGCAGTGGCAACACCTTTAGCTACTTATCATAGAGATGGTGGGGTGTCTAGTGAAGTCAACATCTTTATCAAACATGTGTATCACGTGAGTTAGATGGACATACAAGAACATACATATATTTGACTTCAAAACTATATATATATATATATATATATATATATATATATATATATATATATATATATATATATATACATGCATATATATATAAATATACACATGTATGTCCCGTCTTTTGTAATATCAATGCATGTACATGTACAAAAACAATTATTTCAAAAATTTAACATATATAAGTAAATCAAATCTGCAAACTTTTTGTAACACACATAACAAATTTACTGCGAAGGTGACACGGATGAATGTAATCCAAATATCTCACTCAAAAGGACATCGACATAGTGACATTATTGTGTTCTTTGCTAGCACCAAGTGCACCAAAATCAAGTATGCATGAAAGTATCATCCTCCTCGGGTTCCAAACATATGCTACCACATGACAAGCAAAAATGTGGCCTCATGCTAGTACTCCCTGAGGGGATACTCTATGTACCTCCACGAGCATCTGGCTCATAAATCTACCTCGTATGTTAAACAAGGGTCATAGATAGCCCCTGAAGCACGTGGAGTGTATCAATCTCTACTGTCTCCTTCACTGCTTGAGGGACAATCTCAGGGTGAGGGGGCTTCTATGTGAGGAATCTACCCTACTGAATAGGTACACATTGTGCACCTGGTTGATCTGTGTAGATCCTTTTCCTCATCCCTGGAAATATCATAAATCAAAATAATTTGGGATCTCGTTGAGGATAAACTCGCAATAGAGTTTCCTAAGAAAGTATAGTGGCACCTCATTGTTATTACAAGGTGGAAAATCAAACACCATCAGCCATCAATCCCAAAATTATTTTTAATCAAATTATTATTGCACTAATGGATGGGAAATCATTTACATGTCAACAAAATAGGAAAGTTAGTGTGGGGATTTATGAATAAGGCGCATATGAGTTCTTTTGAAATTTGTTTTTCTTTACATCCACATATGACAATTTCTGGAATAATAAACCCCTACAACCCTCTCTGTAAGTTGTCCAACGATCAATTTGCCCCATTGCCATGTTAATTTGTACAAGTAATTCCTCCAATGTGTTTGCAAGAGAGGCATGGTGGGGGTTTATAGATTTTGCATCCCTCATTGTTTTGATTAAATCCTCAATTTAAATTCTATTTTAAACTATTTGGGCTGCTAAATCTTCTTGACTACCCGAGGGATGTTAGGAATAACGGGGTTTGGTTATGGTTGATTCCCTCAACCTCTAAGCGTAACAATAAAAAAATGTACTCAATTCAAATTTTAATCTATAATTATCATATTTCAATGCAATTTTGAGAAAAGAATTGTGCTTACCTCTTCTCTTTGGTGTCATCGTTGATTCATATCTTCCCAGTGATCCAGAAATGATCCTTTGAGCTTGAGATCTAGCTGAATGAAAAAACACGAGGGCACGAAATAGCTCTAAAACTCATGTTTGAGAGAGGTAAAATGATAGAGGCTTGGGCCTCTTTTTTTTATAGTAGGCATAACACGTACATGTTATGCAACGCATACACATTATGTAATGTGTATGCATTATGCTTTGGTGAATCCTGAGCCAAACAAATTAAAAGCGCGTACGCATTTTACTTTTTTAAAATTCTTGTCCATTTTTCGGTCACCCAAATTTGTGCACTTACCCAAATACCCTTTCTTATTTTCTATGTTTTGATGAAAACTTTGTTCCAAAATCAAGAACTATTACTTGTACTCTACTTCCTCACTTCTGATTTAGTGTTCCAATGCCTTCTTTCTATACATCATACCTTATTTGAGAAGTTGTTGTAGATTCTGATACTCATTCTGTACCTTATACTTGACTGTAATTTGATGAAAACCTTTTTATGAAAACTTTGTTTTCTACTTACATTTTCCTTTTCCTTGGAATCTCATAATCTTGTACCATCTAGATTCCTTAAGCCATAAGTGCTTTGACAGATCTTTGTACTTGTATTCTTGAGCAATTAAAATCTTGAATGATTTATTTTAGTACAGTAATCATTTATGAAAAATAATTTTGCTTTCTTCATCTGCTACATGTACCTACACACTTAAGAAAATAGTTAGAAAATAATTAGGCTTTTTTTCCTCTCTTATGTTCCATAGTTTTTATTTTCTCTTTCTTCTTCTGTAATGATTCTGGGAATCATATGTGTTATTGTTGTAGAATATTGATTTATCAATTATGTATCTTTCTCTGATGTACCTTATGTTTATGATATTTATAAATCCATTTTCATGTAGCTAGATAGTACATGAGTAAAGATCCAACCCTGAGCTCAATATTGATGTCATTTTGTTGTTTTAATTTATAGGTACATTTGTAGTTTCCGAGAGAGTTCAATGAAAGATAGAGTTGCAGCAATGGATATAAGAAGATTAGAAGAAAAACCCAAGGTAATGATGGGTTTCTTCTATACTATTTTACTTTTAACTTTATGCACATATACTTATTTCTTTAGTAGTTATGAGTTACATCCCACAGCTTGTGTGCGAAAGATTGAATTTCATCATGATTAAATAACATTAATTTATGTAATTAAGTTGTATACTTCTTTTTGTATTCAATTTTTATACTAGATATTGATTGTATAATGAAATAAACAAATCAATCACATGCAATTGAATGTATTTAAACATGTAGAAGTAATGATTTTTAAGGTACTGTAACTTAATAATGAACTCTCTTTCATATAAACTACAACTTTGTTTGTTGTTCCTGAATTTAATTTTTCACCTAAAGCTGCGATCCTCACCTTCATCAAGGAAATTCATTAGTCCAAGTATTTTTGTTTCCTTTCTAAAGACAAACACTGGAATGGAATTCTATCTCGACGTGTTACATTTTGTAACAGCACACATAGTTGTAGATAACATGTAGTTAATCAATTTCTATAACTGAAAACACAATAAAATTGTAAAGCATCGCCCTAGTTAGATCCATTTCATTAATGCCTTCCATTGTAAAAAAAGAATTGAGTTGCCCATTTTTTCACAAGTGGAAAAAATTTCAATACGTAACTTATGCTTTCATTGATGGTATGTTGTTCAAAAATGACATTAATGGATTTTTCTTGTGTTGTGTTGATTATGATAGAGTGTAGCAAGTATTATCTGAATTTCATGAAGGACTGCAAGAGGTGACTTCTCAAAGACGTACTATATCTCTTAAGATCATGAAATATGGTTATTATTAGCCTATCATATTCAAGGACTATTTCAAATTGATAAAGAAGTGTAAGAAGTGTGCATTCTTTGTTGGAAAAGAATGATTATCTTCACTTCCTTCTAACATATTTGGTGGACCAGCCATTCATGCATTGGGGTATCAACTTCATTGGTATGATAAATCTGCCTTCATCACAAGGACACAAGTGGATATTCTTGCCATAGATTACTTTATTCATTAGATGAAGTAGTAGCTTTGAAAGAAGCTAATGAGACTTCAATCTTATCTTTCTACGAAGGTATAGTTTATATATTTGGTGTTCCATCCACTATCATTTCAGATAATGCCTTAGATTTTCTTGGAGAAAAGGTAATAGATTTGGCCTTTAAGCACGATATTTATCGAGTACTTCATCTAATTATTATCCTGAAGGTAACAAATTAGCTTAAAGTACTAATAAATATTTGTTAAAGATTATCAAAAGAACACTCGAGAGACAACTAGCCAAGCATACCATGTTGAATTCAACACTTTAGGCTAATAGAGTGACTCCTAAAATATCAGTTGGTAACTCACCATACAAGCTGTTAATGGTCGTGAGGCAAGAATGCCTATTTCAATTGAGCTGCATGCTTTGGATTTAATACATTACATAGAATTACATTAGAATGAACCAATGCGGGTTCATTATGAAGAACTGATGGAAATGTAAGAGCTAAGAGATCAAGCTCACTTAAGATGGAGAAGAATCTAAAAAATATCAAGAGCATGTTTGATAAAAGGAAAAGTTTAGAATTTTTAAGGAAGGAGACATTTTGCTGAAATGGGATGATGATAGAGAAAAACTAGGATACCACACGAAGTTTGATAGAATATGGAGTGGTCCATATAGGATTTTGGCTTTGCAAAGAGCACAATGCATTTTATCTTTTAAGGATGAATGGGGAGGAACTTCTCATTCTGTTAATGTTATGTTTCTCAAGCATTGTTATTACAACTTTCAATTTTAATAAGTTTATTTATGCATGTGATCTCATTTACCATATCTTTTCCCATCTTTAGTTTGTTTTAGAAAGGTCCGATTTTGGAAAATGGTATATTTTCATTTACAATTTTGATTCCATACCCAATGGACAAGAGCAAGGCACTTTGGTCTTGAAGCTAGCATGCAACTTTCCCCACAGGATCACTAGAATTTTTGACAATTTTTAAACTCATGCAAAAATGGGCAACTCAAAACTTCATTTCATATGGAAGGAATTGATGGATGAACCTAACTAAGGGGTGCATATAGTTTTCATTGTGTTTTTAGTTGCAGTAATTTATTAACAACATGTAATCTATAGCTATGTGTGTTGTTACAAAATGTAACACCTCACATATGTTGCCATTCCATGTTCATCTTTAGTAAGGAAACACAAAATCCCTGAAGGACCAATGCATTGCCTTGATGAAGGTAGGAATCATAGGATATGTGGGATTTTACATCCCATAGCAGCAAATAGAGTTGTTGATTACTAGTTGTAGATTAAGTTACATGTATTTTCAATTTGATCATTTCCTATGATTAAGTGTTATTAAGTATGTTATTGAGTTGTTTAATTCATTGTACAATCATTACATATCATAAGATTTGAAAGTAAAAGGAAGTACACAACTCAATTATAGAAATAATATCATTTATTCATGAGGAAATTCAATGTTTCCCACACAAGCCATGGGATGTAACTTATAACTATTGAAATAAGAGATACATGTGCATAAAGCTAAAAGCAAAGGAATGTAGAAGGAACCCATCATTGCCTTGGGGTTTCCTCTTGTCTTAATTGTTCCGACTTAACCTCATTATATTCATCTTCTCTACATGATTCCATTACATCAGTGTGCTCGAATGAAAAACAAAATATTGTAGAACTTTTTAGCTTAAGGTTAAATCTACATGCTTGTACTACTAACTTACGGAAAATTAATATCCTAAAATCAAGAGGCATAAGGTACAAAAAAGTAACATACGTAGAATTGAGAAACTAGTATCTTGCAAAAGCTCATGAAATTCACATAAATAATGATAGAAAAAAATTACCATTGAATACATTAGAAGCCAAATCCTATTTTATTTTCTAATTGTTTGATTAAGTGTCCAGTAGAAACAACATATGAAGAAATCAAATTGAATTGAATGAAATGTACTTTTACAAATCAAATATGCAACAAAGAACAACATGGTTTGATGCTTTACAGACTATCAAGTGAAAAGGAGCGAAGCTAAGAAGAAGAATACTAAAGAGTTTGAAAAGAGTTACATTTATATTAAGACCATTAAGGAAGCCAATAAAGATTCAAGATGTTATTAAAAGCATGCTACAAGATCTCGGTATGTGCCAAGAATCGATTACAAGTTTTCAGTTTAGAAAATAATTAAAGAGGTATGCAACATCAATAATTAATATGAAATTTCTAGACCTCGGGGAAACAATGATTTCAGTTATAACCTTAACATAAATGAATGAGTGACACATAACTCAATTATTCTTCCAATGGTGTTAACTCAACAAAGTGCAGAGCTCAAACAATATCATATTGGTACTTGAACACAAAGTATATGAAGAACTTATAAATTAATAGATCATGTAAAGAAATAAAATAACCCAGATCTCATCTATGGTGGCGAGTCTCAAAAGTATGACTTACGAGAAAATGATGAAGAAGTTTTAGAATAGTTTCTACAGCTAAGATTATGTATAGTTGAAAAAAATTTCAATACCCATCTAGAGTTGATAAGTTCTGATGAGCTATATATTACAACTCAAGGATAGACAATTTTTGCACATTGCATTCAATAAAATAAACAAACCCGGTTTGGGTGTGACATTATCATAAATATGCATTCATAGAAATAATTCAATCTCACAGAGATCAAAATCCACCAATATTGCAAAAGTTACATTATAATAAACAAATGACGTGCATATTTCTTGATACTCATGTGTAAAATGAAGGGGTTACGATCAAGATCAAAACAAATCTTAGACGTATCATATATTGTAAGATAAGTTTCTCATAGAGTTTAAATAAAAAGTGAAGTAGTTTCAAACAAATTTATAAGTACCCACTACTTTTCAAATCAAACAGATTAAAATATGCAGGGGAACATTATTTTTCTAAATGGTTGTTTCATGTTTCCATCTAAATTTTTGAGGGATTGAAAAAAGGATCAAGAACTTAGCGTTTGTTATCAAACTTTCAAAAAACCTCAAAGATCTTCGGGTGGAATGGAAAATAATGATACCCAGAATGAGTTTGAACTCGGTTTCGAAAAAGAACAAAGATAGAAGAAACATTTCAAATTATAAGAGCATATAGAAGCTAAGAAGTTTAAAGGTAATGTTCACGGTGATCAAGAAACAAAGCACACCTCATTTCCAATAATGACCGAGAATCGAGGCTCGAAACAAAGTTTGAATGGACCACAAATTTGCGGCCACATCTTTCACAACCCTCTATAAAGACTTGAACAAAATTCACAAGAGAGTAAATGACAGAAAAATCAATTATTCACATTACCTTGCAGAGGCTAAAGAATTGCACTATTTCAATCTTGAAAGGATCGATAATGGTGGCCACTTCAAAGAAAACCTTGTGGAGAGCTCGAAAACAAAAAAAACTAACAAAGATGTCGAGTTTCCACACTCGCAAAGCTTCAAAGAAGCTAACAATGTATCAGAATTAAGCTCAAATCATATATTAACGCCAAAGCGTGGCATAAATTTTCTAGGGATTTTCCTGCTTTTTTCAACAATGTAAGGAAGTAAAATGACGGGGTTTTAGTTTTTAACCACAACTCAACTCAATCAAAGTAACCACATTCACTTTGAAGTACCAAGATCAACAACAAAGATCGGGAACTACGGAAAAAACTATTTATAATGTTAACTCGCAACCTAACTACCCCCTGTCGGCCTTGTTTAAAGAATCAACGGTTCCAGATCAAAGGTACAAAAATCGATGTCTAATATCCTTTACCATTTTCAATGCAAACTCAAACGAGTTACCATATCTCTACCACGATTAAGGTTAAAGCTTAGGCGGTTCAAATAATGTAGGTACACACATTGACTATCAAGATAAAATCAATCATTCTCAATGCAAGCCCGGTGGTTACCAAGAACTTGACCAAAGTTCAAAAAAACCAACGTGGAAGTTGAATAGAGGAACCCTTACCGAGTTAAGGTCAGCTTTAATCAATACCACTAACAATTAAAATTATGGGGTGAATCATCGTGGAGGAGGGGTCGGGGCTAATTTTTAATATTATCATTGCTTTGACTTTGGAAAAGGTCTTGTAATAATATATGCCATCAATTATTAAAAGGGACCGAAATCATATTATATGCAATGATAATACAGATCAAAAAAGGGTCGACCACATGGTTTAAATGGAGGGCTTGTTGGTATCCAAATTTGTTTTTCCCTTTGGTGAGTAGCATCACAAATTTGGCATGGAGCTTAGAGACAAATAGATCATGATGTATGTCATTTTGTAGCCGGGGATGAGATCTAACTAGCCCTTTGTCACTCATATTTTTGGAGAGATGGATAACACCTTCAAGAGGATTTGACCTATCCTCACTACTTTAGGCCGTGCCTTTCGACCAGGGTGAGAGGACCCGTAGTGTAACCTCTTTTTGATGAAGGAGATGGAGATATCCTTCTTTTGCACAAATTTTATGAAGAAAACCTTGGGAAAATATGGTAAATACTCCATAATTTAACTCTTAAGAGTTGTCACTTCTAAAAGATGGAGATACTTTCAAAACAAGGCTAAGGTTAGTAAAGACATTATGAATCTGATTGTTCTGCATATTTTAGTAAATAGATTTTGTTCCTTTGTTGATATATAGGGAAAATAGGGGTAGTTTAGGATGGATTCATGGTTTTTGAATAATTTTGGTGGGAGATTAAGAGGATAAATTTGATTATACCAGATCTTTGAGAAACTTCACAACAATGGACAACTCAATAACATAAAGCTTCAGAATAGTTAAGACGTTCCTTCAACAAGAAGGTGTTCTTTAATGGAGGCCTAGATCAGCACGTTTTCACACAATCTTTGAGAATATAACATGAATACTCAAGTTAAAAGACTCAATTAAACACCAAAATCTATTATCAATCATGCCTAAGGTACACCCAAATACTTACAAACAATCTTTATCAACAAATGATAGTGAAGTGATTTTAAATTGTTTATCTCATCACAAGATGAAGGCTCTTCTTGAAATGAAATTACAAATGCCACTAAACTATCACAGGGATGAGATCCTATGTGATTTCACAAATATTTCAATGTAAGATTGCAATAGTACAAGAAAAACTACTTATAGACATTCTGAAACAAAGTAGACACTAATTGCTCCAAGATTGACACAAATTAATTTCAAAATTGCTTAAATTCATCATCGGGGAAAGCTTCCAAAGCAATCTCAGTGCTCATCAATGGCTATACATCTGTAACCAACTTGACATGATAGAAAATCTAACACAAAAGAAATTAACAAGTTATCTCGGATTGGTCTCTCAGGAAGACAACTTTTCTCAAATTTTCTCTTAATAATTCAACCCCACGACATTTTGCAAGAGTATTCTCATTACATTTATACATTTCACTCACTCAATTTTCCCCCAAAAGAGAAGAATATTCGAGGGACCTTTTCTTGTTACCAATTTTCCTTAGAAAGTGACGTTTAACAAATTCACATCCGAAAGTTGCCAGGTGGACCAATTATGAACTGATCACATTTCTTAGACCCTCGACTAATGACTAGGATGTCATGCCACAAACTTTTTGACAATCCTTTTAATCATTTGATTTCTGTCATGTGAGAAATCCCCATTTTAATCATTTCGAAGGCTCTACATAGTTGGATCTGATAGGTAATCCTTTTCACTCTCGAGGAAACACCTTTTTCATCTTTTGCACATGCAACCTTCATCATTTCATCATTTTCCCTCTCTTTTTCCTCTGTAACTCTGCCCCACATCCATCTTCTCTGGTAATTCATGTTTTTACAAGTTCCCGAGCAATTCCAACTTCAAAATATCGATCTTAACAATCCTTGGACTCACAAATTAAGTTTTGAATCCATTCAATGGCACTTTGCAGACAAAATGACAAGGAATTTCATCAAAAAATGATGAAAAATAGTGTGTATTCACATCTCTCAGGAGTCTTGGAGAAAAATGGGTAAAAAAAATATAAACACAACAACCATTGATTATGCCCCTTCTCTACTTTATATTATAGCCATCCACATGTTTCCTTGGCGCAACTACAAAGGAGAAGTATGGGGAAAGTTTCCAAACAAGCGTGGGCCTTCCACATGCCCTGGGCCCAAGAAAAATGCCTTTTGGCCTTTGAAAAAGTCTCAGTAAAAAAAAGCCACTGGAAGCCTCCACGTGTCTCAATGGCACACTTTGATATGGTCCCCAAAAGTGAGACCCCAAAAAAGCACGGGCTCACCATGTGTCTCACTCGACAGAGTTGTTAAAAAATTTGAAGGATCAGTGGAAGGCACCATGTGTCTAGGGTTCAGACAGTTTTCCTTGGCCATTGAAAATTCCAAGCAAAGGCAGAGTGAGCGGAAGCCTCCAAGTGTCCTCTTGGCGCTTCTTCAAAATAAAATTTAGAGGTTAGTCCCCAAATAGGCACGGTCCCTCCATGTGTCCCAGGCCTTATAAAATTTCTTTGAAAATTTTAAGTATAGATATGGAGGGCAGGTGGAAGCCTCCAAGTGTCCTCCTAGCGCTTTTGTTAAGGTGGGACCCTAAGGCGGATCCTCAAATGAGCACTAGCCCTCCACATGTCCATGGTCCACCAAAATTGTATTGGCCACATGAAAAAAAAAATTAAGTATGGGTAAGAAAAGTGGAAACCTCCACGTGTCTCTCTTGGCACAACAACTAAGGTCAAACCAAAGGTGAATTTTCAGATGAGCACTGGCCCTCCACATGTGGAAAAATTTTGAGTTAAAGTGAGCCTTAGAGTTTTCAAAGTTCCCCATTTAGGCACATCCAACTAGAAAGGGCCACGTTTCCATAGATCGTTGAGATATAAATTTGACTGAGGAAAAATACACCCGTCAAATCGTAAAATGTAGGAAAATCACCATTTGTGCCCGGAAATGAATCTTTCTTCAAGGAAAAGAATTTGGAAATGATATAAGGCCCAAATATGATCCTCTGAGCCATATCCAATCACGTTTCCATAGATATTTGGGACAAAAATGACAAGGAAAACAAAATGTGACTTGTGGAAAAATGGAAGGAAGGAAAAAACCCGAGTTTTCACCCAAGTTACAAATTTTTCACATGGACAGAGGAACAAAAAACAAATTTTGGACTTTAAGTGATCCTGACCAAGGAAGGGACTAATCATGGCAACCAAATGGAGGAAAGAGTTTTCATGCATCAATACAGGGAGATAGAAAACACGACAGAGCCTGCAAATTGAAGAATTTTAAGGAAAATGGGGTGAGACCAAATTGAGCACCAACATCAGCTCTGACTTGGGGATGGGCACTCCTGTGAGTGCCACAAGAACAAATAGTAGACCAAGTGCCAAAAACATCCATTGGGCAACGAAGTCAAAGAATAAGCTTGTAGAGCGAGAAAGATAATAACCAACTCCCCCAAGGACAAACCAAGAAACCAAAAAAATGGCCACAAGGACCAGGACAAAACAAAAATAGAAAAAACATGAAAGTAGAAAGAAACCAAAAGACTATACACTGTACAAATGGAGTATACCTTGATTCTGAGAAATCAATCAAGGAAATGTTTCAAATGCCTACCATTAATAGGAAATTCAAGTAGTTCCCCATCTAAGTCTTTTAGGAAGAAGGTATTTTCACCAATTTGAATGTCAATTGAATAAGGGCCCATCCACAATGCATCAAATTTACCATGCTTTCCCTTATCTTCATGCCTGTTATCCCATAATAGCACAAGATCCCCAATGTTGAAAGCTCTTGGAGTCACCTTCTTGTCAAATAAATTCTTCAAATTTTCTTTGAACTTCACATGCCACTGATGGGATGCCCTTCTTTCTTCATCTAACTCAATAATCTAATTGATTCGAGCATCATATGGACTAACTTCTTGATCTTCAATTTTTGTTGAACAAACTGAAATGAAGACAATTGCAAATGAAGGGGAAGCAAAGCTTGAGTTCCATATACCAACTCAAATGGGCTTTTACCAAGTAGCTCTTTTGATAGTGATTCTATCAACCCAAATAGCAAACTTTAGTTGCTCACCCCACTTCTTTTTGTTCATCTCCAAGGTTCTTCTAATGATCTTAACAAGTTTTTATTGTTGGACTTATCTTATCCATTTCCTTGGGGATTGTAGTTAGAAGCATATGTCAAATTGATTCCATACTCTTTGCACATTACCACCAAAGGTTTGGCTCTAAAACTCATGGCATTATCAACAACAATCTTAGTTGGCACTCCAAATCTGCATATGATTTGATTTAGCATGAAGTCCATGATAACTTGGTGTGTTGCTTTCTTGGTGGGGATTGCTTCCACCCACTTAGTGAAATAATCAGTGGCTACAAGAATCCATTTATGACTAGCACTGGAAGGATCTGAAATTTCACCAATGAAATCCATTCCCCATTGCTTAAATGGGGCTTCAATTGACACAAGATGCAAAGGAAGGGAGCTTGAAGCTTTCATTCTTCAGAAAAATGCTGGCAACTTTCACATTTCCTAACCAATAGAGTTGTATCTTTGAAGAGAGTTGGCCACCAATAACCAACCCTCAAGATTTTATGTGTTGTAACTCTTCAAAAAATGTCCCCCACAAACTCCTCCATGGAGATCAGCAATTACCTTTGGGGCTTCATCCTCAACAATGCATCTTAAGAGCACTCCCTCTGGGTTCTTCCAAGCTAACCCAAAATTAGTAATGACATATTTTTGAGAGGCTAACTTAAGATCTCTTTTCTAATTTTTACTCAAATGTTCAGGGAAGCATAGATGTATGAGATAAAATATTATATCTTTGTACCATTCAGAGCTTACCAATTTTCAAGGACATCCACCCTTTCTCCTTCTACTTCATTCACCTCAATAGTTTGCAAGTTTCTCTTAGCCATAAGCTTAGCTAGGCCCAAACCTCTTATCAATTTCATGGTTTGGATATCCATGTCATATTCCTACAACTTGTTTACCCATCTGCATATTTTTCTTGAGACCTCCATCTCTGATAAGATATCTTTCACCATGGTGTGGGGAACATAAGAAACAACTTTAGAGCTCAAGATGTAAGGTCTGAAAACCTTTTTTCTTTCACCAAGGAAAATTCTTGCTTCTCCATGATGGTGTACTTCAACTCAACTCCTTGCAATGCCTTACTAAAAAAAGGCAATTGGTCTCTCCCCTTCATCATCATCCTTCTACAACAAGACAAGATGCAATGGTGTTTTCTAAAGTAAAAGAAAACATTTGAAAAGGCTTCTTGTAATTTGGAGCTGCCAAAATAGGGGCATGCTTTAGTGCTTCTTTGATCCCATTGAAAGCTTGAATGGAAGCTTCTTCCCATTTGATAACTTGGTCCTTCTTCAACATGCTAGTAATGGGGATGGTCAGCTCAGCAAAGTTAGACACAAATCTTTTGATAAAGTTTATTTTCCAAAGAAGGATTGAACTCCCTTCTTAGTTCTTGGAATTGGAACCTTGTTGATGGCTTCCACTCTCTCGGGATCAATCATGACCCCTTATTTTGATATAATGTGACCAAGAAGCTTTTCCTTTTGCACTCCAAAATGGCACTTCTTAGGATTCAATGATATGCCATACTCTCTACACATTAACAACATTCTCTCAAGTGTTGCAAGTGATCATTTATTTTTCTAGAAAACACAGTTACATCATCTTGATAAACAACAATGAAATCATTAATATAACCAGAAAATGCTACATCCATTGCTCTTTGGAAAGTTTCTCAGCATTCATTAAGCCAAAAGGCATCCTGACATAGACATAAGTTCCCCAAGGAGTGGTAAAGGTAGTCTTTATTCTTTCTGACTCCTTCACAACAACTTGATTATAGCTAGAGAAACCATCCAAAGTGGATAACAATTTAGAACCAATTACCAATTGTAGCATATTCTCCATGTTTGGAGGGTAATTATCTTTCAATGATGCTTTATTCAAGTTCCTAAAGTCTACGCACAACCTTATATCACCATTCTTTTTTCTAACATGTACTAAATTTGCAACCCAAGATGAGTACCTTGTGGGCTGAATGATCCCTCCATCCCTCAACTTCTTCAATTCTTCTTGCATCTTCAAAGAAAGGAGTGGATTGATCGGCCTCTATTTTTTCCTAAAAGGCTTGGCATTAGATTCAAGAGGAATTTCATGTTGGAACAAATCTTCCCTGTATGCCTTCAACTCAGAGTAAGACCAAGCTAGGAAGTCTTGATATTTCTTCAACAATTAAACATAGGACTTCTTCTCTTCCTTCTCAGATTGCTTCCTAACCAGATTTTACAATGGTTTTCCTTTGTGCCCAGGTCATGCTCTTCCACATCTCTTGAAACCAACATACTTTTGTTAATAATGCAATCAACATTATCAAATTTTGATTCAAGTGCCACCAAACCTCTGGGAATCATGTTTGTCTTCAGTTAGATGATGTCTTTGCCAAATAAAGTTTCCTTTCCTTTAGTAACACACACCATTGGTTCCCAATCTATATTTTGGTTAGCAAACTCACCTTGGTTCTATAGAAACCATTTCACCTAGGCATCATCATCGAACACTTGCCAATTTTAACATTGTTAGGGACAGATGGCCTTGTTAGTATTTCAACATCATACTCACAAAATGGATATTGTACAAATTCCAAATCTAGATCCTAGCACTACTAACTTTTCTGTAACAACATTAAACTTTCTATCATGGTGCACAATATTAAATGAGTCAAACATTTCAATCAAATCCTAGACTACATGCTTGTATTGTTTCATTCTCTAATTTTTAGTAGCATACAATTTTCTAATTTTCTTGACAATTAGTTCTGAATCTCCTTTGACAATGATATCCTTTACACCATATTTCCATGCAATTCTCAAACCCAATAACAATGCTTCATATTCAACAATGTTGTTAGTGCATTCAAAGTTGAGTTTGAAAGAAAAAAAAACTCTTCTGGCTGGAGAAATCAGAACAATACCAACACCATTTCCAAACTTGGAACAAGCTCCATCGAATAACAAGGTCCAAGGAAAACCTACTTGTTCAAGACATTTACATTGATCAATCTTGTGCTCTTTGCCATCAGCAAATCCAAAAATTTATCAGCATCTACATCAACATACAACACTTCATAAGAAGCATTATTGGGATCTTCAATGAGGTGTAACATCTTCTTCTCTCCATACTGACTTTACAAGGCTGCCTTAATTGGAATGGTGGAAAAATACATATCCATCTGAACACTTCCACCAACACTTGCAGCCCACTTTCTTGATAACAACATGCCCCATTTGGTAGGGAAATCAACAATAACAACATCAAGTTTCAAGTTCTTACCGGATAAGCTACAAGTTGTACCACCAAACCTTTTACACATCCTACAACTTGACACCTCTCTAGAATCCATTGCAGTACACTTTCCATAAGTTGTTGTCACTTTAATGTTCAATTCATTCATGACCTCTAGAGGCATAACATTGCATGATGCTCCAGAATCAAACATACAATTGTGTAGTAGTCTATCCTTAATAATCAACGTTGTAAAAAATGGATCAACATTTAATTGAGACTCAACCAAAGATGTTCCCAAGTAAACTTCAGGTGGTTCACCTATCTCCTCAATGCTTGGTGGTTTTTCTAGGTTTACAATGGTTAAAGGAGGAGTGTTTACATTATTTATATTTCTGCCTTGGGTACTCCTATCTTCTTCCAATCCCAAATACTCAAAAAGGCCCTCTTCTTGTGCTCAGGAATCCTAAGTAGTTCAAAATTGGGATAGAAATCTTGATTTGACTCAAGACTTGGGAAATGTCATAAGGAATGTATTTGGGAAAAGCAGCATTTGGAGAAATATTGACAAACTCATCGGATGGCACAAGATTTTTCACATTTTGGGCATGGGTGGGAACACTAGTTCTACTTGAGACAACAAGGCCTTTCCAGATGCATCTTTCTTTGGAGTTTCTTTTGGGATATTGGTGAGAACTAGGGTTTTTGGTTTGGCTTGAGGCCCTGCCCCTTTGATAGCTTTACTTCTTGTGTTATACTCTTTTTCTTGGGCAACAACAACATTCATTAACAGTTGTCTATCCTCTTCTGATGGGATTCCTCCATCATACTTCTTAATCATTAGAGCTCTTAGGTACTCAAAATCATTATTAGGAAGTTCAAAATCTTGTACCATATCTATTTCTAAAGTATGAGAGGGAGGAAGAAGAGGTACCGGTGAATGCAATCCCAAAAACTTGCAGTAATTCTTGCACTTATTACTTCAGTTGAAGTTTCTCCTTGTTGTGAGCTTGTAGAGAAATCCACCATGCATGCATCATCATCAGTGTTATCATCATCATCAGCTTCTTCAACTTTTGATCTACTTCACATGGCGGTGGGGTAAGAAACATTTGTCACACCAATCAATTTCATTTTTGTCTCTTCAACAACAACAACTCGGCATTTAGAGGATCAGGCACTACTCTATTTTCCCTAGCTTGGGTTTTCTAGCTCCCATGGGTCCTTTACCTCTATCATCAGATCTTTGATCATTTCTAGGATGATTTGCAAATCTATCTTGTCCTTGTTGCCTATGCTTTGACCTTGAGAACCTTGTCAATTCCTTTCTCTACCCTAGCTAGCTTGTAAGAGATTTCTTTGACAGCTCGGCCAAAGTCTTTACAACTTCCTCAAGATCCACAACCTTACTTGATTGAGGCTTCTCTGGGTTGATCAGTTTAACACCCTCCCTCTTAGGAGGTTTTCCAATTGCTTTAATGTTGTTCTCAATTTACAGAGCCATGGTAAAGGCCTACCTCAAAGTTCAGGGTTCTTATCCCTCAAATAGTAAGCAACTTTCTTATCAAATGCATCTAAATACTTTATCAGACATGATTCATCACATGGCCTCAAATTAACAAGTAGTCTTCTCAATGTTTTGTTAAATCTTGTATTGAAATCATGCATTGATTCATTAGGATTCTTTTTATATTTTCAAATTTTGATAAAAGAAACCTAGGGTCTATTTTATCTCCATACTGCAATCTAAAAGCATTCTTCATCTCTGTCCAAGAATCAATGGAATTATCTGGAAAAGATTTATACCAGTCCCTTGCATCTTCTTCTAGAGTATGGATAAACAATTTAATGTACACATCCTCAAATTCTATTTCAAATTCCTCCATCATATTGACAAAAGAGCTTCAAGTGTTGATCACCAGTGATTGCATTATTTCCTTGAAACTTAGGCAATCTATTTCTTACATCTTGTGGCACAACATTTGGATAGCCAACCATACCTCTAAAATTGATGGGACCAAAAGTATTAACAATAAATGGAGGTCTGGGTGGAGGCTGAGCCATATTATTTTGAGGAGGTGACCTTGGAGGAGATGCAAAATGATGAGGAGTGAGAGGTCTGTGTGGTACAGGGATGCAATTCTCAGAATGACTGCCCTCTAAAGGCTCTGTTTCTTGGAAAAATCTATCAGATTTGGAAAATACAGGGAAGATTGAGAAGAAAATTTTCAAATACAAAATAAGGACCCTCTCTCAGATGGAGAATTCAATTCAACAAAGAGACTACCTGATTCAGATTCACTTGAGGAAGTATTGCAATCTTCAATCATAGGTTGATCAGTTTCACCAATGGAGATCTCTTTTCTTGATGTTTGATCTCAACAACCTTCCAAATTCTTCTTCCTTCTGAATTAGACTTTCCCAACTCTTGAAACAACCTTCTACTAGGGTCCTTGGTGAAGAAAGATCTTCTTCCTTCCAGATTTATAGAGATTAATGACAAATCTTACTTGATATATGTTAAGACATTGGTATTTATTAAGAATTTAAACAACATGGAGTTGCCACTAAGGATTTTCACCTTAGTTTTTGCAAATGCACTATGAAAGACCTATCAAATGTCTATCAATACTAGATTCATGCAAATATTACAAGATCTACTCTTCTTTCTACCCAAATTTATCAATGATGATACAAAATTTAGTGCAATAATAAGCTATATAAGCTAGAAATATTGCACTTAGAACTTACAATTTTGAACAATTCTTACATAGATCGAACAGATAATGATGTTTTAGCAATGTATTTACACTTAGATCATGTAAAATGCATTACAGGTGTTGTATGTACTACATTTGTAAAATCTTATATACGTTGTTGATGGTGTTGAACTTTGCACACAACTTTCAAATAAATCCCCAAACAAATGGCACCAGTGCCATAGTGTTGGTATCCAAATTTGTTCTCCCTTTCAAGTTGAGTAGCATCACATATTTGACATGGAGCTTAGAGACAGATAGATCATGATGTATGTTGTTTTATAGCCGGGGATGAGATCTAACTAGCCCTTTGTCACTCAGATTTGTGGAGAGATGGATAGCACCTTCAAGAGGATTTGACCTATCCTCACTACTTTAGGTCGTGCCTTTTGACCAGGGTGAGAGGACCCATAGTGTAACCTCTGTTTGATGAAGGAGATGGAGATATCCTTCTTTTACACAAATTTTATGAAGAAAACCTTGGGAAAATATGGTCAATACTCCATAATTTAACTCTCAAGAGTTGTCACTTCTAAAAGATGGAGATACTTTCAAAACAAGGCTAAGGTTACTAAAGACATTATGAAATCCTGATTGTTCTACATATTTTAGTAAATAGATTTTGTTCCTTTGTTGATATACAGGGAAAAAAAGGGTAGTTCAGGATGGATTCATGGTTTTTGAATAATTTTGGTGGGAGATTGAGTAGGATAAAGTTGATTATACCAGATCTTTGAGAAACTTCACAATAATGGACAACTCAACAAAAAATCTTCAGAATAGTTAAGACATTCCTTCAACCAGAAGGTGTGCTTCAATGGAGGCCTAGATCAACACATTTTCACACAATATTTGAGAATCTAACACAAAGGATTGAGTTAAAAGACTCAATTAAACACCAAAATATCTGATCAATCACACCTAAGGTACACCCAAAGACTTACAAACAATCTTTATCAACAAATGACTAGTGAAGTGATTTTAAATTATTTATCTCATCACAAGATGAAGGATCTTCTTGAAATGAAATTAAAATGCCACTAAATTGTCATAGGGATGAGATCTGTGTGATTTCACAAATATTTCAATGTAAGATTACAATAGGAACAAATAAAAACTACTTGCAGACATTCTGAAACAAAGCAAACACTAATTTCTCCAAGATTGACACAAATTAATTTCAAAATTGCTTAAATTCATCAGCAGGGGAAAGCTTCCAGAGAAATATCAGTGCTCGTCAATGGCTATACATCTGTAACCAACTTGACATGATAGAAAATCTAACACAAAAGAAATTAACAGGTTATCTCGGATTGGTCTCTCAGGAAGACAACTTTTCTCAAATTTTCTCTTAAGAATTCAACCCCGACCATTTGCAAGAGTATTCTCATTGCATTTATACATTTCACTTGCTCAAATTTCCCCAAAAAAGAAGAATATTCGAGGGACCTTTGCTTGTTACCAGTTTCCTTAGAAAGTGACATTTAACAAATTCACATCCGAAAGTTTCCAGGTGGACCAATTGTGAACTGATCACATTTCTCAGACACTCGACTAATGACTAGGATGTCATGCCACAAAATTTTTGACAATCCTTTTAATCATTTCTGATTCTCTCATGCGATAAATCCCCATTTTAATCATTCTCCGGAGGCTCTCTCTGCAATTTGGATCGACAGGAAATCCTTTTTGCTCTCAAGGAAACACCTTTTCCATCCTTTTGCATGCAACCTTCATCATTTCATCATTTTCCCTCTTTTTCCTCTGTAACTCTACCCCGCATCCATCTTCTCACGGTAATTCATGTTTTTTCAAGTGCCGAGTAATTCTAACTTCAAAATATCGATCTTAACATTCCTTGGACTCACAAATTAAGTTTTGAATCCATTCAATGGCACTTCTAGACATAAGCGACAAGGAATTTCATCAAAAATGAGGAAAAATAATGTGTATTCACATCTCCAGTGTCTTAGAGAAAAAATGCCCGAAAAATAGACATAGTACACAACAACCATTGATTATGCCCCTTCTCTACTTTATAATATAGCCGCCCACGTCTTCCCTTAGTGAAACTACAAAGGAGAAGTACAGGGAAAGTTTCCAAACAAGCATGGGCCTTCCACATTCCTTGGGCCCAAGAAAAATGCCTTTTGGCCTTTGAAAAGTCTCAGTAAAAAAAAGAGCCAGTGGAAACCTCCACATGTCTCAATGGCACATTTTGATATGGTCCCCAAAAGCTAGACCCCAAATAAGCATGGGCTCACCATGTGTCTCGGTCGATAGATTTTTAAAAAATTTGAAGGATCAGTGGAAGGTGCCATGTGTCTAGGGTTCGAGACAGTTTTCCTTGGCCATTGAAAATTCCAAGCAAGGGTAGAGTGAGTGGAAGCCTCCAAGTGTCCTCTTGGCGCTTCTTCAAAATAAAATTTAGGGGTTGGTCCCCAAACAGGCGCGGTCCCTCCATGTCTTCATAATGTTCCCATCTCATTTGAAGTTTATCCTAACTACCTGGTCAATCTAACTAGGGATGATCTGTTGAAAGAAGTTTTAAAGCTTCATCTAGCTACTCTTTGGTTTAAATATGAAACTTTGGTGCCTATCCTCTAGCCATACATTACTGAGGTCATTTATAGGCTTGTAAATACCATGTATCCTGTTGTAAAGCATGGTATTTCCAAAGGCAGTAGCGTGGTGAGCCATGTAAGTATAGAAAGTCAAAAAATTGAACCAGAGTTAATTTCATGGTCACAGATCAAAGTTCCAAAAGAATGGACTTTATCCAAAAGTTTCTAGAAACCATCATTAAAATCGGAAAATGCTACCTTGATAAATGAGTCAAAAATAATGTTACTTTGTCTTTTAGAAGTAAAAGTTCTTTATCCATTTTACCCAGATCTAGTTTTGTCCGCTCGATAATTATGTTTTCTCCTTAGGTGAGTCGTCAAAAAAACCTACAAAAGAAAAAGTAATTTGTGCAGTCATAATAGTCTAGTACATGACCCTAACACTGACTATTTATGGTGCAATGACTGTGAACAACTCATAAAGCAAAAGTATGTTCCATCTAATGGTCCAACCATTAGCATGGCGTCTAAAGCATCTCCTAGTTCTTCTTTTCCATCATTAGAGAGAGAAATTTTATCTCGGATCGATCTCAAAAACCGTATTCAGTATCAAAGGTCTGTAGATAGACAGATAGATCCATCTGAGTCCTCAAAAATGCTCAATTGGACTAATAAAGCTGTCAAAAATGTCCATGATAGGCTTTAGTCACAGGAGTCTATTTTAGCAGAAATGGAAAAGACCCTCAAAGCCATAGAATTAAACCAAAAGGGGATGTGTCTGGTGCTTTGAAGTTGTTAAATTCAAAGATTGATGATGTCAGTTTGTCTATAAAAAGAGTTGAGAAGCATGTTGAAAATACTGCTACTATTATATCTACCTATACAGATATCCCTAAGGTCATAACCCAAAATGTTGTAGATATTGTCCAACCTCTTGTTGATCATACTATAAGTATCAAGAGTGATGTGTCTTCTAAATTAGGTACTACCCATAAGTTAATACGATCCAGTCTACATCAAGTCGTTGACTCCAATATTGAAATCAGTCACAAGTTAGATATTGTCCAAGAATTAGTAAATCCTATCCCTGTCCTAGTACCCCGGATACATAAGATCTTGGAAAATACCAAGAAACACGATGAAGAAGAGCCAGATTGGTCAAAAGTTGTATCATGGAAAGAAGTTGCTCGGTTGTCGGGAACATCTTCCCAAAGACAAGTCTATTCTATCTCGGCATACTCCTTTATTTCGACTCGAGAAAAAGAAGATGATAAAAAGAAATCAATTGGCATGGTAAAGATTACTCTGAAGAAGCGAAAGTATGTTCATAGGAGAATCATCAGTACAACAATTTGAACCATTGTATGGAATAGCTAGAACCCAGACGCTTTAGCCAAATTGGTATAAGATATAATGTCATTCCATTGAATAAATTAAAGAAATGATTCATGGAATGATTGGCTGGTCAAATTCTCAGTTAACTTTGTATAAAAAGGATCCTCACAAGATTGCTGAAATAATTGCTAATGGATTTGTTGGAATACTAAAGGAATGGTGGGATGCTCATCCACACCAACAAGAAATTCTTGATGGAGGATATACTTCATTGGTTTATTGCTCTTATAAAAGAATTTATTGGTACTATTGATAATGATAAGCTCAAAAATACCTCTTTATTCTTAAGAGCTAGACTATGTGACATGAGTAGAATAAAAGAATATCAGTGTTATATGTAGAAATTGTATTATAATTCTGGCAATATAAATGATCCTACTATGAGAATGAGATATATAGAATCTTTTCCTCCTTACTTCTCTACAAAATACAAAAATCCATGCATGGAATACCTCCGATGAACTCGGCATGGGAGAAATCAATCAGATTATTGATGAAACAAATGCTAGGATTTGTCAAGAAAAGAAGGATCGAAAGGAAGCTATAAGGCACAAAAAGCCTTAGGTCACAAATTCTTCCAGATGATAGATATTGACCCTTTTGGGTATAGACCGAACACAGTCTTCCCAAAAAGAAGGTATGTTCAGATTGTTCTTCTTTTTCAAAAGGGAAGGGTCAAAGGAAGTATAAGAAGTATAAGAAATACAAGTAAGAAAAATAAATATTCTTTTAGAAATCCCTATAAGATATTTGTTTTCGGGAAGAAACAATATGTGGGTAGGAATAAAAAAATTTGTTCCTACATGTTTTATATGTAAAGGAAAGCATTATGCCAATGAGTGTCCTCAAAAGGATACATAAAAAGGAAAAGCTAAGGTAAATACTCTTACTTTGCAAAGGGTATTACGAGATAAGGAATATTGTTTAATCGGTGATTGAAAGTTATTCTTTAGATGTTTCCTATCGGTCTTCGAAGAATATCTCCAAATAAATGTTGTGCAATGTTGATTAGGTAGTGATAGCACTACTTCTGGATATGATTCTTTCCCATCATTTGTCAATATGATTTATGTAAATATACATGCGACTTCCCGCATCCAATGATGCCATGGTCTTGAGAACTTCTTCTCAAAAATCTACAATTAACACAAAGTGAATTTAAAGATTTGTCCCAGGGACACCACAAAAAGATATCTCTGTCTCAAAAATTTAGAGAGTTAGAAATAAAATATGCTCGGTAGCTGCAAGCCAAACATTGGTCAAGAATTAAAGAAGAAGAAGAGGAAGAACAAAAAGCAAAGAAAATTTTATATTGTAAAGAAAAATCATATTCTCCAGTTCCATCAAGGCCTCCATTTCAAGGACGAGTTCGTTAGCATCAAACTCCCTATAGGGGAAGAGGTCGAGGCAAAGGTGGAAGAGGATCTCCTCCAAGAAGAAAATTCCCATTTCTCTTTCTGAAGAGAATATGCAAGAAGAAGAATATCGGGGACCTATCCCAAGCATTCCTAGTACTATGCCTAGTACTTATATAATAATTCCTAATCCGAGAAATAATGAAGACACGGAGAAAGAATAGAATTGAGTTTCTCCAGAAGATAATTGCAAGCCACCAATGAGTACAAGAGACTCATTGAAGAAGAAGAAAGAGATAAAAAAGAAGCTAAAGATGAAGAAGATCTTGAAGAAGCTTATCAGCAAATTCTTCATCAAGAAGCAGAGGCATCTGTCTCAGAGAAGATCCAAACATAGAGGTATGCACCATCAAAAGTGCTCAAAATCCTTTTATATCTATCATTATTTGCATCCCCAATATTAAGCCATACTCAATAGATGCCATGATAGATACAGGAGTAGACATTAGTCTGTGAAGATCTAGAGCCATACCTCCATATTGCTGGACTGAGACATACTTAAAAATCAATTTTGATAAAAAAGAAGTTGCCTCTAGATTTGTTGCTTATGTCCTCTGTCGGGATAGAAGGATATACAAGAACCTTAAAATTTTACCAGCATAATATGATATCCTATGATTGCCTAATAGGTGTAGATTCCTTACAAGATTGTGAAACTTTTAGTCTCACCAAGGATTATATTTCTCTGTTTAATCACGATATAAAAATCCCTAAAAGTATACATTCCAGGACTATAGTTCCTTTACCGAGCATAAAAATGATCCCAATCATGAATGGATACATAAATCTATAGCTCTGTGTAAAACAAATATAGATGATATTTTCTCAAAGATCAAGAAAGATCTTTTCTCTGATAATCCACATGCTTTCATCTCCAGAAGAAAGCATATCTACTCTCTTGATTTGACTCCTAAAAGATGGTAAAGGCAATGAGATTGTTCCCAAATTCAAAGCTCATCATAGAGGAATGATTCCCTCTGAAAGAAAATAATGTCAGGAAGAAATCAAAAATTATTACAAGGAGGATTCATCCAAGAGTCAAATTCTCCATGGGCATGTGTTGCTTTCTATGTCAACAAGAGGAGTGAGCAGATCCGTCAAAAGAAAAGGCTTGTAGTTGATTATAAGCCTTTAAATAAGTTTGTTTCTGTAGTTCAACACCCAATTCCTGCCAAGGATGATTTGCTTGCAAGAATCAAAGGATCAAAGGTCTACAACAAATTTGACCTCAAGAGTGGTTTCTAGAAAATCTTTCTTAAGCCTGAAGATACATACAAAACTGCATTTGTTGTTCTAGGAGGTCAGTATGAGTGGAAAGTTCTTCCTTTTGGTTTAAAAACTGCACCTTCTATTTTTCGAAAAAAATGGATTCCATATTTGGTGATCTTTCTGAATTCTTATTAGTATATATTGATGATATACTAATATTTTCCAAATCACCAAAAGAACATATTGATCACCTTGAAAAATTCTATGAGAAAGTATACAAAAATGGTTTATGCTTATCTCCTACAAAAATGGATGTTTTCAAAGATGAAATGGATTTTTGGGAATAAAGATAAAAGATGGATCCATTGAAATGCAGAATCATATTGTATCTAAAATCCAAGAATTTCCTGATCAAATTAAGAAAAAGAACAGTTGCAAAGATTTCTTGGATGTGTGAATTATGTTGCAGGATTCTATAAAAATATTGTTGCTTGACAAGATTCTTGAATAAAAGACTAAAAAAGAATGCTCCTACATGGTGAAGAAGAAATGACTCGAGGCCGTTAGAAGAATCAAGAAACAGGTTTTAAATGTGCCTGCTATGTCCTTGCCTGGACAAGGATTGAAAATTATTGAAACAGATGCAAGTGAAAACTATTGGGGAGTTGTTCTCAAAGAAAGAACAGAGAATGGAAAAGAAAATATATGTAGGTATGCATATAGTTCCTTTCAAGGATCTGAGTTGAAATATCATTCAACTCATAAAGAAATTCTTGCTGCCAAGAAAGCCATCAAAGCTTTCTTATTTTTCATTCAAAATGAACATTTCATTCTTAGGTCAGATTTGAAAGATTTCAAAGCAAGAATGAATAATGGTGATCCAGCTAATAAAACTACATTCAATAGATTGCAGAGATGGGGAATGTGGTTCGATAATTTCAGTTTTGATATCGAACACATTAAAGGAAAGGAAAACTCTCTTGCTGACTTTGCCAGCAGAGAATTGAATCATTCCAGGAATGTAAATGTTACTCAGATTTTTCATGAGTTTGTAGAAAGTATATGGGATACCAGAACTTGTCAAAATTATCTGGATTCAAAAAGAGGTGTGACAATACAATGTCTTGGGAAGCACAACATCTACTTACTGTCCGGAGATATTATTTCGATCTCTCCATATCGGACCTTTGAAGTAGCCTACGGGTTTGTAGATCCGAGAAGTCCCAACAACTGAATTTCATTCTAGACAAGATCTCATGGTATTCTACACATTAAAATGGCAATGGAGACATTCCAGATATGTTGAACCTGCTAATGATGATATGTCAATTGAAGGGTTACGATTAAGACAATTGGTTCTTAGACCAAATGTTTTATGGAGATTTGAATTCTCAAGATTATGGCCTGAAGGTCATCCACTGGAAAATGATATCGGAATCGGCCAAGCACTCCTGGAGATCGGCAATACATTGCCAATCATTTTAAGTATTTTCTTTCCAAATTTCTCCCTACTAAAATTTTTTGACAGTCCATTGTTAAATGTTTCTCCTGATACTGCCAGAAATATTTTGATAAATTGTAAAATAAATTGGTATGTAAAAGTACAATATTATCTTAGGACTAATTTGTATCAGGGACATCATACGAATCCCAATGGCCAACTTTGGAGAAAGATTATTCTCCATCACACCATGAACGTGCATCCCCTAAAGCACTGGGTAATTCTTGCAGATTCCAAATCAAGTATCTTTTCCCTACAAGGCGCCACCTCAACAAAAATTAAGACAAGACAACATCCATATCCAGAGCTGGTATGAGTGCAATACTTGTGATCCTTACTTTGCAGAAAGGCATGAAAGGGAAGAATCATCCAGCTCATCTGATGATGATAGTGGTCCCAGTGTTTAGTATAGTCCATAATAGCTATGATGACAGGCTTGTTGTCATCCGTAAATAAAGCTAGATAAGATTCTACTTTTGGTCTTATCGAAAGCATGGTGGACCTCCCCACTATCTAAAGGCGTTATCATGAGTGGCGTGTACTCATGCATGTCATCCTACTTTTGATAAAGTAGGAATCTTTTGGTCACCTAGGTAACTAGTCTTCGATTTCTAGGTTTGCCCTTTGATCCGGTGAAAAGCCTCTCACATTCCTATAAATAGGCATGTTGAGACTCATTCACTACACCGAAGATCATTGGAGCTCAAGTGGAGTTTGGTAGTCTAAAGAATTGTAAGTAAGTTTATGTTTTAAGATATACGCTTATTTGTAATTGAGCATAAACTTGTGTATCGAGCTATCATGTTATTTTTATGAAATATGAAAAGTTAACTTGGTTAGAACGTTAATAAATATGTTTGCGGGTGTGGTTTTAAATTTAATTTGGTGTGATATTCGATAATAAATGATTCGTTTAGAAATTTGGGGAATCGAAATCGATCTTGGACTTTGGAAGGCCAAAAGTGATGATAAACAATCGGTGGATCAAAATTAGTGGAAGGCCGAAAGCCATGATATTTCCTTCTTCTCAATACTCGTCTACCCATTTACCTAGTGCAATGCAACCAAAATTTTAGTATGGGATTAGTTGATTAATTTCTTTTAATATTTTTAAAAATCGGAGGAGTTCTCTTTTTTTCGTTTATTGAAAATGTCACAAAAATTACGTTACAAACAGCATAAACAAGAAAAAGTAAAAAACTAACTTCTTCTTAAAAAAAGTAATTGATTTAGCTTCAATCTTTTTCATTTGTGGGGCTTTCTAGTAACTCTTTCTTACGGTGGGATGGTGTTTTGCATTTTTCTTCCCATCTCATTCTACACCATCTTATTTAACTTATTGAAGTTGGTTGTTACAAATAAAATGAATGTTTCGTATATTAAATGAAATGGTTTTAAATGAAACGAATCCATTGAAGGATGTGTCTGTTATATTTGGGTGATGCACACTATTTTGGTTTTCCTTTGGTAAGAAAGGGGATACGTTGTTTAAAAACTTGTTTGATTGTGCTCAATTGTTTGATGATGCACAAATTTAGGAGAAAGTTATTCTTTTATTTTTAATTTGTGTTAAGTAGGTTATTGTTTTTATTTTCTAATTTTTGTTTATAGACATTTATCATTCTTGGCATGTAAAGCGTGTCTTTGTAACAAATGATTGGTTTTCCATCAACGACTCTCCTTCAGAAGATCAAATCTTAGGGCCCACTCCATTGCAAGTTGAATGGAAGATTTTATCCTAACTACATCCTACTAATTTCATATGCCTTGACAACTTCAACATGCTAGGCCTTCAAGACTCTATCTACCCCGCATCACAATTGGGTCCATAATGTTTTTCCTCTTTATTTTCATGAAATTGGACCATCTTTCATTGATATGTGCAAGACCACTACAACTATCTTTTCTAGATGCATAATTCCACATCCAGTACAACACCTTTATCTGTAGAACAAAAACATGATTTTTCTACAATTCTCAGTCATTACAAGAAAGGAATACTTTCAACCCCTTTGAAATTTATTATCCAAGGTACTACAGGAATAGGTAAATATTTTGTCATAAACAATATCCGCTCCATATTATTGTCAACATTCCCCTAACAACTATCTCCCCTCCTAGTTCTTGCTCGACAAGAGTTACCACATTCAACATTTCCACATCAACTATAGATCTTTGCATTGTGCATTCCAAAGAAAGGAAATCAAACCGCTAAAAGGCATATCATTTCCTTTTCTTCAACAATCCCTAGAACATGTTCACTACATTCTCATTGACAAAATGAGCTTCATAGGCCCCATACTCCTCGCCAAAATTGACTTCCATCTTTTTGAGGCCTTCCCTCGCTTCAAATATTCCACTTTTGGTAATAGATCCATCATTCTCATTGGTGACCTTGGCCAACTCCCTCCTGTCAAGGACGTTCCACTCTATGTTGGTCACTCTTATGGAACAAACCTATGGTTTAGCTTCACAACATGTATCACGCTTACTACAATCTTTAGGTAGCAAGGTTCGGATGATGCCCAAATTTATTTTTAACAAGCTGTTGAATATCAAATATGGAATCCCACCTTTGGTGGAAGACTAGAAAACACTTATGCAATGAAGCAGGACTCTCGAGATAGCTATCATTGACATTACACCTTTCCTTCTAGCTCCACATTTGTTCACAAGAAATGAACTTGTCGATCAACACAATCTCAACATGTTGAAATCCCTCAATGCTCCAATAACATGCTCCAATGTTGAGCTCACTAGGCTCAACAGTTCAGAGGAACATGATGAAGAACAACTAGAACAAATAATTCTCCTATGTAAGCAACAAAAGGTTATGCTCACCGCAAATTTATGGGTTGAAGCTAGACTTGTGAATGGCTCCATTAGCACTGTTGTCAACATCATCTACACCCCTTCTTCGTCTCCTCCAGCTCTTCCACTTTTAGTTGTCATCGACTTTGATAAATACAATTTCCCTCCCTTGAATCCACATATCCACCCATGTTCCCACCAATATCTAGAGGGAACCATAAACAACTTCATTTAAAAATGGCTTGGACCCTTATAATCCACAAGACCAAAGGGATTATTGTACCTAAGCCAAATTTGGACATAGAATCTTAAAAATGACCTAAACTTACATTAAGCTATGCAATGTCCGAGTCCCCTCCCTAGAATACCTACACATTTCACCTTCCTTCTCTTTCAAATGTTACTCCGAATGTCCCAATCCTGTCACCTCCTTAAAATAATTCATTCTTCCCCTCATATCTATGTTTGCGTGCACATCGCATGATCTGTCGTGTGATTTCTAGTGCTTAGATTTTTGTGATATTGTTTAGATGGACATACATTATGCCCTCAAATCATAGAAACTCGAGAAAATCCAAGTTTTTTTCTCGCCCAATGTGCATCGGACCCCTTTCATTTTTGTAATTTCTAGACTGTCACTAATTATCATCATTTAGGTGGATAAAAGTTTTGACAATCACTCGCTAATTGAATAAGATTGGGAAAGAAACGTAATCTAAATATGTAACCATCTCAAATTTCTATACAAGAAACTCATGAATAGAAAAATACTTTGCCCAAAATTATGATTGATAGATTTGAATACCTAGCTACAACAATCTTTACACTATAATGTACGTCAACATTGATAATTGAAGAAGGAAACAATTTTCTTGGATTTCATATTGCCAAAAATAGAATTGAACATATTATGTTATGTGATAGGAACATTGATTGAAGTATAGATATTCATTAATGCAAAGTTGTAGTTTTTGCGGAAGAGAACACGATTATATGTTTTTTGGCATTGATTTTACTCCTTTAGTTATAGAATTAAATGAATATAATAAAAAAATGTAGTCATATTCTTGTATAGAATGAAGCTAATCTGAGTGGAGGCACTCTCCCGACGGAGGGAGGAGGGATTTCCCTCTCAATCCAAAGTTTTCCTAGAAATTAGAAATCCAAATAGAAATGTGTGAAAGAAACTCGATTAAGAAGACGAACGAGAGGTGCGCTTCTGTAACTCTAGCACAAAATTGGAGTCACATTTTCTAGGGTTTCACATTCCCCTGCAAGACCATGGCCCTTTTAGGATCTGTGGGAATTTATTGCTATAGTTTCTCCTACGGATTCTCACCCTCTGGGCGTTCCCTATATAATGTCTTCACCATGTTCAAACCTAGTTATTTTAACCGAGCTAGGAAATAGTGGAGTGAGAAATGGCACCATTGGCAAAGCAACCCAATAAATTCATCCCAAATGTATTCCACGAGGTAATATTTTTCCTCCTAATGTAGTTCTGCCCATTCTTGAATTTAATGTTGTTTTTTAATGGTTAGAGTAGTTTTTCCTCATTGGGTATTTTGTGGGTCCAATCCCCTCTAAAAGCATGCTTAAATTCTAGGTTAACATAGTTTGGACTCCGCATGGATTCTACCTAGATAGGAGTCAAAACATGACATGGGGTTTCTTTATTTTTCATTTTATGACCTCGCTTAATGCACTCAGTATTTTGGCTAAGCAAACCACTTGGTATGTCTACAAATCCTTGTTTGTATTAACACCCGGCACAAGGACTTTGTGGTATATGAATATACTGCCCTTAAAGTGCCTGTATGGGTTGAATTTCCTAGTCTAACTTTTCCATGCATGCACTTTCTACCACAAATTTCCATTTCACTTGGGTGAGTAGTCTTCTAGAAGTCGATAAGTTTTACAATTCTCAACCGCAGAAGTCATTATGCATTGAGATTGATCTCTCGCATGATCTAAAGGAATTTACGGATATCCAGATGGGAGATAAACATTATTCCCATCAGGTCATGTATATCAATTTACCTAACACTTGCTTGTTTCTAGACATCTCGATTACAAGATCAAGGATCTGTCCACTCTATGTACCCCGAATGCGCCCTGTGGCCAAACAAACTTCGGAGCCCATAAAACCTCATCGGGAGGAAGGTTGGAAATTTTTTCAAAGGCCGAAACATAAGAACAAAGCCCAACAATCCAAAGCCTCTAGCTCCCATGTTCATTGGGAGCTAGTTGTTAGAGATAAATCTCTCGTATCCCCTTTAAGGAACCTATAATTGTTGCTAAAGAACCAACTACTACTGCAATCTCAATTTCTCAATTGCCCAAGTACTCCAACACACCCCTTGTGGCATCGATTCTCATGGACCAAACAAATTATGTTTCTCATGCTTCCATCCAACACTCAATTCCACTACTATTGCCAAGCAATTTACAAGGGTCGTCCAAACGGCCCCGAAGTCCTTACCACATATCTCGAGACCATTTCCTAGCATGCAACATGGATTCCACTAAAGTGGAATACAACATTGAAAGTACGCCTATAGGAAATAAGTTGATCTACATGAATTTTCACATCATAATGTTTCTCATTTCCTACATAATCAATATGATTCCCTTGATGGCTTGGAGGATGGGGATATGGCTCTCGACCAATGTTTTCCATGAATTGTCTATCTTGCAATGTTCAAGGTCTTACAGATCGCTATCATAAGTATGTTGTACGTGAAACTTGACAACGATGTGCAAAATTGGATGTTTTTTTTTATGAAGTAAAAATTATAGGTTTTTAGTTACAAATGGTTTGCAAATCAATCTGGCTTGACAACTTGGCTTTTGTAGCAATCATGAAGCATGGTGTGGGGGATTAATTTCACTTTTTTTTCCCAAATGGCGGCCCTTATTAATTGACCATGGTATCGACCCCACTAACCATGTCATATGGGTCCTCTTTAATATATATGGCCACTCATTTGGGCTCATAAATATTTATGCCTCTAATGATGCGGCCGAAAGGGCCGATTTGTGGTGGTGGATAGCCAAATCCGCTCTCAATTACTACTAGTGAATAATTGGAGATTTTAATATGGTTGAAACCCCTAATGATAAATGTGGCCACTTTCCTATGAGGTGGACACCTATTGAAAGGAAGCGTGGTACTTCATGAGAAATTAATATGGTTTTTTTATCGAACGCTCTCACTTTCCTACCTCTACAACTTGGTATATGTGGACCAATATTCATGGAGGGATGGATCACCTTATGAAATAGATTGATAGGTCCATGTTGTTAGCTCAAAACTATTTTTGAGTTCCATAGCATTTATTCTATGCCAGTGGAGGTCATGCCTAACTTTTTCCTTTTGGACCACTCTCCTATACGATTTCGTATATGTTGGAATGATGCATGCCCCTTTTATCATAAAGGCCAATTATTTCTTAATACTACCTTGATGCAATATAGTCCCACTATCAATCATATCAAATGGGTTTGGAATTTAATTCCATGACCCAATCATTGTCAGCAGTTTCATCAACCTATGCAAGCCAGTTGGATATAATGGTGGGAAGATGCACTGACTCGGACCACCAAATTTCTTATAATCTACATGGCCGACGGATGGAAAACATTTAGTGCCACTCATACACCACTAACACCTCATCTCTCAACCGTGTGATGGTTGCACTTTAAGGTGATCCCTTCTCTCGACATTTTGTAATTGCAAGTTGCAACATTCTAGCATGAAATCCAAATTACAGATAACTATAATGCCAATGGCGCTCAAATCTGGGCTCGATTGCATTGGCTCAAGATTGGAGATCAGCTTTCAAAAGAATTCTTTCTTTCTCTCCAAGCCATAAATCCTTCTCAACAAATCTGATCTATCATAGACAATGATCGTCAGCTTACGGACCCAAAACTTATGTTGCAATCCTTTGTACGACATTAGAAGCTTGTCTTCCAAGCTCAACCACACTCTGTAGCTCATCGAGCTACTCTTGATCAATGTTCGGGTGTTGTTTCGCAAAAACTATCAAAGGCTCAAAAGGTGATCTACAAAAGAATGCTCACCATTGAAGACCTCCATGAAGCCACTCTGTAAATGGCTAATGATAAAGCATCAGGATGTAATGGATTCTCTTGTGAATTTTATAAAGCTCTTTGGCATTCTCGCAGGAAAGAAAATTTTCATGTCTATCTTGAAGGATTTCATAACCAATCCCTATAGCCACGCATTATTAAGGGAAACATCAAATTTATTCCTAAGCAAGGAGATCCCGAGAAAATCACTTGTTGGCGGCTGATTATGTTATTGAATGTCTCCTACAAAATCATTTCTAAAGCATTAGCTCTACGATTTCGTAATCTTCTGCCTATTATTATTCATCCAGAACAAACAGGCTTCATAAAGGGACATTTCATCCTAGATAACATCATCGTGGTGTGGGAAGGCATGGAATGGGCTTACAGATCTCAACAGATCACCATATTTATCAAGATTGACTTTGAGAAGGCTTGTGATCGGATGGAATGGCCATTCATTCTCATCATGTTTTAGGCCCTTGGCTTTGGACCCATTTTTATTCAATCCATCAATATGGTTTTGTAGACGCCTCTACTCAAATTTATATTAATGGCCTCATCTCATAGCCATTTGGTATTTTTTGGTTTATTAGAAAAGGCTGTCCTCTTGCCATTGCATTGTATGTGCTAGTGGCCAAAGGTTTTGGTTATCTCTTAGCTCATGCCAAAGCACAGGGTCTTGTTCGTGGAAACTCATTTCCTGATGAGCCCAATTCACAACTTCTCAATGGTCATTTTGTAGATGATTCCTTCCTTACTCTTATTGAGGATGAAACTAACTTTTGCAATGTTATGCAATGTTTGGATACTTTTATCTAGCTTATGGCTCATCCATTCAATGGAAAAAAACCCAATGTTACCGACAATATTTCCTTCCCACACCAGACTAGCTTGCCACCTTTGATTGGAAAATTCTACATCATGGTGATATTTTCAAAGTTTTTGGTATTCCTTTTACTTTTCAAGCCTCCCCAGGTGAACTATGGAATTATTTCATTCAACGTGTGGCAAAAAGATTTGAATATTGGATCACAAGACATTTATCCCTAAGCTGGAAAATTCCAAATTTGTTATAAAGTTCTTTCAACCACCCATGTTTATTAGTCATCTTGTTGAATTCCTTCCAAAGCATCCATTCATAAACTGGAAAAATTGCTCAAAGCATTTTTATGGGCTAATGCTTATTTGGAAAAGGTTTTCATCGAGGTAGCCTTGGATATCTATTGTTTTCCTTGTAATTATGAAGGCCTCAAGCTTATTCACATTCAATGTCAAGGGCAAGTTCTTTTTGTTATGTGGATTATCAGAATCATTACTATCTAAGAAGCTTGGAAAGTTCTCATACGACATGGAATTGCAAAAGATTCTCCTTATGGCCAACCTACATGAAAAGGCCTAGCATTTTCAATTTTCTCATCACTCCTCTGCCTATTAAAATTATTGGCACCTTTGTGCTTAATAGTATTTAGAAAGCATGGGAATGTGTCAAAATATAGATTTTGTGGAAGGGGGATGGATTTTTTAATGGGATTTCTCTCAATCAACAATCTCTCTAGTGGTCACCGATTTTTCAATCCCAAGATAAATGCTTAGCAGAGGTCTCGGGAATCTTTACACTCAAATTATTTAAGCACATAATTCGCACCATCGAGGACTTCTTCTGCAAAAATTCTCAATCCTGGTTATCTTGGCCATATTTTAATGCTCTTTTTCGGATTTCTAACCAAGATTAGGATACTTTAACTACTGTGATCAATTCAATTCCTGATCACATGTTTCATAAGATTGTTGTGCATTCCTCTCACCCATGGTGGACAGATTGGAAGTGGTATGATGATACTCCTTTCTGTAACTACAAATCCAACCAAGGCTATCATTTTCACTTGCCCCATTTACCCATGGTGGAAAAACTTAATACTCGTTGGGGAATTCATGTCGGTTTGTCTACAGGTAGGTGATTTGAAATTGTTTGGACTATATGTGTGGAGCCAAAATTTCTCATTTCCTTCGGTGTATTCTACAAAAAGGCCTTCCTATCGGGGATCATCTTGTTAAAATTGCAATCTAGACTCCCAAATTCCCCTTCTATGGACATTTAAAAAAATCGATGTCTTCTAGTTATGTCCCAAAGATCAAATTGCACTGGAACTAGATCCATTCATTTTCGTTTTCTTCACAACCCCACTATATCACTTGCACAAAGCATATTCTCATTGGAAATAATCCCAAACTTTTGCCTATGTTCACCCAGATTTGGCATGTTTTCAGAGGGGATATTCTATTTTGGATATGGAAAGAAATAAATGTTTTTTCTTTGTTAATTATGTATTTTATCAATCTTTCTCGATTTGAAATGAATCTATGGTGATCTCTAATGTGCTTCGAATTTTCAAGTTCGGGAAAACAAGGTGGCTCTTGGGGTGGATCACCTCTAGACACACTCAGTAGTGCAACTAGGGTAAGCCCCATGCAATGTTTCGTGAGTGCCTCTATCTCCTACCAGGCTCTCCTCACCTTCATCCCATGGTCTCGACACACCCGATCTCAAGGTCATGCTTTTAGCTATACCCACGACTCTCAGGTCGTTACATCTATGTACTCACTAGCCATCTTACCTCCGTGCAAAGGCTCTGTCACATTTGTTGGCTAACCAGCATAGCTGGGGCTTGCTACCCTACCAACATAGGTGGGACTCTCCTTCTACCATTGCTTCCCAATAGGACACTTGGCACCCACCGCCACCTCCACCACCATTTGAAAAATTCCCTCACCTTATCCTCGTCATTCCTATGCTCAGGGAAATGGACCTAGAGGAAGAAATTATTGCTAGTTGGGAGCTTCTAGATGCTAGAAAGGACCTTCCTAGTTCATGGTGGCGGAATATTGGGATCCGCCTCCTTCGGGTATGTTTGGTGTTCTTGCTTAATAGTGCTTTTTTAAAATAAAAATTTAGGCAATGCATTTTTCGTTGTTCTCTCCTAGGCTCGGCCTAGTTTGACTATTTTTACTTCTAGGCTCAGCCTAGCTTTGTTTTGTGGTTTTAGTGCATGCTCTCATACCATCCACTTTTTGTTGAAATCTATCTTGTATCTTATTGCATTAATATAAATATAAGATCCATTTTCTTTAAAAAAATAAATGTGCAACATCTTTTAATATCTCAATGCCTTACTATAAAGATTCTCCCCAAATAAAGATAGCGCACTCTAGTTGGTTTGAAATTCTTACGGTACCATAGTGTCCCCCTATATAATTATTTATAGCCTTCATATTCACCCTGAGGTGTGGCCCAATTTTAATAAGTTATAGTATCGATAGGTCATTTTCATCTTAACTACCCCTCTCACCCCCATTTGTAACTTTATGAAAATGTGATCTAAAATAGGGGTAACTTTATAGAGACGGGATATAGAATAGGGGTGTGGGGTTAGAGATGGATAGTGGAGTGCGAGGCCATGGTCTAGTAGTCGGAAACTCTATAACTTTCATGTAACTATCAGTATACTACCTTTTTAAGGTTTCTTAAGGACCATATCATTCTATATAGATTGAAAAATGTAGAAAATATGGAAGTAGCAAGTGATCGATTTTTGCACATAATACTCTTTATTCATGTTAGCATTATAACATTTGATATCTCTAGTGTTAGACATATGACAACAAATTTAAATGTTGGACCCTTTTACGTAATGATTTGTAGCTCACTTCCCAAAAATGGATGTGGAAGTGCTTTCCCCCTCTATTGTCACGGGGGAGTCCAAGGGAGGTTGCGACCTGTTATAGAGCCCCCTTGATGTGAGTGTCGGGTTGGAGCCCACAAACAAAACTTTAAGAATTAAATCCTTTGTTTCTAAAACGATGAATTCAATTGAATTTTGTTTTTAAGAATGAAAATCATAATGGCATATTCCCACTCTATTTTTAGGAGGAGGAATCCCAATTTTACTTCTCCAATTAGGTGTAGTTATCTTTGTGGAGATCCAAAATAGCTCATAAAAGTTCACATGTAATCAATTCATCTTGAGTTAACAAAATCTTGATATCTTCCACTATGGATGTTTCTAAAGCACTCGGTTGGTGCTTAACCACATAAATCTAGTTTTCATCTCTTGCATGCAGTTTAATATTCTATATATTTTTTTAATATATATATCTATAAACCATTTTTACTATTGAATGCTCCACTTATTCATTGCCACAAATTACTTGGTTTCCTAACATCGAGGAGAGAACCCCCTAAAGATAGAGGGTGCTAGTGAACCACAATGCTCTCCCTTGAGTGATTTATAGAATGTCCGACTCTTATCGACCCACATATCATAATACTGAGATGATAATCTCTATAGGAGGTGGGTGAGTAAATATAAAAGATAATATAGAGAGAGAGGGGAGGAGGGGGGGCACAATTATATCTATAGAAAAGTTAGAGCTAAGTGATGGGTGCTTCTCATGTGATTCCTAAGAAGAGAGATCATTTCTTGTATAAAGAACTTGAGCTTCAATACATTTTCGGTGCATTGAAGCTAGATTGGTGAGCTATTTTTCTCTCTTCAAAGGATGGTTCATTTTAAGCCCACCTCCCATATGCCATCTCATCTAATTTCCTCACTTTCCACCGAGTGACTTCTTAGGAACCTTACTATAGGATCTAGGGTGTTTCCTCTCGACTCTAATTCTTATCTCCTAAAATTGATGTGCTTACTAAAATGTCTTATACATAGATTTTCCATGAGGTTCGTTAATATTTGGGCAAGCCAAGCCCATTGAGTTCTCTAAGTCAGGCCATAAGATTGCACACTTGACTGAAATGGATTTTGTTGAAAACCAGCTATGTCCAATCTTAATTGGGCTTCACCCTTATTCACAATTCAACCTCGTATTTTCCAACATATGTGAATGTGGTCCTCCAGAGCCTATTGTATCTCTCATGAACCTTCTCATGGATAGATAAATCAATTTTAGGTCAAATTGGAGCAACATTCCTCTATAGAAAGTATCCATAATTATAAATCCCTTTATATAGGGATAAGATAAAATCTAGTTTGGAGGAGATAAGGGTCAAGACCTCCCACTCCGCCTCTCATAGATATTTTATGATACCATGTATACTGAGATGGTAAATTTTATTTTTCATACATGAAATGGCTTAATCCACTCTTCCCATTTTCTCCACGACCCATTTTAAATTTTGTACGTCACTAGCACCACACTCACTCTCGGTTATAAACTAAGGACAACAATGATGCATGGTAGATATAACCCCACACTACGATTGACTAGTCGTTTACGTAGATAAAATTTTAGATTTATTGCATTCTTTTCACCTTTCCTCATGATACTTGTATTCTATCAATAATTGATGAATACTCGGGCTTCGAATGTGGTCCCCCGACTCAAACACTTTATATTTTACTTTAGGAGGAAGAATCAATCAATACTAGTGGTCTCCTTACTATAACCATATAATTCAAAGGGTAACTAATGCCCCCTACCTATATATGGTAACTCAAACTATGTAACTACAATACCATAGTGAATCTATATAGGGGTGACATTTCCTTAATATTTGGTCATATATTGAGATATGTATGGTCAATTTCTTGATCGCATAATCTCTTATCATGTCTTATCACATACATTTATGATTTCATATACTTAGTAAGTATCTTTAGTGCTTTACATAACATAATAATGTGTGTGTAGGAGTTAGTAGCCAATAGAATATCAAAATAACATGAAAATTTGAGTCCGATTATATGCTTTGTAGGTTCCCCCTTGAAGTGTCTAACTAATTATACTTGCATATTGTGACCATTCCTCTATAATTTGGTGTTTTGTGGTGTTATATTATTTCTACGATATTCAAATCTCTCAAAGTAATTTCATCATCGAAGGGCTCCATATCATAGAAATTATTTTTTTAGTAGACGATTCCATAGTAATCTAGTTGTTCAAGTATAGGGCACCGAGAAATCTAGAGCTATAGGCCCTAAAAAATAAAGAAAATCTATAGACTATGAAGGAGGGAAAACCAACCTATAGGGATATCACATTCTTTACCTAGATCTACCAACAATTTTAGAATTACCCCCAGTTCTTCCATCATCCACATATTGGACAATGAATTGCACAAAGAATAATATGCTTGATCCCCCTCCCCGTACATGATTACTAATAGTAGCAACATAGAGATAGAGAGGGGAAATCCTATTAAGAAAGGGTGCCCTCTATATATGTCTAGCCGAACTAGAACTATCTAGAGGCCGTTAGAACTATAGCCATCTCCCGGGGCCCTATCTATATCTATTTGAGGATGTTGGCATGGGGAGTTTGATTATCGTAAATCTCTATATTGGGTGTGGGGATTCGCAAGTGCATATTTTCCCAATCTACTTTCACTTACTACTACTAATGAGGACTTGGTTTATTTCCTTTCCTCTATCTACCTAGATTTTTAGTTTCTTATGTCTTGTTTGTGGACACAGTTTCCTAATCGAGAGATGCATTGATCACGACGATATCTCCTCATGGTCTTTCACATTTGGAAGTGTCATTCCCTCTAAATTCATAGGCATCTAATTAATGCATTCTATCATGTGGTAGGCATTGAACTTACCAATATTTATATTGGCACAACCCCTACAAAGATAAATCAAGGGATGGTCCCTATCTACCTATCTATATATCATATCATATCATATCCATATGGCTAGAAGATAGATCGAGAGATGGTCTACTCTACTCTACTCTACTCTACTCCTTCTCCCCCTCCTCGACTGTATGGATAGATGGCCCCAACAAACTATGAACCTTTGGCAAATCAAGCGTTGAAGTAGAAATGCCCCCATCTAGGCCCAGAGGGCCGGACCGAATAGGAAACTAGTGAGAGATATATAGATAGGGGAAAAAACTCTACAAATTTAACACAGGTATTGAACAAATATTGAATCTATGTGACCAGAATTATTTGTTCATCAATGAAAACAAATTATAAAAAATGACATTCTATTATAATTCATTCACATGTGTGCACTCCCCCAACTGCTTATGTGTCGGCATGGCTAGGGGCATGTCGGGTAAGGGGAGAAGGAAAAATCCTTTGGAGGAAAGGAATGCTAACAACGTCTATATGGGAATTTTCCCTAACTTCTCCTACCCACCCCTCCCCTCCTCTCGGATGTGAAATTGGAGATATGGCTATGATTTCCACCCCCATCTATATAGATCGAGGGCCCGAATCTCCTTCTTATGACCTAGGTGGGCGATTCCCTACGTATAGAGAGAATTCTCTATCTCTCCGATCACTACCAATCGAGGGAAACTATATAGTATGGGCGAATTGACATCGGATTGGAAAGCCAGCCCCTATCTCTCTATGGGGTGGGTGGATTGAATTCGAACCAGGCGGAGTCGCGGAGGCAAGGCATTCATTTTCTTCTTTCCATCTTTCTACCCATATCTCTATCTATAAAAGAGATGTGTGAGATACATTCAACAACCCCCTTGGATTTAGTTTGTTCATTTTCCCCGTGAGAGATAGACACGAAAATATCGGCCTAATGGTCAAACCTATCTGATAGGCACGCATAGGGGAAAAAGCACTACGTGTGGGAATCGACAACACAAACGCTTCGTTATCATAAACATGACCCTTTAAGGGCTAGTGAAAACAAATCCGAGAGCTGTATATAATAATCATGATATCAATCACCAATCGGTCTTATCATGTATTATCTACTGGGCTCACCTTCCGCCCCTCCCTTATATATATATATATATATATATATATATATATATATATATATATATATATATATATATATATATCGAGGCCCCTTATCTCCCTATCTAAGGGGCTCTCCCATTGGCCTAGGGTTCCTCCCCTAGAGAACTCTATGGTATGGCTATCACCATATAGAGAAAGAAAGGGACTCTCCCCTACTCACCCCCAACCCCATAGAGTTGAGTTGGTTCGAGTCAGTCGAGAGTAGAGGGTTGACCGGTTGCATATTTATCTATCTAGGTTCATTCAATCGGTTGAGGGCCCTCTAGGATGGTTCTCTATTGTATAGAGAGAGGGACCTATGGGAGCGCCTATCAAAACTATATGATGATAGAGTTAGATAGTTCGGCATAATTTATGGATAGGGTCCATGGGGCATATATATATATATATATATATATATATATATCATACTCATACATAAAATAGAAAAATGAATAACATATATCTTTCTACTCTATTTTACATATAAATACTCTAAATTCTCTTTTTATATGTTATGTAGCCAATCCAATGCCCACCCTCTATATATATATATATATATATATATATATATATATATATATAATTTTCTAGGGAGTAAACATATTTTGAGTAGTATAGAGGCACAACACTTTTATCAATATCAAAATTGAACCTATAATTTATATAGACATGTGACACAATTGCCATTTATCTTTTTGGAATTTATTTTTTCAGAAAATATATAATAAAATATTTACTTTAAAAGTGATTAACTATATCATCATTTATGATGGAGTAGATGTGATAATATTTTATTGGGCTTTAAGTTTTTAAAATAAAATAAAAATTAAGGCGATCAAACCTTTTAATACTAGACAAAAATTCAATAATTTTTTAATAGAACAAGAGTTTGATTTTAATTTATTTGGCTCTTTATTAGTCGCTTTAAAGTGATTAGAAATTTTGAATAATTGAAATTCAAAATCCATATTTACAAAAGGAAAATTCTAATTTACGCTGCAGCCTCCTAGCCCAAATTTCCTGATTTTCCTGAACTGGAAGAGCTCCTTCTCCTGAACTGGAAGAGCTCCTTCATGCAAGCGAAGGAGCTTTCTACCTGAAAATATACAGATGCCCTTTCATAATTTAAAATGACACAATCCCGCATGCAGAACTCTCTGTTCTTTGTTGACTTAACGCTGCTACTCACATAACCTTCAGCTGATTTGCATTTCTCATGGCTTAGGTTCAATAATCTTCTTATATTCCTTTGGAAATGCAAGTTAGTAAGGCGAATGCTTAATTAATTTAAAGATCATAAAGAGAAAACCAAATGACAACCGTGTTGCAATGAATAAAATGTATATGAATGGTGCGCCATTTCTATCTCTGTTCTTCCTCGCGGCTTCAAACACTGCCTCAGCAAAGCGCCACTTTCAATCTTCCAACTACAAACCTGTCACAGCACGCTCCTGCGGTTCTGTTTTTCTTTTCGCCATGCATACCGCCAACCACAGAAGCTTCATGCAAAAGCCAAGTGTCAACGGCATCTAACAACAACAGTGATGAAACTTAAAAACAAATGCAAATCCACGTGTCTTTGTTTTATCGACCCTAAAAACTGTGATTAAAAGAATCCATTAAATAGTGAGGATGTATGGCTAACCAAATCTGGAGCACTTGTTTTTTCCACGAGGTTTAAAAGAAATAATACCGAAATAGTCCATGCACTTGCCCGCCTCTCCAAGAGTGCACAGACTTAGAAATTCCGAGAAACCATCAGAAAGATTCCACTTCTGCATTGAGACCCAAGAAATATGTATAGTATTTACACAAAATTTCTTGAGCATAGGTGAGGGAAGCCATCTTTGCCTTCACTATGTGGCTTCTGTTCTGGTTTACTTTGCTGTACACTTTCATTCATAATGAATAAAATAAATGTAGCGCACACTGTATATTTCTCAAAAACATGCATACATATTTGTTAGAGAAGAGAATAAGAATAAGAAATATTTCTACAAAGGCTAATAAAGTAGGAAACGTAAGCTGCAACGAGTCAATGAGTATGCATTTCCAAACTGTGTCTTGTCACAGTCCTGGAAGTGGGCTTTAATCCAGGTTTTAACAAAGGTGAGGTGCTGGAGAAATATAAGATTGTGAAATCCTTCATGCAAAAATAGAGACAAGACAGAAAAATTCGTTAATATAGCATGTAAAAACTCTTAATGCATTGAAAATACTATGTTGTTAGGGGTATTTTCTTACCAGGTATCTGGATAAATATAAATCAAAATAAATATTTATGCTATTTAAAGAATTAAAAAACCATTCAGAATTTAAATATTTTAATTTATACTATTTAAACTGCTTGCGCGTAAAAACGTTGCCCCCTAAAACAGTCCTCCCTGAGGTAAATATAACACAATCATGTTATTTCAATGTTTCATTTGACAAGCTTATGTAATGTATACGTTTCGTAGGAATTTTTTTATTGTATTATGTGGGCTTCCATTTAAACTAATTGTTTAGGACCTGCACATTCTCCATCCGTAACATTAATGTGACCACCCTTTTGTATTTTAATTTTACTTTTCGTTTTAAAATAAAGTTTAAGTGTTTAAAAGTTAACTGGATTTTTTTTTTTGATTGAAAATACTTTGATAGGCTCTAAGGGACATTAAAAGAAATGATAGAACATTGACAGCTTGCGTGAGACTAAATGATAGAGGCCAAAGAGTCAAAAAGAAACTTGACTCGGCCAAACAACCAGAAAAACAACATCAAACCAATGAAGATGAATGAGATTTAAGCTTCATATGCGTTGAACCTGAAAACGTTTTTGAAGATTTACCTTTCATATTTTGGACCACAGTCCACTCTTCCTTGTTAGTAACATCATCTAAAGCAGATTCACTCAAAAGAACAACATCAATAGGAGAGATGGGTCTAAAAGCATCTGAGGGATAAGATAAAGGATCTATTTCCTTCTCGACCTTGAAGGTGTTGGTATCCAAATTGATTCTCCCTTGGAAGCTAAGTAGCATCACAAATTTAACAAGATACTTAGAGACAGACAAATCATGGTATAAGTTATTTTGTAGCCGGGAGGATTCAGCTGACTCTTTGTCACTCGGGCGTTGGAGAAATGGATAGCACCTTCATTAAGGATTTGATCTATCCTCATTACTTTAGGTCGTGCCTTTCAACCAAGGTGAGAGGACCTGTTTTGTAACCTATGTTGGTGAAGGACATGAAGAGATCCTTCTTTGCACAATTTTCAGGGGAACCTTGAGAAAATATGATCAATACACCACAATTTAACTCTCACGAGTTGTCACTTCTAAAGAATGGAGATATTTTCTGAACAAGGTTCGGGTTACTAAAGACACTTAAAACTTGCTTGCTTCTGTATATTTTGGTGGTAGAATTTATTCATTTGTGGATACACAGACAAACTGGGGGTACTTCAGGTAGGATTCATGGTTATTTGAAATTTTTGGTGGGGAATTAAGAAAGATGAAGTTGATTTCACCGGATCTTTGAGAACCTTTACAACAATTGGAAAACTTAACAACATAAAGCTTCAGAATAGCCAAAATATTACTTCAACCAGAAGGTGTGCATCAATGGAGGCCTAGATCTGCATTGTTTCACACACTCTTCAAGAATTCAACACAAAGGATCAAGTTAAAAACTCAATTAAACATTAAATATCGTTGGTCCATCATGCCTAAGATACACTCATAGACTTACAAACAATCTTTATCAACAAAATGACAGTAAAGTGATTTTAAATTGTTTATTTCATTATAGGATGAAGGCTCTTCTCATAATGAAATTGCAAATGCCACTATACTATCACAAGGACGAGATCTTGTGTGATTTAGAGGGATTTTAACATAAGATTGCAACAGGAACATCAAAACCATTTGAAAACATTCGAAATGATCAAGAAAAAATTTCAAGTGCCTTCGATTCTGGATATGACCATGCTAAGTAGTTTTGATACGTCTTTAACAACTGGTCATATGATTGTTTCTCTTTTCCATCCAAGTTGCTATCTAACCACATTTTTTCAGGATTATCCTTTGTGCCTAGGTCAATTTTTTCAACATCTCTTGAGGTGCTTCAAACATCAAAGTCCTGGGAAATCAACACCGCTCAAGATATCTACATTGATCAATTTCATACTCCTTGAAAACAACTTAGCTCACAAAATTATCAACATCAATGTTTGTGTGCAATACTTCATAAGAAGCATTGTTGGGGTCCTCAATGAGATATAACATTTTTATTTTCACCATATAACTTCATAAGGCTACCCTCAATTGGTATGGTTACATAAGACATGTCCATTTGCACACTTCCACCCACACGAGTTGCCCACTTTCTAGATAATAACATCTCCCATTTAGCAAGACAATCCACAATGACCACATTCAAGGTTAAGTACTTTCCTGGATACACTTCCAATTGCACAACTAAACCCTTGACACATCTAACTACTAGCACCTCTCTTGAATCCATGACAAGTACATTTCCCATAAGTTGTTGTTACTTTGATATTTAACTCATTCATGACCTCAAGAGGCATTACATTACATGAGGCTCCTGAATCAAACATGCAATTATGTAATAGCCTATCCTTAATAATCAAAGTAGTAAAAAATGGATCCACATTTGAGACTCAACTAGAGAAGTTCCCAAATAAACCTCAGGTGGTTCACCCAATTCCTCCAATGCTTGTGGTTTTTCTAATTCTGCAATGGCAGGAGGAACCTCTACATTGTTTACATTTTTACCCTGGGTGACATTTTCTTCCTTAAGCCCCAAATACTCAAATGCCCTCTTCTTATGCTCAAGGATTCTAAGCAATTCAACAATAGGAACAGTAATATTGATCTAACTCAAGATTTTGGCTATGTCACAAGGAACATATTTGGGTAAGGCAATATTAGGAGGAAGGTTTACAAATTCATCTGATGGCATGGGATTTTTCACGGGCCCGAGCATGGGAGGAACAAATGTTTTATTTGGGGTGAAAAATCCTTTGCAGATGCATCTTTTTAGGGGTTTCCTTAGGGATCTTTGGTGAGAACTGGAATTTTCAGTTTGGCCTGAGGCCCTACCCCTTTGACAACTTTGCTTCTTGTATTATATTATTTTCTTGGGCAACACCTCTTTGCATTCATTTACAACTTGCGCTCTCTCTCCGAGGGAATTCCTCCATCATACTTTTTAATCATTAATGCCCTTAAGTACTCAAAATCATTATTGGGAAAATCAAAAGCTTGTGCCATATCAATTTCAAAAGTATTAGTGGGAGGAAGAGGTAATACCCGGTGGATGCAATCCCATAATCTTTCAACAGATTATGGCACTTATCAACTCATTTGAGTTCACTCCCTACTATGAACTTGCAGATAACTCCATCATGTATGCATCATCATCTGTCTCATCATCATTAGCTTCTTCCTCAAATCCCTTGTCAACATCAAATGGAGAATGTGGAAAGAAACAACTATCATGACACTTAATTTCATGATCTTCTTCAATAAAGAACAACACTAGCAATCAAAGGATCAAGAACCATTCTATTTTCTAGAGTTTGGGGTTGTCTATTTCCTGATCCCATGGGTCCCTTTCCTCTATCATCTGATCTATGATCACCTCTGGGATGATTTCCAAACCTTTCTTGACCTTGTGGCTTGTGCTGACCTTGGGAACCTTGTCCAATCTCCTTCTCTGCTCTAGCCAGTTTGTAAGATATTTCTTTAATAGCTCCGCAAAATTTTTTACAACCTCTTCCAAATCAACAACTTTTCTTGACCGAGGATTTTCGGATTGATCAATTTTATACCCTCTCTTTTAGGAGGCTTACCAACCGCCTTGATGTTATTTTCTATTTTTAAGGTGTTGTCCACTCAAAATTCCCTGCTCTTATGAAAGTAAGAATTTCAAAATTTTGAGTTTAAGTGTCTTCTCCAATGTACCGAAGTCGTGAAATTGAGAAAATCTGCGTTTTTGGGTCATTTTGTGTGATTTTCGGGCCTGTCGGAACTTTTTGTCCTAGCTGTCTCAAGTTCAAAAGTGCGTTATGTTCCCCGATCGGCCGATTGCCCCGAAGATTGTCTTTTTCGAGCCCGTCGGAACTTTTTGTCCCAAGTGTCCCAAATGAAATTGTGCAAGTTGTTCCATTTTCAGCCGAAACACCCGAACCGCGTACTTCGCACTTTCATGTTCCAAATGTCCCCAATCAAATTGTGCAAGTTGTTCCATTTTCTACGAAACGCTTGTGAACCGCATACTTCGCGTACTTGCGTTCCAAATGTCCCAAGCTTTTCCTGACCCATTGTAACCTTTTCGGCCGATTCGCCCGAATCGCGTACTTCGCGCACTCATGTCCTGTGTGTCCCAAAAGACATTTGTGCGCCTTTTCCCCGCTACGCCCGAGTCGGCCGAGCCGCGTGTTTCGCGCATTTGCGTCTCATATGTTCCTAATGAACCAAGTGCCGTTCGTGCTAGTTTTTTCCGCTCTACCCGAATATCCAGCTTATTTAAATTGGTGGGTATGTATTAAATGTGCATTTATGACCTTTCTCTCTCCTAAACGGCTATATAACGAGCATTCCCCCTTTGCATTTTTCGCACTACTTCCATGCTATCTTTTGCTCGAACCCTTGCAATTTGAAAACCTGCGCGTGTGTCCCCTCCCTCTGTATTTCCTTTCCGAGTCTGGTTTGCGGTTCTGTCCTCCTAGTTGCTATCAATATGAAGATCAAGTTTCAGGGACAGGAACAAATTTCACCACTTGAGTCTGCCGTTCACAATATTGGGGACAGCGAAGCTCGTCATCTCGATTTCAGTGATTTTTGGGCAAGAATGGCGGACGCAAACCCTACACCAATGGCGCAGATGATTCACGATAGCGGTTTGGCTTTTGCTGGAGGTTTCCCAATCTCGGTGCAATGTGCTGATACAGTGCTTTCATGCGGAGCTCACTTCGACCCTGATTCGAGTGAATTAACCAATGTACACGGGGAACTTATTGCCAGGATAGATGCTGCCGCCATTAGCACTGCACTAAGGATCCCAGAGATGGATAATGCCATTGTTGTTTCCCAGGATCAAGCACAGGCCCTGTTTAATCAAGACAGTGACAAATTCAAGGCACGGGTGGCGAAGTCATGGCTTAAAAACCCTAGGAAGGGAGCGTCTCGTCTATCCAAGACTCTCTTCCGAGCAGATTTCAATGAAGAGTTGTCAGACTTCATAATCTTGCTGGCTCGGGTTATGGGCTTACCTTCTACTAATGAGTTCCATTTCTGGATGTGCCCGCTCATCAGCATGGTGTGCGAGGGAACTCAAAATATCAATTGGGCAGAAATCATCAGCATGAATTTGACAGAGCAGCTGTCCAATGTGCAGCAAAAGAAGAAGTTCTACATGACCTCGTACCTAATGTATACCCTGGCAGCGTCACGGCAATGGTTTGGCTTTTCTTACATTGACGCTCACAAAGATGATCCAGTATATGCTTACTACCCGCAGTTCACCCTGGAGACCAGCAATCACAATTTCAGAAGGGTAAATGATGCTTTCACCATGTACGTGGTCAGGCTGCTCGAAGGTGATATTGCCAGGAGATTTTCTGATGAGGCCATGAATCTGATATCACGCTACGGTGCTTATTTCATACAATTCAGAAAATTCTCCTATATTAGGCTTGCCGGCTTCGAGAGCACCCCTCTGCGGCTTCCCATGTTCTGCAATGATAAGATGGCCTTGATTGAAGTATGCAAAGTTAGACAAACCGCACGTGAAACTGCGAGGACAAGAAGATTTCCGGTTTGCACTTTCCCATCTCTTTGGGAAATTACACTTGTAAAACATGCCACTGGACACACACAGTAACATAGAGAGAGCCCGGTTCCTATCACTGTCCATTTCTTCAAACCAAGAACTTGCTTCGACTTGAAGAAGTTCATTGAGCAGAACATCAAGATAATCTATCATCACAAAGGCGATATCTGAGAAGACTATTGGGCTAAGCGTGCGAGATGATTTTGAGGCGGGGAGAAGGCATTGTGGCGGAGTTCTCCTGCACCGCAATTGATCCAAGAACTCATCTTGTACCAAGTTCCTGAAGGACTCCAGGATGACAACTCTGACCTATACTCATATGAGTATGATAACGTGATTAAGCACACTCCTTTGGAGGACTTGGATTGGAACAGGAAGGAAAAAGATGATCTGGCTGAGATCCTTGCTCCAGTTTTGGTCAGGACCAAGGTCTGGTTTGACAGGAAGGTTCGAGAACTCAGAAGGCACTCAGGAGAGTCCTCTTCCAAGGATGTTTCGACACCAAGGAGAGAGGCATCGGTTCCCAGGTCAGAAACACCAGTGTAAACCCCACCTGCCTCATCAATACAAGGACCTACAGCTTCCACTCCTTCTTCATCCACTCAAGTGTACCAGAAGAAACTCAAGGAGGTTAAGAAGGAGCCTATGGAAAAGGATTCTCCGAGGAAGCAGGTAGAAGTGCCTTTGGGACCAGAGAACATCATTGTTCTCAGCGAAAGTGAAGAGAGTGAAGTACCAGCCCCAGCAAATGCTCCTGAAGATCCAACAGATGAAGATAAGGAGGTCCAGAGCACTGTGCTTCCAAGTGCCATTGTTTCTTCTGCAGTGACTGTCTCTAGCGCCCCACTCACATCTCAACTTGAGACAACAGCTGCGCAAACCTTGAGTATCATGAGCTCTATGTCTCTTGGTCCTCTTGCCCCTCCTGCTGCTTCCTCTTCCTCTTTTGCGTGGGTTCAACCTTTTGTTGACAGTAGAAAGAGGAAATCTTCCTCTCGGAGCTCAGGGCCAAATTTTGATGTTGTGGCAGCCATGTTGGGCACTACTCCTTCTCGTGCCAAGAAAGCCAAAGTCACCTCCAGAATAGTGTCTGATGCTCAAGGTCAGCAATTCCTGGAGATTGCTAAGCCTACAGTAGACAAATCAGAGCAAGACTTGCTGGCATCTGACTTGGAGCTTTCAAGAATTCCAATGGGAGAGTCTACTCCTGAAGGTGAGATCCATAACCTCCAGGAAACAGTCACAAGAGTCATTGGGAGGGTAGAGAAAGGGCAGCAAACTATTGAACAGTTGGAGGAACAAGCCCAGATTCTCACAGGTTTCATCAAATCTCTTTTGTCTAAGGACAAAGTTTTGGACCCTACCCCATTGACTACTCTTCCACCACCTGTAGTTTTGAGCCAAGATGAAGTGCAGAGTATCAAAGACATGCACAAGTATTCTGTCTATGGCAGAGCTATGGAGGCCATGGTAGAAGATATGCTTATTGCAGGATTGAACTTCATCGATGAAGCTTTCAAACTCCACGGGAAGGTGAGCAATTTGCAACAGAAGTTCTCCTCCACTATCGGGGTCATAGATAAAGAGCTCAAACTCTGGAGCAGTTGCATAGTAGACCTCCATCTTATAGGACAGACAGATGAGAACATTTTGTTGGCAAATAAGGTTTTTGATGATGCAAAGGATAATCTGTCGAAGTCCTGGGTTTACAGTGTGGAATGGAAGATCAAAGTTTTGGAGGAGGCTTTGGGAGAGCTAAAGAATAGCTGGCAGAAGGGAGAAGCTTTCAAGACGCTGGTTATATCAGCTTTCAAAGATATTCATTGTCATCTTCAAGATGAAACTTCTGGTGTGTCCCTTTCCTTGCAAGAAATCAAATCTCAATTCAGAGCTTATGTCAAAGATAATCTATTCAAGGAAAGCTCCATCTCCAAAGAGAAAATGAAGGAGGTCTGCTCTCTTCAATCTGCCATTGAAGAAGCAAATAAAGATTATCATACTCATATCGAGTTTGATAAAGAAATGGAGAAGTGTCTCGGATTTTGGGGTCAGTCTACAGCCAACACGTCAGTTCCTCGTGGCAGAGACATAGCCGAGGCATTGAAGAGATTCAGGCAGCGAATTTTGAAGTCGGTGGGCCCCTCTCAGTCATAACCACCTGTCTCTTTCTCCTTATTCCTTTCTTCTTTTCTAATTCTTTTTCTCGAATTCATTGTAATAAGTTGAGGTATTGTGATTGGCAATCCTTAACTAATCTTTAGTTAAAAGAAGTAGTTACAAAGAGTAACTAATTTGTAAGCTATATAATGGCCTTTCCATGCCATTTTGAGAGGAAGAAGAACTTGGCTTATTTTCTGAAAAGTGTAAATATATCATAAAGAAATCAATACAGAAGGACTTTCCATTCTTTGTCTATCTAATCTCTGTTATTCCTAAGCTTTCATTTATTTTCCTTGTGAAGATCATTTGTCTCAAGTTTGTTAGTCTTACCGATTGCATACTCTTCAACTTTGCAAGCCTGGTGATCTTGTATAACCAAGAAGGAACTTTGTGTCCTTGATTAATGAATCTGTGTTATGTTAAGAAACTTTGTGTTCTAGCAGATGTTATTTACAGAACTTTGTGTCTTTGAATTCCATCTTATTTATCCGATACAAATGATCTTGTTTCAATTTACTGTGACTTCGCATACATAAAGAATTACTCTGATATCTATAATTCTGTATGTTGCCTTTCTGCTCTTTCCCATACTCTCATTTCCTCAGTCCTTTTGTAATTGATGATCTTCATAGAAAACACTTTCGTAATATCCAAGTTTAACCAACAAATCATGTTTTGTACATTTGTAAATAGGTTCATTTCTGAATAAGGGAACCTCTCCCATTAAAGAGGAGGGACTTCTTGTCCCCTGACTGTTGCTCTTCGTAAAGTCCTATCTGACGACCAACATAAGGCCATGGTGAAATCCTGCCTCAATGTTCCTAGGTTCTTATCTCTCAAGTAATAAGCATCCTTTTTATCAAAAGCATCAGAATATTTTATCAGACAAGAAACATTGCTTGGCCCTTGGATTATAGGTAGCCTATTCAAGGTCTTATTGAACCTAGTATTGAATTCATGAAGCAGATTCGAGAGGATTCTTCTTTATATTTTAAAATTCAAACAAAAGAAACATGGGATTTGTCTTATCCCCATATTGCAATCTAAAGGCATTATTCATTTATGTCCATGAGTGTATTGAGTTATCTAGTAAAGACTTATACCAGTCATGTGCATCCTCCTCAAGAGTATGAATAAACAATTTTATATACACTTCCTCAAATTCAATTAAAGTCTTCCATCATATTGAAAAAAAGTTTTAAGTGTTGATCACCAGTGATAGAATTGTTCCCTTGAAATTTAGGCATTCTATTTCTAACATCTTGTGGCACTACATTTGGATATCTAGCCATACCTCTAAAATCTATAGAACAAAAATTATTCACAACAAAAGGAGGTCAGGTGAAATTTGGGCCATATTGTTTTGAGGAGGTGATCTTACGGGAGATACAAAATGATGAGGGACAAGGGATCTTTGGAACATGTAGTATAATTTTCAAAATGAATGTCCCCTAAAAACTCTATTTCGTGGAAAACCCTATGAACTTTGGAAAATACAGGGACAGACTGAGAAGCAAACTTATCAGACACAAATGAATGCCCCTCTCCAGTTGGAGAATTCAAATCTATATGAAGATTGCCGATTGAGAATAACTTGAAGAAGAATGGTAATCCTTACCCTCAAAGTTGATCACTTTTCAAAACTGATATCTCTTTTCTTGATTCCTTATCTCCAAATATATTCCAGACTCTTTTTCCTTCTTAATTTGTCTTTCCCGGTTCGGAAACAACTTTCACAGTAGGGTCTTTAGTGAAGAAAGATCTTCTTCATTCAATATTTGCAAAGATTAGTGACAAATTTCACTTAATACATGTTAAGGTACTGGTATTTATAAAAATTTAAATCAACACAGAGTCGAGTCACTAAGGATTTTCAACTTAGTTGTGAAAATGCACTATAAATGACTTGTCAAATATCTATCAACACTTAATTCCTACAAAGGTTAGTAGATTTGACCTTCCTTTACCAGTATTTATTACTTATGATATAAATTTAGTGCAATAACCACTAGAAACTTGAAATATTACACAAAGAACTTGTAACTTCACACAATTCTTACAAATCTCAACACAGGATGACGTTTAAACAACATATTTGTAATTAGATCATGTAAGAAACATTACAGGGCCAAATATAAGAATGCCTTTGAAGACTCCTCGCAACGATGCCACTTGGTGTTGTTGCCGCACAAATAGGCCCTGGTGTTTCAATAATCCTAAGCAATGGTGCCAATCTGGTGTTGTTGCCACACAAATAAATCCCGAAAATGGCACCCAACGGTGTTGTTGCCACATAAATAGGTCTCGGTGTCTAAATAATCTCGACAACGGCACCAATTTGGTGTTGTTGCCGTAGAAATAGGTTAGAAGTTAAAATAATCCCCAACAAAGTAAATAATTCCCGAAGCTTGCAGTGTCATTGTGGTGTTGGTATCCAAATTGATTCTCCCTTGGAAGCTAAGAAACATCATAGATTTAACAAGATACTTAGAGATAGACAAATCATGGTATAAGTTGTTTTGTAGCCAGGGAGGGTATTGGTGACTCTTTGTCACTCAGGCGTTGGAGAAATAGATAGCACCTTCATTAAGGATTTGATCTATCCTCACTACTTTAGGTCGTGCCTTTCAACCGGGGAGAGGACCCATTTTGTAACCTCTTTTGGTGAAGGACATGAAGAGATCCTTCTTTACACAATTTTTAGGGGAAACTTGAGAAAATATGATCAATACACCACAATTTAACTCTCACGAGTTGTCACTTCTAAAGAATGGAGATATTTTCTGAACAAGGTTCAAGGTTACTAAAGAAAATTAAAACTTGCTTGCTTCTATATATTTTGGTAGTAGAATTTTTTCATTTGTGGATAACAAGCACAAACATGGGGTACTTCAGTAGGATTCATGGTTTTAAGCAAGATGAAGTTGATTTCACTAGATCTTTGAGAACCTTTACAATAATTGGAAAACTTAACAACAGAAAGCTTCAAAATAGCCAAAATATTCCTTCAACCAGAAGGTGTGCATCAATGGAGGCCTAGATCTGCATGGTTTCACACACTCTTCAAGAATTCAACATGAAGGATCAAGTTAAAGACTCAATTAAACATTAAAGATCATTGGTCCATCACGCCTAAGATACACTCATAGACTTACAAACAATCTTTATCAACAAAATGACAAGTAAAGTGATTTTAAATTGTTTATTTCATTATAGGATGAAGGCTCTTCTCATAATGAAATTACAAATTCCACTATACTATCACAAGGATGAGATCTTGTGTGATTCAGAGGGATTTTAACATAAGATTGCAACAGAACATCAAAACCATTTGAAAACATTCTAAAATAAAAGTAGACACAATTTTTCCCAAGATCAACATAGATTAATTCAAGATCTATTAGATTTATTAGCAGGGGAAAGTTTCTTGAACAATCTCAGAGCTTGTCAATGGTTATACACTTGCAACCATCTTGACGTGATCAAATCTAAAACACAAGAGATTAACAAGTTTCTCAGATGGTCTCTCAGGAAGATGGGATTTCTAAAATTTTCTCGTAATTTTTAACCCCCGACCATTTGCAAGAGTATTCTGAGTGCATTTATACAATTCACTCGCTCACTCATCCCAAATTTCCCCCCCAAAAAGAAGAATATTCGAGGAATCCTTTTCTTATTACAAGTTTGTTCAGAAAGTGATGTTTAACAAATTTACACCCAAAAGCTGTCAGGTGGATAAATCATGAACTGATCACGTTTCTCAAACCCTCAACCATGATTGGGAAGTCATGCCATAAAATTTTGATAGTCCTTCTAATCATTCTTTTATTCTATCATGCGAGAAATCCCCTTTTTAATCATTTTCACGTAGCTCCATATATGGATCTAACAAGCAATCCTTTTCACCCTCAAGAATACACCTTGAGAAATGAGTTCCCTCACATGGATGCTCGATTCGTGCCTTTGTGAGTCTAAGTCACCAAGTGAAAAGAGGATTTAGTAGAAGCCTCCACATGTTTCCTTGGCGTAACTACAAAGGTGAAGTCCATAGGTAGGTTCCCAAATGAGTGCGGGCCTTCCACGTGTTTAGGACCCTAGAGAATTGCATCGGTTGCTGAAAATTCAAAGTATGGGAAGGCCCAGAGAATATTCCATGTGTTTATTCGACATAACTTCAAAGATGAAGTTTAGAGGTGAGACCTCAAACGAGTGCAGGCTCTCCATGTGCACTGGGCCCAAGAAAGTTACCTTATCCTTTGAAAAAGTCTCAATACAAAGAAGAGCCAGCGGAAGCCTCCACGTGTCTCTTGATTGCACTTCGATATGGTTCCAAAAAGTGGGGACCCTAAACAAGACTGGGCTCACCACGTGTCTCAGCCCGGTAAAGTTATTGAAAGAGTTTAAGGACCAGCAGAAGGTGCCATGTGCCTAGGGTCCGAGAAATTTTCTTTGGTGTTCTGCAGAAATTCTAAGTATGGGAAGATCCAGAGGAAACCTCCACGTGTCCCTTCAACGCTCTTTCAAAAGTAAAGTTCAGGGGCATGTCCCCAAACATGCATGGGCCCTCCATGTGTCCCAAGACTTAGAAATTTGCTTGAGAAGTTTAAGTATAGAGAGGAGCTAGTGGAAGCCTCCACATGTCTCCTTGGTGCAACTATGAAGGGAGGACCTGAGGCGGATCCTCAAATGAGCATAGGCCCTCCGCGTGTCCATGGTCCGAGAAAGCTACACACCAGCTGCTTGAAGAAAATTCTAAGTATGGTCAGGCCATTGAAACCTCCACGTCTCTCCTTGGCTTATAAAGCTCGAGAAGTGTAAAGGTAGGACCCAAAGGTGGATCCTAAAATGAGCACACAGGGCCCTCCACGTGGAAAATATTTTAGTTGAAGTGGGCCAAAAACTTCAAAATTCTCTTACAACCCGCTTCTCACCTTCTAAATTGTGATGTGGGCCCCATCAAAGTCACAGCTTACTTTTATACATTTACATCATTTGAAAACAAAGCTTAAAAACTCCAAAGTGCTCATTTGACCCGCTTCCCGCTTTGAATTTTCAAATGTTGACTCAAACATGTGACATCACTCTACCCCTTGTGGGGTTGCGGATCAATTTATAACTTTGCTCCTTTTCACCAAAAGGCAAAAATCTACAAAATATTCTGACAATCTGCCTCTCCACCTTTTTCTTGAAAAACTTCCACGTGTCCATCTTCGGGGTCAAAGTAAGAATTTTTCCCTACCGCTTCATGTTTGTTGAATAACTAATTAGATACTATCGGGGCCGCAGGGCCAATTTGGTATTTTTTACAAATGTGAAAAAAGTGACAAGTTTCACTAAAAATACCCACCAAGCCACATTCAATCATAAAGAACCATGTTTCCATGGATGTTGGACAAAAATTGACAGGGAAAACATGACTGTGGAAAAATAGAAGGAAAGGGAAACCCCAAATTCACGCCCAAATTACAAATTCTTTCTCATGGACAGAGAAATGGAAAACAATATCTAAACTCAATGTGATCCTCGACCAAGGAAAGGACTGACCATGGAAAAAAATGAAGGAAAAATATTTCACACATCAATACAAGGAGATAGAGAAAACTTCAAACCATGCAGACTAAGACAGTTTGAACAAATAGGGAAAGATTAAATTGAGCACCACAGAGGGAACTTAACATTCTAAGAAACTTGAATGGGATTCTCAACCATAATGTAGTAGATTCAACCCTTGAGGGTTCTGACAAGGAATCTTCAACAAGATCTAAAAGGGGTTCAATAGTAAGATGTGAAGGAAGAGATTCCTTCCACCAGCCCGTATTCACCCCTCCTTGTCGCTTCGATAGCCCAAAATATTTGATTAAATGGCAGATTTGCAAAGCATCGATGACACCGAGAAGGTAACTTTTCATAGTCCAATCTTTGAATCCAAACCCTCTCTCCAATCTGTAAGTTGATCTTATCAAGGAGATCACGGGAAACATCCAGATCCACCAACATTCGAGCATAAGAAGTGTGCAGAGATCTATTTGTATCTGAATACTGTTCTAACAAAATTTCCCAAAGTGTTTCCAATGGCTTCAAAACAAGAATCCATCCAAAGTTGCAAAGGAAAACCCAGAAGTCTTACCCAAATAGGCAGAGAATCAAAGGAATCCATTAAAGGATCAAATAAAGGGTACTAGGGTTTTGTCAGGAGAAAATGATTCTCCTACGCCAATACCGATCATGAACAAAATCTCAATCTTCACTAGATTCAAAAACAACAATAAAGTAAGATTTTACGCATGGGTAAAGTTCAACTTACCCTAGAGGGAAGAGCTCCACATGTTGGTGATCCATTCATGAAGCTGAGTGATCTTTGGCCATAGATCATCAAAATGGCATATGAGACCAAGATCAGAAAAATCCTTTTCTTGCCTCAGAACCCACTGGAGAATGTCTTCCTCAATCTTGAGGACATGGATATCAGTAGCTGGATTAAGGGGTTTCCCGCAATCCATCCTTGGAAGATCTAACACCTATTGCATAGGATTTCTAGACATCTTCTACTTCGCCCCGCCCCTACGACCTTTACATTTTCCTTCCCATTTCTCCCGTAAGCACCCCCATGAGATACAGGTTTTACCACTGGTGAAGAAAGATCCAGTTTGGATGGTGTGCTACCTCCTCTATTGACTGAAACCATTGCACCGACATTTCCTTCCCTTTCAACCTAGATAGGGTTAGGGCTCGAGCTGGAGCTCTTCATTGTGAAAATTCCTCTTTTTAATAGTTTATTGAATTTTCCTTTGGGCTTGTTGTTTGACTTGTGTGTTGGAATGGAGTAATGATGAAGTGACATCCTACATGGAGCCACCTCATTATCCTCACATCCATTTTCTATTTATTGGATTATTTTGATGGGTTTGGGGTTAGTTTCCTTATTTGCTTCTTTTGCACTTTTGAAATTTCGTCTTGGCTTTCATACTTGGAGTTTTTCTTTTGAAAGTTGCATCTTGGATTGATCTTGGGTGAAGGATTCAAAGGCTTATTTGAGAAAAGGAGTTGGAAGCTTGTTTGAGCAAAGAAATGGTGTTGTTTGTTTATTGTATGAGTGTTGTGGTTATGTTGTTTGTAAATGGGTAGCTTTCCTTAAGTTGTGTGTGGGAGATGGATTTATGGGACCATTGGGGAGGGAAAAGGGAGATGTGAGGCATGAATTTTAGAGGAAGTGTGAGTTTGAATTCCACCTATGGGAAGCGAAATGGATAAGATGGTTATTTTTCATTTTGTATGTGTAGAAATAAGGATTGATTTATGTTTGGAGTTTTACACAAGCGGGCTTTTTGGTAGAACTCCTACTTTACCTAAGAGAAAAAGGAGTTGGTGCCCATATTCCATTGTTCCTTTTGGCTTGTTATAGTCGAGCTTTTGTGCTTGTTGGGGATATTGTTATTTTTTTAATGGAGTGTTGAATGTGTTATTTGATTGTGTTATTATGGAATGCTTGTTGTGGAAGCCTCTTGTAAAAGTTGTCAAATGTTTCTCAATACCCCTTATTGTTCTTTGGTTGGGGCTCGGGGGCCAATAAGGGGATGAATTCTCCTCTTATTAGATTATAGGTTGGGCAGAGAGTGTCGCCTATACCCCTTTATTTGTATTGTGATTCAAGTTTTTAAGAGTTGAAGGATGCAAGTTGAAAGCTATGAAGTTGGGAGATGACTTGGAAAGAAGACTTGTGTTTTGACCTTGTTAGAAGAATTATCCATGTTGTAAATCATATTATTGTTCCCACTTAGAGTGGAAGATTGTAACTTATGTTTGAAAGAAAAAAATTATATTTTATTTATTCCAAGTTGTAGTGATTTAGTGAATGTAGAAAGAACTTTTGTTGTATACCTTGTTGGAAAGGACTAATTTTATTGAAAGAAATGGATTAGAAGTTCTTGTATTGCAAAATAATGTTATTGCAACTTGTAGTTATCATATTTGTATTGTATGGTTGAAAAGAGAAATTCCAAAGTATGTTCAATAAAAGAAAACTTACATTTCATATTGTTGAAGGTTGTATGTTTGAATGGAAAAGCTATGCATTTGGAAATTTTGAGTTATGAAACTAAGATATGTTATCAATCTATCAACTAAAGAATTGTAGACACCTTAATTAAAATTAATGTTGCCTTAGAAACCAACCTAAGTAGGAAACTATTTGGAAAATGCTTTAATTTAAGGTTATGTTTTTGGAAATTAAACGCCATCTGTGCAAAGCGGTAGTTTCTAAACCTCCGCCCAACTCAAAGCGGCGGTGGATGAACCGCCCGAGGATAGGCGGCTATCATAGGACCTAAAGTATGCATAGGGTGGTGTTTTAGTCACTTTTGACCAAAAAAATAAAAATCCAAACCGTGAAAAACCCAGATGAATTTTAATTAAAATCTAAGCTTTAAACCTTCAAAATGAAACTACCAACAACTAGTAATTGATCAAATTTAATTGTTTAAGCTTATCAATCCTCTTATGGGCATCCAAATGTGTAAAATTTCATAGATTAAATGAAATGGGGTTTTTCCCCAATTGTTGAACTCAAAGAATGTTTACATTAAATAACAAAAATAGATCCATAGTGGGATCTCTACATTAAGAAAATGAGAAACCTTACAATAGTAAACCCTTACAACTAGAACCAAGGAAATTTCTCCATGGTAGCACTTATTGCTTCCATGGCTCCTCCTCCTTCTCCTCTTCCAAACCTGCAAAACAAGAATGAACAAATGAGGATGTTTTGGGGAAAATAGAAATAAAAGGAAACCCATAAGGATATTTAGGCAACCAAAATCTAAGGGCTAGGATAGATTGAATCTAATGGCCCAAATTAAACCCTACCTCACTTAAGTGGAAAGTATTTTGTGGGAATTAAATTTAATTAAAAAGTGCATGGGTAATGGGGTGAATGGGGCCACTTAGTGGCTAGACAAAATAATTAAACTTTTGTGTTAGAAAATAAAGTAATCTTGGTGCATGATAATTAATTAAACTAATGGAACTTAGTAAATGTTTTAAACCGTAAATATTCTTAGGAAGTAAATTAATAATATTTAATTATTAATTTAATTCCAACTTCCACAAGATTGTGTGGAAACCTTAATCGGGAAATTTATTAATTGTGGATAATGTCTAACCTTACAAACCTCTTTTAAAACAAAACAAAAATTACCGTAAATTTTGACTATTAATTTATTAGCTCCCATTTTGATTTAGAGTTGTTTTTGTGGGTGTTACATCATGAACACTCATTTGACACACTAAATGTTCTAGTGATTCCACAAACATCAATAGGTTATGATGAATAAGATGAATTCTCAAATGAAATCATTAACAAAACACCATGATTAATAAACATAGAACATTATATACAATGAGAACAACATTAAATAAACATGACATATTAAATACTCCTTCAAAGATGGGAAGAACTCGTATGCGATGCCCTAATCACTAATGGACCATCTTGAATTTAAAAAAACTCATGAATCGTGAAACCTAAATATTTAAATTCAAGCTACAAACCTTGGAAATAAATACAATCCTTTGAATTGTAAGGTTGATACTACAAATGAAAATATTTACTTTTAATGAAATACTCGTAATGTTTAACCCCGCATATTAATGACTTTGAAATCGATGAGGATACGTTATCCACTAAAGAAGAAATGTAAACACTAAAAATAAGTAATGAACACTAAATTGTTGATTATAATTTATGAATACATAACCTTGAACAAAACCATAAATTTTGACCTTGGACACTACAACATAAACACTAAAAATATACCTTAAAATGTGAATGTGTCGTAACTATTTGTGTTTAGGATCTTCTATTTGATGGTTTTCATGAGTTCTTATACGATTACATTGGTCATTGGTATTTGAATTATGAAATCATGTTAAACTTTTTTAACAAAGTGGTCGTGGTCTAAGTTGGTTGATGTTTTGTTTGTGGTTTATGGTTAACATAAAATTAGAAGAAACATTAAAATAATTTTATATCTCTACATTAAAATAATGATGATGTTGGTGGTCGTTGTGGTGGTGGTCACAATGATGGTGATGATGATGGTGAATAAGATCAATGAAATGATAATCATGATGATGAAAAATATGACGATGACGATGTGATTGGGATCCAACTACAAGAGATTGAAATGCCTCTAAAACTCACACAATTTGCAAAAATATAGAAAAATTAAAATAGTTTCCTTCTCATCCTTTAGTCGACACTAATATTTTACAACATTACAATGTTCCTAAATTATTTCCTACTATCTATAATAGAAACCCTAAAATGCAAAAACCCCTAAAATACTAAAAACCCTAAAAAGAAAAACACCTTGGATGGGCCCAAAATTTTGAGTTCAAAATATTCCTTAATAACTGAAATATTATCAATGATGATAGCGATGATGATGACAGAAATGACAAACATTACGATGATGATGAGGATGAGGATGGTAATGATGATGATGACGCATTTACGAGGATAATGAAAATGGTGACAATGATGATGATGATAAGAATGATAATGACGACAAAGATGATGATGACGATGATAATGACAAAAATAATCATGACAACCATGAAAGTTATAACGATGAGGATGGTGAGGAAAATGATGATGGTGATGAAAAATTAGATAAAGATAACCGTGTTTATAACAATGATGTTATTGATGATGATATTACTATTATTGTTAATAAAAATCTAATAATATTAATAATAATAATTTATTTTTTACTTTTTATAAATTATAATAATGAAATTAATAATAGTAAATATAAGATTAGCGTTGATGATGATGAAAAAATTATGTTGGTGGTGGTGATGGTGGTGATAATGATGGTGAGTATGATGACACATTACATGATCTAAGAGAAAAAGATGGAGATGGATCACATACAATTTTTTGTACATAATTTGAGATACATGATGAGACGAGAAACCGTACTAGAAAACATGAAGTGCAAAATATAGAAAGTTTTGAAGAATAAAAATATTGGATTACCCTTTGTCATTTGTTTTTACATTGCCTAATTTGTGAAGTGCAATGGAGGAAGTTAGATTATTTGTTGAAAATATAGATTTGAATTGAATTGATGTTATTGATTGGCCATAAAATGTCTCTTTATCAATCAATGAATATGACATGGATGACATGATTTCCATTAAAGTTTTGACAATTTTAAAATACGGGAGACACAAAATGGTTGCAACCGATGATTAAATGAGTGCATATGCATTATTATGTGAACTATTTGATTATGTATCATGACAATAGGTTTAGAAGGCACCCAAAAATTTATATTGTGCGCAAAAATATATAATGTGGCACCACATTCAAGCCACTAATTTTTATTTTGTGAAGAAAATTTGGATAAAAACATTCACACGACTATTGTATTCATGCATTGGCTCGTTAATAATGTGAATAAGGAGAAGTTTAAAGAACAAGTGACACATTTTGATGAAAATATTCATGGGACTATGTCATATTAGTACTTGTGTCATGATCGGTTGGTAGATATGGCTATTCATTTGGGTTTCCCAAGTTTGTTTTTCATGCTTATCGCGACAAACACTAAGTAGTGTGATTTACATCTTTTGATTCCTAGGTAGTCTCTTTTATAACACTAGTGGGGTTGAGGTGCGACACCCCTCTTATTAAAACCCTATGCCATGCCAACATAAACCCCAAGCCGCATAGTCTTTCTCACAGTCGCATTATATTTTTTAGGGCCATTAATCTTGCTCATACTAAAATTAATGAAAACAATATATATATATATGGTTTCATGTATTCACCCAAAATAGGAATATACATAATGTATATACATCAAACTTGTAAGAAAGATTTTGTTTTTTTAAATAATAACATAAACACAATAGGGTACAAAATATACATAAAAGGAAATGGGGAGATCTTCCATTTTAACACAAAACTACAAAAAATGGATTTGTAAATCCTCCCAAACTTCATTCACATGCATGGCTTCTCTTCCTCCTCTTTCACCAAACCTGCAAAAGAAAATGAAATGGGGTTAGGGAAAAACTGGAAAAGAAGTCAATGAGAAACAAAATTAGGGCTTTTTAGAAATCCTAGGATCCAATGGCTAAGATAGATTTAATCTAATGGCTTAGATTTGACCCTACATAACTTAAGTAGGTGGTATTTTATGGGAATGAGATTTTATTAAAAATGTTTGGATAATGGGGTGAATGGGGCCACTTAGTGGCTAGACAAAGTAGATAAAAAAATTCAATAGGAAATAATGTAAACTTTATGTATGGTAATTAAATAATGAAAAAAGGGATTTTTTTAAATAAATATTAGTAAGGGGTAGTTAAATAGATTGAATGGATCATGGGTATTAAATAATTTTAAAATACTCCAATAAAGTAAATGAACATAATAGGATACTTTAAAATTGTAAATTAATTCGGGAAAATAAATTAATAATATTTAATTATTAATTTAAATTTTTAATCCCACAAGTTTTGTAGAAGTCTTTAATCAAGAAAAATGAATTAAATTTTGAATAAGGTTTACCCTTGTTACCTTTCTTTAAACAAAACAAAAATATCGCAAAAAAATTCCCATTAAATTGGTAATTTTAATTATGGTTTTGATCATACAAAATTGTGGGCATTACACATTTTGATGCAAATATTCATGGGACTAGGTCGTATTAGTACTTATGTCATAGTCAGTTTGTGGATATGGTTATTCATTTGGGTTGCCCAAATTTTTTCTTCATGCTTACTGCGACAAATACTTAGTAGTGTGATTTACATTTTTTCATTCCTAGGTAGTCTCTTTTGAATTCTTCAAGTGCATAAAGATGGAGGATTAAAAAACGTGATAGATTATCCTCCTATTGTTGGAGCTTATACGTATGAAATATTTGAAATATTTTTTTGAAGAGGTGGTACAAAAACTAATTTGCACATGGGACTATTGGTACATGTTTCTATCTTTCACGTATTCCATTGAAATTTGTAAGTTTTTCCAAGCATTTTCTCCTCCAATACATTATGGATATTCTGAATGGAAGGTTTTGTAAGTGGTGTGTGTTTTTGAGCCTAATGTTTTATAGGTTAGAGTGGTATCATAAAGTATTAGCACATGTACATGGATACAGATGGCTACCCGGTTTCTCTTTCATGGAAACATTGGATTAGAAGAACAAGACTCAGGTCGCAGGTTTTGGCCTAGTCTAATGACATTGTGGATGATGTAGTCCGATTTGAACCCATAAAAAACTCATTAAAAATGGAATTTAATTGTCCAAAAAGAAAAAAAATAAGAAGGGTTCAGAAATTTATGTGTTCGAAATGAAGAGATAAGACTTGGACATGTAATATTCCTATGTGTATATATTTTTTCTAAATAGGTTTATTTTTTATAGTTTCATGGCCGATTCTATTGAATATTCATTGTTATGTTAAGTTTTATTCTTAAAATAGCATTGAGATGGGTATTAAAAGATTCATATTTTTAGGCTATGAAAGGTCGTGTTTTGCAGTGGGAAATGTAAAATTATGTTTTATAGTTTGTTTAATGGTTAATTATTTATGAGAAAGTTACATTTTCTTCCTTTGTTTAATTATTTCCGAGGATTTCAATACTTATTGACAGAATACAATATACAACTATTAATACTTTGTTTAGATGTCTTTTCCCATATGAACAAAACTCGAGGGTCTCAATACTTATTAGCTGAGTTAAAAATGATCGTGCTCTATTTAGATGTAATTCATTGTATAATAGTTTTTCTATTGTTCTACAATCGTAGAAAACTCTGTTATTAGTTTATCTATATCTAAGGCTTACTGCTCATGGAAAAAAAATATCGTGGACTTAATTTTTTGCAATAAGAAAAAACCATGTTTTGAGTTTACCTATATTTGTAAATATTTAATTTTATTCAAAAAATAATATGACAAATAGTAATTGTAATTATTAACTCATTATGATTGCATACAATATATTATCACTATTAAACACTTAACACAAACCTCATGGCGAAAATAACATAATGAACCAAGCGTAGATGATAGAATAATGCCTTAAACACTCTCTCAAAAAATTAAAAAACTCCTCAAATTCCCTAAACATAAAAGGATCTCCATTCAATAACAATACTTATATGAATTCTTAAACCATATGACTTAAGTATTGGACACTTGACCCAAAAATCTAAACTCAAAACTTGAAACCAACATAATGTGATGATTACACCGTAAAAATTAATTCAACAACTTAATCAGTTGTAGGACACATTGAACATTAAATTCTGGACCATAAATCCTAAGTGCGAGAACCCTAAACACATTTCGTAAATGTTAGTAGCACTTACTAAACATCAAAATGTAAACATAGACCTTACACAATAATGAATAAGTGTGAGTAACAATGAGACTTAAAGTGTATTATAAACCAAAAATCCCAAACACTAAAAGAAGAAACTTAAACCAATCTATAATTACGATTAAGATGGACAATGAAAAGGAGGATGAAAAAATCAATACTAATGATTAAATTATCGATGATGAAAACGATGATAACAGGGATGACGATGATTATTATTATTATAAACCATATGATGATGATGATAACGAAGATGAAAATGATCATAACGATGACCATGAAAACCATGAAAATGATGATGATGACACGATGATGACGTTGATGATAACAATGAGGATTGTGATGATGATGATAATTAGAAGACCATGATGATAACAATGACATTGATGATGATAGTATTAATATTATTTATTATAAAATATTAATATTAATAATATTTTTCTTAGTTATAACAAAATAAATATTACTAACAATAATATTAATAATAATTTTTTTCAATTTTTATAAATTCTAATGATAATATTAATATTAGTAATAAGATTAATATTCTAGATATCGATGATAAAAACAATGATGATCATGGTGGTGGTGGTGATTCTAATTACGATGATGATAGAAACAATGATGATGATTAACATGATCGACAATGAGGGAAATGACAATGATTATGATGATGATGAAAATGATGATGTGGACGACACGAAGGAAAATTATTACGAAGAGTAAAATGAAAACAATGACAACAATGATGATGATGATGACTTAGATGATGATTATATGATTATCACAATGTTAATGGTGATTGTAACTCCCAAAAATTTCCCGCCAAACCCAAGACAACCCAACAATTAGATTTCAAAATTTACGAGATAAATTTTTTTTATAAAACTGATTATAATAGGTAACCTTCAACTAGGCTTAGTTTATTTCTTGATTACTATTTTATTTTTTTAATTATCATTTAATTAATATTATTTAATTCCCCAGATCGGCTTAAAATTCCTTATTACAATCTTTATTTAATTTAGTAACATAGTTCTAATGTCATTTATTAATTTATTATTCTAGGGCTAAGTCTAAACTTACCCTCCCATTAAGTTAAATACAAATAAATTTAATCCCTAAATTAAATGTTGTCTAGTTACCCTTGAGTAAATTTTATTTAATTAATTACAAGATTCAAGGTATTTTTATTTTAAAAGTCACCAACTAAACATTAAGGTCACAAATTAACTTACCTCCTAACACCCTTAAGAGGCCCCATTCACAAGCTACACATACATTTCACTTAAAACATATTCCCACCTATTTCTCACCTAACTTTTGTAGGGATGAATCATAACCCTTAGATGGATTCAATGAGGGCCCTAGGATCTTAGGGATTTCACACTAACCCTAATCATCTCTATGGAGTGTTCTTATTCATTCCTTTGACTTATTTTCTCATTTTTGTTTTGCAGGTCTTTGGGAGAGGAGAAAGAGGAAGAGCCATGAGAGCAAGAAGAGAAACCATGGAAAAAAATTCATGGTTTAAGTTGTAAATATTTCCTATTGTAATATTGCCCATTTGTTTAATGTAGAGATCCTACAATGGATCTGTTTTGTTATTTAATGAAAATATTTTCTTGTTTTGAGTTCAAAATTGGGGAAAACCCCATTTCCTTTAATCTAAGAATTTTACACATTTGGATGCCATAAAAATAATATTGGAGAGCTTAACACTTAATTTCAATTCATTTCTAGTTGTTGGAAGTTACCTTTTAATGGTTTTAGGCTTATATTTTATTAAATTTTAAATCGGGTTTTTATAACAGATAGATTTTATTTTTCCATTGAAAGTGATGAAATTGCCACCTATATATAGGTCGGTAGTCATGTGACCTCCACCCTTCTTGGGGAGTGGTTCATCAACCTGCCGCTCTATCTTGGAGGTGCCAATTTTGAAACCACCACTCTATACTGAGGAACGATTATGTTCCCGAAAATAGAACCTTCCAAACATGCATTTTTTAACAGTTCTTCTACTTAAGTTGGTTTTTAAAGCAATAATAAATTGAACTAAGGTGTCTTCCATTCATGGGTTTCTAGATTGATAACATTTCTAGTTTCATACTCAAATTTCACAACATCAACTCATTCTCTATTCTTTCTATACGCCCACTAAATTATGCCCGCACGAAACCCAAGAACAACCTAGAGCAAGCTAGAAAATTATGGAATAATTTTTTTAAAACGTGCCCACAAACAGGCTCTGAAATACAGTTGTCACATTAATGTTTCTAAGTCACTTATATTTAATAATAATATTTTCTCCATTGTAACAAAATATTAAAACCACATTACATTTTAATGAACCTAATTAGACTAAGCATGGTTTAGTTTCCCCCTAAAAGTTATTTTGATAAACAATTAAATTTCACTATAGTTGAAATTTACATATTTTATTTTCAAGGGTGAAATCGGTCTATATAAATAAATATTAAAGTTATTTTAAACCACAAGGTGACTAGGTTTAAAAAAATTAACAAAGTCCCTAACAATAGCACATGGGTTAAAAGAATAGACATACCCCCTACACAATAAAGTGACCTCTTAAAAATTCAACCCATGAATTTAAGAATAACATTTAAATTTAAATTCATATTCCTCTCATCCACTCCCCACCTACTTTTTGTACCCTTGCATGGATTCATTTGGGACCCTTATATGAGGGGAAAGACAACTAACCCTAAAGTTTTCTTAAGAAATCTTATTTCTCTTTTCCTTTGGCTTATTATTTCTCTTTTGTTTTGTAATTTGTTGGAGGAGGATGGGGAAGTCATTAGAAGTCATCTCAATCTTTTGGGAGGGAGCACTTCCAATTTTTTTTCTTGTTTTATTCTCACCATCTCCTAGGGTTTTAAATGTATTTATATATTTTATTTACTCCATTATTTTAATGTCTTGCTCAATGGACATATGGGTTTGCCCCATTTTAGAGAAATGGTAAGAAATAGATATAGAAATTTACTTGGGTATGAGATGTGTGTGTGTGTGTGTTAATATTTTAATAACGATTTTATTTTATAGAAAACCCGAAATAAGAATTTGCAGGGTTACACACACACACACACACACACACACACACACACACACACACACACACACACACACACACACACACACACGCGCACAAACAAATGCTAAAAGAAAAATGGTCAGAGATTTTGAAATCCACACAGTCCACAAAAGATGCACAATGAGCAAAGTAGAGGGGGGAAAGTTTATTATTCTAATAGCCCATAGTTTGGGGTTGGGGGAGAGTCCCCCCAAACCCTTACCTTATTACCTAATATGCCGCAAGTATTTATGGATTTAAAACATAAATCAAATCTTTTTTTAATATATGTATGTATGTATGTATGTATGTATGTATGTATGTATGTATTACAATTATAATTATATTATTGTTATTATTATATTTTATAATAATATTATTATAATAATAGTAATGTATATAATAATATTAATATTATTATTGTTATAATAATAATATTTTGAATAGTAGTAATATTGTCAATAGTAATAATAGCTATGTTATTGATGACATTAACAAATCTAAAACTTACACTTAAAATTCTTCTTTTTTGTTTTCCATATTTGCTAGTATTTTAATAAGGGTCTTATACGGAAAGACAAATTTCACTTGTTATAATATTGGCTTACATGGTTTTATAAGTAATTTTACAATGACTTAATAATAATTTTACACATTCCAAGAGGCTAAAGCCTAAGTTTCAAATGGGTAATTTCTTTTCTCCACTAGATTTAGGAATTTAACTATTTTGTTGACCAAGTAGATAACAATTAAAATTTGAGTTCTTTCCATCTACTTGAATAAGTTTAAAATTTATTTCAACCACTATAAGAGAATGAAAAATATAACTCTTTCACTACTTTATAAATTTCATGGAATACAATAGAGGTAACTATTTCTTTCCTCTTTCAAACTACAAATTTCAACCATTCTCACAACCAACTACAACAACATTTTCAATAAGTTTTAAAATGAGAACTACTAACTTCCAAATGAGAGCTACACATTATATGAGAAAATATTCAACTACAATGGGAATAGTATATTTCCCCTTTTAAACTTATTTCTCATTACAACAAAACTAGCTTTACAAAAATAAATCTTTCTTTCCCTTTTCAATATATAATACAACTTTGATATCCAATAATCAATACAACTTTTCTTCACAAAGATTAATACAATATCTTCCACTTAAAGTGGGAAATTTTACAAGAATGAAAGCTAAAATGAAATACAATTTGTCTTCAATTATAGCTCCAAAATCAAATCTTCAACCAAGCTCCATCTTCTCATCACTTGACCACAACAACCAAAAATGGGGAGAGGCAACACTCTCCACCCAACCAAAATTCCAATGAGAAGAAGAAGCAATTATTCTCATTGGCCCCCAAGCCCCAACCACAAGGCAATAAGGGATGTTTCAACACATGGCAACTAAAAAAATGCTTCAACATTCACTTTCAAACAACCAATCACATAAGAAATATAACCAAAAACACAAATAATTCCCAAACAAAGGCTTCTAAAATAGCCAAAAAGAGATAGGAAAGATGGGGGTGCCCTTGTGCCTCCCAAGGGTTTGGATGCCCACCTCTAAAACCCTCCAACACACATTCAACCCAAAGTCTCTTATGCCTCCCTCACAACAAAACTATGTCTCTTATGCCTCCCTCACTCTTATGCCTCCCTCTCTCTTATGGCTCCCACAATACATAACATAATAGAATAGAATAAGGTGGGGCATCCAAAACCCACTCCCTCCTAAAACCAACAAGAATCTCTTATGCCTCCCAACATATTTCATCCCCATATCCAAATCTCAACACAACCTAAGGTAAAAATACTACACAACACTTCAAGCAAGAACACAATTCCATACAATCACATAACATGCAAGAAACAAGGAGAAAAATAAAAGAGCAAGATCCTACCTTGCCATGGTAAAGCTCCTCTTTGAAATCTAGTCCCAAAATCTTCAACACAAGCAATTTTCCAAGCACTCTTCCAACTCCCACACAAGCATCCAAAAAGAGAGCTCCAAAAATAAGTGAGTAACCCCAAATACCTCCCAAAAATTTGAATAAATAAAAGAGGGAGAGAGGAGGAATATGATGTGGCTCCAGGTAGGATTCCACATAATTTATTCTCCACTCCACATCACCCAACTCAAACCCATACCCCAAGGCAATTAAATGAGTGGTTGAGAGGTATGACAACCCTCTTACACACACCATTCCAACCCCATACCCTTTTAGGACAAGAAATAAACATATGTAAGAAAGTGCAATAAAAACTTACAATTTTTCTTCCCAAAACACATAATGGGGTCTATTTTTTACCCCCAACCCATAGGTAGGGTTGGTATAGTAATTTAAGAGGTGTGGGACAAGTTTAACTTGTCCCACAAGCCTCCAAAATTTACCCTTAAGGACAAATCCGAATTTCTAAGGAGAGGTAGAGTGTACCACACTCAAGATCACATTCACTTCACTTACAACACATAAAACAAAGAGCCATCTAATATAATAAATGACTTCTTTTGTCCCATCCATGATTAGTTTAGTAACATGATTAATTTACTAATCTAGACACAAATTAAATCATTAATAAAAGGGAAATACATCACTATAAAATCACATACTAAAATTAAATAAAGGAAACACAATAAAATAACACACTAACCCCTTGGTCATAATTGAGGTAACTCCCCCATGGGGACCCCTAACAACAAACAAGACACAAAAAGACAACATACATAAGTTGCCATGGTGACCCTTGTTGAATTCATCCGGTATTCTGATGTGGTTGGTCTCCAATCCCCCATTGGTTGTTGTGTTATGTTTTACCTACAAAACATACAATACCTCCTTCGGCCTCATGGCCGCATCAAAACATCCAAGATAAAATATACAATATAAATCAACAATCATCCACATATAAATTAAATTAAATCATCATATAGACAAGTAATATTATTATTTCCAATTTCCAACATCTCAATTCTACATTTCATCAATACCAATTAAAATCGCAAGATTAGTTTAACTGTTAAAGCCTACTCAATATGCAAAAAACATCAAATGTTAGAATATATAACCATGTCGACAATCCATCATCATCAATATAACATATATTTAATAATCCACACACATAATATTATGAATCAAAATCCAACCATACTCCAAGTACCTCAATCATCTAACATCATGCTAAGTCAAAATGATACAATAATGTCCATACGTATAGTCAATAGTGTCGAAATCAAAGAAATAGGTGTCAAAGAGAAGTGGGAACTACATCCCCTCCCTTAGACTTGACTTCCTCCCTGGAAGTCACTAGAATAGGTGTTGAAATTGGACTTGTGAAAGCACCGTTTAGCATCCTCCCATGTAGTAATAGTCTCGTCATACCCGTCCCACTAGACCCAAACCTAATCAATCTCTATACCTCGAAGGCCCGTGGTCTGTGCTCTAAAATACAAATGGGATCCACCATCACCGCCCCCGATCTTGCACCTACAATGAGGTCCAATATAGCACATGAGAAGGATCGGAATATACCTCCTAAGTACATAAATATGAAATACATCGTGGATTCAAGACAAAATGGGTGGTAATGCTAGATGATAGGCCAAGGACCGATACACTCCAAGATTTCAAAGGGACCCACAAACCTAGGAGCAAGTTTAGAACATTTTCCGTAATGAATAGGGATATTATGTGGCTTCGACATAAAGAAACACCTTCATGCCAACCTCAAAACTATGATCTATCCTATGTTGATCCACATACTTCTTCCGCCTATCTTAAGCCTCATGTAATCTCTTCCGATCATAAAAACCTGTTGCTCCATGTCCTATAGTAAATCCACCAAGAGAAATCTTGTCCTCTAACGTGTCCTAACTAAGAGGTGTCCCGCACTCTCTCGCCATACAAAGGCCTAAAAGGAGCCATGCCTATCAAACTCTAAAAACTATTATTGTAGGAAAACTAAACCAAATACAAATACTCCTCCCATCTTGACTGATGATCCATGACGTACATCATATGCATGTCCTCCAAGATCTCATTCACCCACTCGATTTGTCCATCTATCTCAGTGGTGATAATCTATGCTGAATTGATCTTCATCCCGAGAGCATACTGCATGGTAGTCCGTTGGAAGTGGGAAGTATATAAAGGGTCACGATCACAAATGATCTTCCACAGAATCTGTGTAATCGACAATCTCATCAAGATATACTCATGCCACCGCACTAGGTATATAGGTGGTATTCACCGGAGAAAAAATGAACCGCTTTCACAATGTATCCACTTTGTTACCATGATGGCGTCTGGTGGTATCTCGACGTCGGTAACCCAAATATGAAGTCCATGGAAATGGTGTCCCATTTCCACTCGATATAGCATGAGGAAAGAGAAGGCTAGATGGATGTTGATGCTCAGCCTTCACCTTCTGACACTCTAAACAAGTGTGACACAAATTGAGCCATGTCTCTCCGAAGTCCCCTCCAATGGTACAATTGTCTCAAGGTGGCATGCATCTTCTTCACCCTAGGATGGGCTGAATAAGGTGCACGATGAGCCTCTGTCAAAATTTCCTACCTCAAGCCTCCATCTCTAGGAACATATATCCGACCTCTATGTCAAATAAGACCACACCGCCTTCAATGAAAATCCATTAAATCTCCCCTTAAGGGGTCTCACGAGACTCAATCTTTGCTCCGACCGCAAGGTAGAAGTTATCGTGAGAAAGCTGCTTTAAAATCGTGCTCCATAAATCGGTACCACCGAGGTGGCCATAACCACATATCTTCATCTACTCAAGTCATCTGAAACCATGTTCTCCTTCCCCTTCACATGCTCTATCTCCATGTCGTAATCACAAAGAAACTCCATCCAACGTCATTGATGAGTGTTGAGATTAGGCTGCGTGAAGAGGTGGCGATGACTCAAGTGATCAATCGTGAGTGTAAATCTTTGGCCAAGAAGGAAGTTTATCTACCATACCAAGGCATGTACAACTAATGTAAGCTCAAGGTCATGAGTCGGATAATTGGTTTCATAATCCTTGAGTTTTCGAGACTCAAAAGTAACTACTCTACTTTTTGCATCAACACACCTCCAAGTCCTACCAAAGAAGCATCTGTGAAAATGAAGAACTCACCTTGAGGATCTGGCACTACAAGAATAGGAGTTGTCATGAGGCATTCCTTGATTGCTCTCGAAGGCCTACTCAAATTTTTCTAATATATAAACTTCTTCCCTTTCTACTAAAGGGAAGTGATGGGGTGCGCAACTCGAGAGAAGTCTTGCACAAATATCTATAATATCCTACCAAGCCCATGAAGTTACACACCTCGGTCACACTAGTGGGTGCTAGCCAATCCATAATAGCTCCAATCTTGAAAGGATCAATTGCGATACCTTCCCCAGAAATGATGTGGCCCAAATACGCACCTCTTCTCGAAAGAACGCACACTTCATGAGTTTCGTAAAGATACTACTCATGGAGACAGTTTGCAGAACCTGGAAAAGGTGCTCCTTGTGCTCCTCACGCATACGTGAGTAAATCAGAATTTTTTCAAGGAAAATTAACACGAACCGATCCAAAAATGTCTTGAATACCCCATTCATCAATCTCATGAACATTGCAAGGGCATTCGTCAGACCAAAAGGCACTACTATGAACTCGTAGTGGCCATATCTCATGTAGTTGGTCTTATGAATATCAACCCTCTGTGATACTCAGCTGATGATATCCCGACTTAAGATCTATCTTGGAGAAAATTGTGACCCCCTTCATCTGATCAAATAAATCATCAATGCACGGAAGGGGTAACAATTCTTGATCGTTACTTTGTTCAAATTAGCGGTAATCAATACACAACCACAGATATCTATCTTTCTTATTTACAAAAATCATTGGTGCACCCCAAGGGGATACACTAGGATGAATTAGGAATTTCTCCAAAAGGCCCTCAAGCTACAACTTGAGCTCACAGAGCTTAGGGGTAGTCATCCAATAAGGTGCTTCATAACAAGTGGTATATCTTTCATACCAAATGATAGAATAAAATAAGATTGCAATGACCAAAGAGGGACGGAAGCCTCACAAATATTATTGATCATGAAATCAGATTACATAAAAATGCAAGAGTTGTAATATTTATAGATATTAGATAGCCTCATATGGATAGACATGACACCCTATTAGGAACCAACTATGAGATGATAAGACCCATCTCACATGCACATGTAATTACTACTAATACCAATATTGAATGTTATCCAACATAACAATATTGAATGCAAGTCACTAGATTAGACTGCACATGTTGCACATTATTAAATAAAATACAATGCAATAAATATTCCTATGCTAAATTATGCTAATAAAGTGCTCATGAGATAGGCTCTGCTCTAAGGAACCAAATCTATGTGAAAATATATCTCACATGGGGGAGGTAACCCTGGTAGCTCCCCTAGAAAGACATCAGAAAACTCTCTCAAGATGTGATCGTCATCAAGAGATGGCCCATTAGACTCGTCCCTCGATTTGTCAAGAACTCTAACAAAGACATACATGTGAAAACCCTATCGCACACACTGCTTAAGCTTCATAGCAGAGATGGTGCGGATGGAAATGGGCCTCCTAACTCCTCCGCTATCATCGACTCAAATCCTAGATCATCTGTATATGATATAGTCTTATGGTAACAATCCACTCTAGCTCTGTGTGTAGACAGTTGTTCCATGCCCAAGATGACTCCATACGAACCAAACAAAAGGATACAAAGATCTGAGGTAGTGGTGAAGGGTCCCAAATCAACTACACACTCCTTAACTAAGGAGTCTATAGATATTTTGGCTCCATAAGCCATCTCAACACCCCAACTAAGACCCGCCTAGTTGCCACCAACCTGAAATGCTCTACTAAGTATGGTGTAATAAAATAATCAGATGAACCAAAATCAAACAGAATGGAGGTAGCAATACCACCAATGATACCTGTAGTCTTTATCATAGTTCTCTGGTGCTCAGCCTGGTGGTTCTTGACCACTACATACCAATGCATGCACCCCATGTCACCAATAGTAGGCTCTAAAATCTACATCTTACCCTTGTTACTAGGGTTCTATGGGCACTCTCTCCAATAATGTCCGATAACACCATAACCATAACAACTGTCTAGTCCTCTCCAATGAGATGCAACCCCATCAGTACTCTAAAGGTCTTTGTTTTGGATCTTGATGATTGGGCTATGGACGCTGAGGTATTTGTTGATGAGCTCCTACTAACTAAGCCCTCGGTGCACCTTGTGTCCTAATGTGACCCCTAAGAGGAGGCCCCATACTCCATCCCCTTTGAGCGTCGAATCTTTGTGGAGGTGCAGTAAGGAGGGTGGGTCTCTTGCTAAGGTGGCTGCTTATGGTGGATGGAATGAGAAGCGTATTGAACCTTGTCTACCATGAAGAGGAGGAGCTAACCCCTCTACCTAATATCTTGCATCTCTTGGATGTGGCTCACGAAATCTGTCCCCGACCGCTGCATCTTTCCTCGAGTCTCTTCTACGATGTATGCCTTCTCAACGGCCTCTACTAAGGTCTACAGATAATGGATGCACTTCACACCTCCCAAATATAAATTTAGGCCCCTAATAAACCCGTAAATCTATACATGTTCATCCTGCATATAGTCAACATATTGGAGTAGGTCTAGAAATTGATTCTCATACTCACTATAGTCATATATGTCCGATGGAAGTTGTGGAACTCATCTATCCTCTATTGAATAAACTGTTATCCAAAATTCACCCCTCAAGGTAATTTTGATAACATGCATCAAATTCTTTAGTCCCAAGCAAATAGATTGATTTAAGGCCCGAAATCATGTTTTTGGGGCCCCCTCGGCTTCCTTCTAACTCTCCCATCCAAGAAGAAAACCCAACGAGTTAGAAAAGGTGAAAAAATTGCAAAAAAACAAGCTTGGGGCCGAAAAATGAAGAAAATTGGCTAAGTCCTAGTCAGCGGTCGGTGCGAGACGGTTGGAGCGTCGGGGCACGAATCGGGTGAAAAGCCACCGGGTGGTCTCGCAAAGATTTGGGACAGTTGGAACATCGGGACGCGCGGGACGCGAAAAGGCGAATTGGCCGAAAAGTGGGAAAAATCGACTAAGTGTTGTTTTCATGCAGTTTGGGACAGCCGGGCCAAAGGTACGCACAGACACTAACCGCCGAAAATCCGAAGGATAGTTTGGGACATCCGGGCCAAAGGTACGCGTGGGACGCGAGGGACGCGAAAATCCGAACCGGCCAAGAGAAAAAGTTGTCAAGTTTGGGACATCTGGGACAAAAGTACGCGGAGGACGCGAACCGGCCGATTCGGCCGAAACATGAGACTTTCGTCCAAGGCAGTTTGGGACATCCGGGCCAAAGGTACGCGTGGGACGTGAAAAGCCGAAGCAGCCGAAGGCAAAGAAGAAAAGTCAACGTTTGGCTCGTGAAACTTCAAACGGCCATAACTTTTGACTCCGAGCTCCGATTTTCACAAAATTGGACTTTCTTATTTTTAATGAGGGTAGATATATTTAAATAAAAGAAACATATTCAGCTCCAATCAATTAATGCTCATTCCCGTCAAATGATAGAAAACGCCTCCCTAGATCCAAAATAGCTGCCCGCACTCAGAAGGCCATAACTTCTGCATTTCTCAACGAAATCGCACAAAATTGGTACCATTGGAATCATGGCTCCAAGCCCAATGCATAGAAATCAAGAAATTCTAGATTTGATGAGAATTGGTCAATATTTTTTAGAAAACGTGGCTGGGTTCATAACAGTGTTTTATTTGGTGGTTGGGAGTGCAATTAAGAGGCATGGTCATCATTCTTTTTTTGCAGCACCTGGGACAGTATGGGGAGCCTTTTGCAAGTAATATAAAATCATTTTACTCCATTTAATGCCTCTTACAAGTGGTTGAAGGATAGATTTCGGGATTTTCCATTTTCCCTTCTCTCTCTCTTCTCATTTTTCTATAAATTGGAGTGTTGGGCTCATTGTAAAGAGGAGTTTTCTAGATAGAAAATCTCTGTCAAAATTGTTTTGTGAAGCCAATGTGCTGCAGGCCCTTGTAGTGGACTCCTTGCATGGTGATCCAGGCCCTTATCCTGTAATAGATTGAACTGTGCATATCATGAAGCAATAAAATATCAATTTGTGGATATATCTTCCCCTGCTGTGTTTTCTTGCATTCTTCTTGCCCCTTTAATCTTTCTACAAGAATATTGTGTCTATTATTATGTTCTTGCAGGGATTCATTATCATTGTGTATGCTTGGAATATCGTTGTGAATGCATTTTGCTAGATTATGGAGAACTGTCATCACCTCTTCTAGTGTGCACTTTTCCTCTGTATTTCACACATTTAGAGACTACTCTCGCACCCTCCTTTTCTGGTGTATCACCGCTTTAGTGTAGGCTTTCATTTTATGCATTATCTCCCGATCCCTTGGAAATTTAGATTAGAATAGTTAGTTTTCCCTGCATTAGAGTAGATTGTGGCAAGTAGTTTAGGAGTAAGAACCAGCTTTCTCTGGAGGTCTATCTCAAGTAGCAAGTCCCACAACTTGGAGATAGTACCCATGTTATCCAATCACACTGTGAGTTCAAGTATATACACTTTTATAAACACAGGGGTGTTGTGATTCGGTGATAACAGTTCTGGCACGCCAAGTGGGACCTTAGAGGTCTTTACTTTCATTAAACAAGATTGATGTGCACTTGTTGTAAGTTCCAGCTTTGAAGGAGCTTTAAAATCACACATCTGGCGACTCCAAAAGAGGCATAATCCGCTGGTTTCTACAGTCCAAGCCTGGAAAATTTATGAGAAGAATACAGACCAGGTCAAGAACTAGGGAGGAAGGATTGTTTGTTTATCTGCACCTATCTCCAGGTAGAGAAAGAAGGGGAAGAAGAGCTCAAAGATCTGCGTCTCCACCTAATAGAACTTTGTCTACACCTCCACCTGGTAGACCTTTTCTCGCATCAACAAGGGTTCTCAGGCCAATCAGAATGGCGTAACCACTAAATCCCTTTGTCAATTTCTTTCGGGCAGAGCCCACTTGCCCTCAATGCACGTAATCCAGCCCACCAATTGCATCATTCAAGAACATTCCATTTTTCACTTTGGAGAAAATCATACCACTCCTCGGTGATCATGTCAAAGACATTGCTAATGTCTGTGTAATCCATGAGATAAATGAAATGGATGTGGCTGTCAAATTGCTGGCATATTCGTTCAAAGGGAAGGCATTGTAATGGTTTAGGAGGCTTGGAGTTGGTTCTATCACAAATTGGAATCAATTATGCATAGTTCTCCATGAGAAGTTTGGGGAAAAGGGAGACAATTTGTCTCTACTAGAACAATTGACAACTATCAAGAGAGCCCCCAACAAGTAGCTGACTGACTTCAACTTCAGATTTCAAAGGTCTTGGGATAGGATTCCGAGAGCGAAATGTGCCAACACAGAAGGTGTTTTTCTATATTACCTTAAAGCTTTGAATTTCGATATTTCTATGTTAATTCAATCTATGGGAGGCACAACCTTACTCGCTGCTTATAGCATTGCCATTAGAGCCAAAAATTGTCTTATTCAATTTTGGTCAAACCGGCTCCTAGGCCTCCCATGCCCTTGTATCCAAACTTAGAAAATCCAAACACTAGTCAAGCACCCACTTTAACTCCTATTCCCACCCCTAGAAATAAAAGTTCAAATGAGACTTCTACTTCATCCTCTAGTGCTTCAAATGAACTCCAAGAGGTCATGAAACAATTGCAAAATTTGGGAAATGAGCTGGTTACTATCAAAAGACAGCAAGCTCAAAGTGCTAGACCGTATCAGCCTCAAGCACAGTACCAGGCTAGGCCCCCATACCAACAAAATAGGTCACCAACTCAGGCTGCAAATCAAAATCAAAGCCAAGTAAGGCCTCCCGCTAATAGACCATTTCAGCCCTATAACCCTAATGTCGTATCTGCTTCTAAAGCATTAGTGCCAGTCCAAAATAACATGGCCCAAGAATATGATTGGTGTTTCCCATGTAGTCAGCCACATAACCAATCAATGTGCTTTAACGGTGCATTAAATCAGGCTCTAATGGTGCAAACCATTGGTGGGTCACAAGAGTCTAGCCACGAAGAGGATCAGCAGCAAGAAGCACCTCAGCAAGGAACATCTTCGAATGAAACTACTCTTGTCAATTGGCAGGCTGAAGATTTCTATGGTATGAATCAAATACCCTCTCAAAGTGTTGCAGCCAACACAAGGTCAAAGAGGAGAAATTTGGGTGAAGAACAGCCATTAGCCCCAAGTAATTCACGACCTTCTGTCACTCCAAAAACTATTGGCAAACAAAATGCAATCCCAAGCATGCAAGGATTGCCTAAAATAGCCCCTAGGCCAACTCAAATGCCAGTTGTTGCTACCCATGTGCAAGGAATGAATGTGCAGGCCAAGGGACAACAGAGGGATACTTCATCTCCATTCAGTATCATTGATCAGATGAAGAAGACAAATGTAAACATATCAATGTGGGAATCACTATCTATCCCAGGACAAAGAGATTTGCTACAAGCTGCCATGAAGGACTGGTCAACTTCAAATCAACGAGTCTAAATGCAAGAGAAGGTACTCACAAATGCTGCCTCACTCAACGAAATCATGGAGGACATCAAGGTAAAATGTTAAATCCTCCTCCTTTTATGTCTCATTAATCATTGGAAACCAATTGGTGCACAATTGCATGATTGATTCCGGGGCAAGTAGCTCAGTGATGCCCAAGCAAATAGCTGATCAGCTAGGGCTTCAATATGAAGTCATCTCCAAGGGTGTAGTGCAATTAGATGGGACAGCAGTGACAATGGTTGGAGTAATCAAAGGTTTGAGCCTCACACTGCACGCATGTCCCAATGTAATAGTGTTACAAGATGTGTCAGTCATAGACCTGCCACCACTCTTTGCATTGTGCTTGTCAAGAGACTTCACTGCTAAAATTGGAGGCTATCTTTTGGCGGATTGGTCACACATGTTGTTCAGAACAAGGTATGGAACTAAGGCCACAATCAGATCTGAACCTATCACAAACTTTCACATTGAGCCTTACACTCCAAGCCAAATCAATACCAACTGTTCGGTGTTTGATCAAGAAGATTATCCAAGCACTGATGAAGCTGACACCAAGGTTGGAAGCATCCCAGATTTGACTCTTGATGAATGGGCAAGCAAGGTGCATGCTTTTGATCCTTATCAAGAAATAGAAGAATCTGAGCTAGGATTTTATTGTTTACATGAAGAGAATCAACCTCTCCCCAGCATCACCAAGCCGGATCATAAAGACATGAATGAAGTATGGAAATTGTTGTTTGATGGGTCAAGAAGTAGACAAGGTGTAGGAGGAGGAGCTATGCTCATTTCACCGCAAGGTATAAGGTATTACTCAGCCTTCCGTTTCCAGTTTTCTTGCTCAAACAACACGGCTGAGTATGAAGCCTTAATTCATGGATTGCACTAGGCAAAGAAGAAAGGCATCAGGAATTTACAAGTATTTGGTGATAGTGAGCTGATCGTAAACCAAGTCAAAGGAAAAATTCTGCCAAAAATGATCTGTTGAAGAACTACAAAAATCAGGTATGGGATCTTATTGAGGATTTTGAAGCTTTTAGCATCAATTCCATCCCGAGAAAAAGGAATGAAGTAATGGATGATCGGCAGCAATTGGGGCTGCGTTTGATGTTGTGGAAAGTATCAAAAGTGAGAAAACTCAGCCTCATATCAAAGTTGTTGTGAGACCATTGTTTGAGATAACAACACAAGTTGGCAAGTCTTTGAGAATGATCAGCAAATTGTTAATTTCCTGTAAGAAGAAGCTGAGTTCTCCATGAGAAATCAAGACAAGCTGGAGCAGCAGTATGGTGACCAAGTGGTGCAGCTGAGAACTAACAAATTACCAAAAGGCCTCATAACCTTAGAGTCAATCTTCAACCTGAATGATCAGTTCCGGAAGGAGAAAGCAAACATTCAAGTAAAGGGTGAAGATTCAGAACCTATCTTAGTAGATGAAGGCAAGACATTGCAAATTGGCAAAGTAAGTACTCCACAAGAGAAATCTGATTTTGTTCAGCTTTGTCAAGAATTCCCAGATGTCTTCGCTTGGACTTACAAAGATTTAAGAGGTTTCAACCCAAAGTTGGCACAACATACTATTGAGCTAGATCCGGAATCCAAGCCTGTCAGGAAAAAGCAAAGGCCAGTAAATCCTCATATCGAACCTCTCATGAGAAAAGAGTTAAGCAAGCTCATTGAGGCCAGTATCATCTTCCCCATCAAACACTCAAGTTGGGTTGCAAACTTGGTGCCGAAGAAAGATAAATGGAGAAATAAGATTGTGTGTGGACTTTCACGATCTAAATAGAGAATCACTCAAAGATCATTATCCACTTCCATCAATGGAACAAATATTGCAAGTTGTAGCTGGTTCGTAAAGGTTTTAATTACTAGATGGATATTCGGGCTATAATCGATAATGGTGAAAGAAGAAGATCAATTCAAGACGGCCTTCACTACAAAATGGGGCACGTATGCTTACAAGAAGATGCCATTTGGATCTGTCAAATTCAGGAGCAACATTTCAAATGAGCTATGGATATGGCATTCAAAGGCTTGATCAACAAGATAGTGCTTTGGTATGCCTAGATGATATCATTGTCTTCTCAAAGAATGCAGACCATCTCTTTCACCTCAGACAAGTGTTTTAGAGGTGCAGAAGGTTCGGAGTGTCGTTGAATCCAAAGAAATGTATATTCTTGGCACACGAGGGAAAATTTTTGGGCCACATTGTCTCTAGGGAAGGGCTAACAATTGATCCTGAAAGGGTTGAAGCCATCCGAACGCTTCCATTGCCACACCACAAGAAATCTCTTCAAATCTTCTTAGGAAGGATAAACTTCGTCCGCAGATTTGTGCCTAATTTTGCCACTCTTGTGAAGCCTCTAACAATGATGTTGAAGAAGAGTCTGGCATTCAAATGGACAGAAGAAGGCAAAGAGAGTTTTGAAAACATCAGGCATGCAATATCACAAGCTCCAACTCTTGTCAACCCAGACTTTTCAAAGGACTTCATGTTGTATGCATTTGGAGGATCAGATACAATCTCGGCCTATCTTGACACAAATTTGAATAGAGAAGGTTCAGAACATCCCATAGCATTATTCAGTCAAACCTTGGAAGATTACGAAATAAAGTATTATTTCATCGAAAAGCATGTCCTTGCTATCATCAGAAGTTTGAAGAAGTTTAGACACTTGGTCTCAAACAATAGGATTCAACTGCTAGTGTCTCATGCTGGTGTCAAGGACTTCCTCCTAAACAAAGATTTAAATGAGAAGAGAGTAGGTTGGATCACTCGGGTGATGGAATATGATATTGAAATCAAAGTTACCAAGCTAGTTCGTGGCAAAGGTTTGTGTGAGCAGCTCACTTCCAAACAACCAGACGAGTCAAAAAGTGAAGAGGATGTTGTCTTGCTACTACAGAATGATCAAGAACAACCAGCTGATGATGCACTCATTCCATGTTGGACTCAAGACTTGGTGCATTACCTCCAAATAGGCTTGTGCCCTCCAGAAGTGAGCAAGGCAAAGAGGAGATACTTTAGATTACAAGCTATCTCGTATGTACTCATTAATGGTATCTTGTTCAAGAAAGACATCCATGGTGTTCTATTAAGATGCATTGGAACAGGTCAAGTTGAGAAGATCTTGCATGAGTTCCATGATGGGGAAGCAGGAGGCCACTTTGCTCCACGAGTGACAGCTCTCAAAATCATGAAAGCTGGTTACTATTGGCCTACTATGTTCAATGATTGCTACTCATGGGTCAAGAAATGCAGGAAATGTGCATTCTTCACGGGGAAAGAAAGGTTAGCAGACTCGCCCTTTGTCTAATTTTTCAAGAATCAGCCATTTATGCAATGGGGATTGGACTTCATTGGGGTTATCAATCCCAATTCAAGTCAAGGCCACAAGTGGATACTTACAGCAACGGATTATTTCACCAAGTGGACCGAAGCAGTGGCACTCAAGGAGGCAAATGAATCTAATATCTTAGATTTCTATGAAGGGATAGTCACGAGGTTTGGTGCCCCTGCCACTATCATATCTGACAATGCATTGGCATTCCTTGGCACAAAGATCACTGAATGGGCTGTCAAGAATTGTGTGTATCTTAGCACTTCATCAAACTATTACCCTCAAGGTAATGGCCAAGCCGAGATCTACAAACAAGAACCTATTAAGAATCATCAGAAGGACTCAGGATGAAAATCAAATAACTTGGCACGGAAAGCTCAAATCAGCCCCATGGGCTGATAGGATCACACCCAAGAGGTCTACAGGAAGCTCTCCATACAAGCTTGTGTATGGGAAAGAAGCAGTTCTACCTATATCACTTGAGTTGCCAGCGTTGGAGCTCATGAAACAGTTGGAACTAGCTGAGTTTGAACCTATGGAAATCAGGTATGCAGAGCTGATGGAATTAGAAGAGACAAGAGAGCACGCAATGCAGACCATAGAAAAGGATAAAGCATTGGTCAAAAAGAGTTTTGACAAGAAAGCTAAGGCCAGGATATTGCAAACTGGAGATTTGGTACTGAAGTGGGATGCTGATCATGCAAAACCAGGAAAGCACTCCAAGTTCGATGCCATCTGGAGTGGCCCATACATGATCATTGAATGCAAAGGTAGCAATGCTTTCCGACTGGCTAAGTTGGATGGTGAAGAATTACAGATTCCGGTCAATGGGATCTATCTCAAACGTTGCTACTAGAAAGATAGATTTTCACCCTTGTAAATATTAATTTAGAATTTCCATTCCTCTAAGTGCTTGTGCACATTGTACTGCTGTTAGAGTAGTTTTTATTTCCCTAAGTTATTGTGCACATGTCCTATTGCTTCTAGTATGTGCATGTTTGCAGTTCATCAAGCTCCTGGAAAAGAATTGCAGCCACAGGAAAACCAGCTCAACGAATGTTTTAATGGCTCAAGGACACAAGTTTTCAAATTTCAGATCAGCTAAGAGGTTATCAAATAGACTCCATGCCCAATGGATTGCTACAAACAACTGGCCGTTCTTCATCTAGCAGGCAGATGACCCCGCTGAGTCGCCAAAATTGTTATCCAAAATTCACCCCTCAAGGTAATTTTGATAACATGCATCAAATTCTTTAGTCCCAAGAAAATATATTGATTTAGGTCCCGAAATCATTTTTGGGGCCCCTCGCTTCCTTCTAACTCTCCTATCTAAGAAGAAAACCCAACGAGTTAGAAAAGGTGAAAAAATGCAAAAAAACAAGCTTGGGGCCGAAAAATGAAGAAAATCGGCTAAGTCCTAGTCCAGGCGGTTTGCGGGACAGTTGGGACATCGGGCACGAATCAGCCAAAAAGCTGCCAGGTGGTCTGCGCAGCATTTGGGACAGTTGGGACGTCGGGACGCGCGGGACGCGAAAAGGCGAACCGGCCGAAAAGTGGGAAAATCGACTAAGTGTTGTTTTCGCGCAGTTTGGGACAGCCGGGCCAAAGGTACGCGCGGGACGCGAACCGGCTGAAAATCCGAAGGATAGTTTGGGACATCCGGGCCAAAGGTACGTGCGGGATGCGAGGGACGCGAAAATCCGAACCGGCCGAGAGAAAAAATTGTCAAGTTTGGGACATCTGGGACAAAAGTACGCGGAGGACGCGAACCGGCCGATTCGGCCGAAACATGAGACTTTCATCCAAGGTAGTTTGGGACATCTGGGCCAAAGGTACGCGTGGGACGTGAAAAGCTGAAGCGGCCGAAGGCAAAGAAGAAAAGTCAACGTTTGACCCGTGAAACTTCAAACGGCCATAACTTTTGACTCCGAGCTCCGATTTTCACAAAACTGGAATTTCTGGAATGAGCACAACATCCTCTACGCCACAAAAACTAGATTTATTATTTTTAATGAGGGTAGATATATTTAAATAAAAGAAACATTTTCGGCTCCAGTCAGTTAATGCTCATTCCTGTCAAATGACGTAAAACGCCCGCAGATCCAAAATAGTCGCCCGCACTCAGAAGGCCATAACTTTTGCATTTCTCAACGAAATTGCACAAAATTGGTACCGTTGGAATCATGGCTCTGAGACCGATGCACATAAATCAATAAATTCTGTATTTTATGAGAAATTGGTTGATATTTTTTAGAAAACGTGGCTGGGTTCATAACAGTGTTTTATTTGGTGGTTGGGAGTGTAATTAAGAGGCACATGGTCATCATTATTTCTCTGTTGCAGCACCTGGGATAGTATGGGGAGCCTTTTGCAAGTAATTTAAAATCATTTTACTCCATTTAATGCCTCTTACAAGTGGTTGAAGGATAGATTTCGGGATTTTCCATTTTCCCTTCTCTCTCTCTTCTCATTTTTCTATAAATTGGAGTGTTGGGCTCATTGTAAAGAGGGAGTTTTCAGATAGCAAAGCTCTGTAAAAATTGCTTTGTGAAGCCAATGTGTTGTATGCCCTTGTAGTGGAATCCTTGCATGGTGATCCAGGCCCTTATCCTGTAATAGATTGAATCGCATGCATATCATGAAGCAATAAAATATCAGTTTGTGGATATATCTTCCCCTGCTGTGTTTTCTTGCATTCTTCTTGCCCCTTTAATCTTTCTACAAGAATATTGTGTCTATTATTATGTTCTTGTAGGGATTCATTATCATTGTGTATGCTTGGAATATCGTTGTGAATGCATTTTGCTAGATTATGGAGAATTGTCATCACCTCTTCTAGTGTGCACTTTGCCTCTGTATTTCACGCATTTGGAGACTACTCTCACACCCTCCTTTTCTGGTGTATCACCACTTTAGTGTAGGCTTTCATTTTATGCATTCTCTCCTGGTCCCTTGGAAATTTAGATTAGAATAGTTAGTTTCCCCGCATTAGAGTAGATTGTAAGGTAGTTTAGGAGTAAGAACCAACTTTCTCTCGAAGGTCTATCTCAAGTAGCAAGTCCCAAACTTGGAGATAGTACCCATGTTATCCAATCACACCGTGAGTTCAAGTATATACACTTGTATAAACACAGGGGTGCTATGATTCGGTGATAACATAAACCTCCTAGATAAATACCTTCTCCCGAACCGCTCATCGAAGAGCTCCTGCAAGTAATGACCTTTGAGTCAACATGGAGCTTCTACTCCTCAGTCCTCCACCAAAAACCTTCTCCATCCCTCAAAAGATGAATCGTAATATGAGCTTTCATGTTGCTAATAGAAGGGTAGAGCTTGAAGCACCCGCTCAAGCTCACCAATCAGGCCTCTACCTCAAACCCACCTATATCTCCAGAATATAAAGACATTCATAGCTTCAGGATCTCTCGATCGATATGGTCGGCTAATAACTCACGACCCCTAGGTCTCTCTATATGCTCCTCCCTCTACCTAGGGCTCTGAGATCTGTCCCTGTGACCAGAAATCTTGTCTCCATGTCCCCTCTGTGGTGACTCTTCTCTGGATGACTCCACATGGTATTTCTATATCCTATGCTCCTCACTATGTCAAGGAGATGCATGAGCCTCAACAGATGGCTCCCTATCCTGTCTGGTAGATCTTCCTCCTAAGGACCCTCTATGTTTATCGGTATTGACGCCTTGATGCATCCGTAAAACTCGAGGTAGAATGGCCGCCACGGCCTAATCAAGGTGGAAAGTCTAGATATATGTTTAAGGATCCATCTTCTAGTTTGTGCCTCCTAGTAAATACCAAGGTGAGAGTTAGTTCATTATTCGAGTTTTATTCCAAAGTTCTGCGTTTACTAAAATATACAATTTTCAGATAAAGTTGTTTTCTAGGTTTAATGTTCATGTCTCGTGTTTTCCTATGTGCCCAAGGGTCCAAGATTTGAACCCACGGATCTGATACCAAGTGTAACGCCCACTAAATTCTACCCACACGAAACCCAAGAACAACCTATAATAAGGTAGAAAATTATGGAATTTTTTTTTAAAACATGCCCGCAAACATGCTCCAAATATACGGTTGTCACATTAATGTTTCTAAGTCACTTATATTTAATAATAATATTTTCTCCATTATAACAAAATATTAAAACCCACATTACATTTTAATGAACTTAATTAGACTAAGCATGGTTTAGTTTCCCCCTAAAAGTTATTTTGATAAACAATTAAATTCCACTATAGTTGAAATTTACACATTTTATTCTCAAGGGTAAAGGGGCCTATTTAAATAAATACTAAATTTATTTTAATCCACAAGGTGACTAGGTTTAAAACAATTAACAAAGTCCCTAACATTAGCACATGGGTTACAAGAATAAACATACCCCTACACAATAAAGTGACCCCTTAAAAAGTCAACCCATGCATTTTAGAATTAACATTTAAATTTAAATTCATATTCCTCTCACTCACTTCCCACCTAATTTTTGTAGGGGTGAATCTCATCCCTTGGATGGATTCATTTAGGACCCTTAGATGAGGGGAAAGACAACTAACCCTAAAGTTTGCTTAAGAAAGATTTTTTCTTTTCCTTTGGCTTATTATTTCTCTTTTGTTTTGCAGGTTGTTAGACGAGAATGGGGAAACCATTAGAGGCCATCTCAAGCTTTTGGGAGGGATCACTTCTAATTTTCTTTTCTTCTTTTATCCTCACCTCTCCTAGGGTTTTAAATGGATTTATATATTTTTTTACCCCATTATTTTAATATCTTTCCCAATGGACATATGGGTTTACCCCATATTAGAGAAATGGTAAGAAATAAATATAGAAATTTACTTGGGTAGGATATATATATATATATATATATATATATATACATGTGTGTGTGTGTGTGTGTTTATATTTTAATAACGATTTTATTTTATAGAAAAGTTGAAATAAGAATTTGCAGGTTATATATATATATATATATATATATATATATATATATATATATATAAACAAATGCTAAAAAGAAAATGACCACCGATTTTGAAATCGACATAGTCCGCAAAAGATGCACAGTGAACAAAGTGGGAAGGGGGAAAGGTTTATTATTTTAATAGCCCATAGTTTAGGGTTGGGGGAGGGTTCCCCAAACCCTTACCTTATTACCTAATATGCCGCACATTTATGGCTTTAAAACTTCAATGAAATCTTTTTTAATACATATCACATATTACTTTTTGAATACATATACATATTATAATTATAATTATATCAATCTTATTATTATATTTTATAATAATAATATTATAATAATAGTAATATATATAATAATATTAATATTAATATTATTATTGTTATAATAATAATATTTTGAATAGTAGTAATATTGTCAATAATAGCTATATAATAGCATTATGTTATTGATGGCATTAACAAGTCTAAAACTTACACTTAAAATTATTTTTATTTTGTTTTCCTTATTTGCTAATATTTTAATAAGGGTCTTATATGGAAAGACAAATTTCACTTGTTTTAATATTGGCTTACATGTTTTTATAAGTAATTTTACAATGACTTAATATTAATTTTACACATTCCAAGAGGCTAAAGCCTAAGTTGTAAATGGGTAATTTCTTTTCTCTACTAGATTTAGGAATTTAACTATTTTTTGACCAAGTAGATAACAACTAAAATTTGAGTTCTTTCCATTTACTTGAATAAGTTTAAAATTTCTTTCAAACACTAGAAGAGAATGAACAAATATAACTCTTTCACTACTTTATAATTTCATGGAATACAATAGAAGTAACTATTTCTTTCCTCTTTCAATCTACAAATTTCAACCATTCTCACAACCAACTATAACAACATTTTCAATAAGTTTTAAAATGAGAACTACTAAATTTCAAATGAGAGATACACATTATATGAGAAAATATTCAACTACAATGGGAATAGGATATTTCCCCTTTTAAACTTGTAATTCATTACAAAAAAACTAGCTTTACAAAAACAAATATTTCTTTCCCTTTTCAACATATAATACAACTTTAATATCCAATAATCAATACAAATTTTCTTCACAAATATTAATACAATATCTTCCACTTAAAGTGGAAAATTTTTCAAGAATGAAAGCTAAAATGAAATACAATTTGTCTTCAATTATAGCTCCAAAATCAAATCTTCAACCAAGCTCCATCTTCTCATCACTTGACCACAACAACCAAAAATGGGGGAGAGGCAACACTCTCCACCCAACAAAAATTCCAATGAGAAGAAGAATCAATTCTTCTCATTGGCCCCGAGCCCCAACCACAAGGCAATAAGGGATGTTTCAACACATGGAAACTAAAACAATTCTTCAACATTCACTTTCAAAAAACCAATCACATAAGAAAGATAACCACAAAACACTTATTTTTAAACACAAAATTCCCAAACAAATGCTTCTAAAATAGCCAAATAGAGATAGGAAAGATGGGGGTGCCCTTATTCCTCCTAAGCGCTTGGATGCCCACCTCTAAAACCCTCCAACACACATTCAACCCCAATTATCTTATGCCTCCCTCACAACAAAACTATGTCTCTTATGCCTCCCTCTCTCTTATGGCTCCCACAATACATAACATAATAGAATAGAATAAGGTGGGGCATCCAAAACCCACTCCCTCCTAAAACCAACAAGAATCTCTTATGCCTCCCAACATATTTCATCCCCATATCCAAATATCAACACAACCTAAGGTAAAAATACTACCCAACACTTCAAGAACACAATTCCATACAATCACATAACATGCAAGAAACAAGGAGAAAAATAAAAGAGCAAGATCCTACCTTGCCATGGTAAAGCTCCTCTTTGAAATCTAGTCCCAAAATCTTCCAACACAAGAAATTTTCCAAGCACTCCTCCAACTCCCACAAGCATTCAAAAAGAGAGCTCCAAAATAAGTGAGTAACCCCAAATACCTCCCAAAATTTTGAATAAATAGAAGAGAGGAGGAGGAAGATGATGTGGCTCCAAGTAGGATGCCACATCATTTCTTCTCCACTCCACATCACCCAAGTCAAACCCATACCCCAAGGTAATTAAATGAGTGGTTGAGAGGTATGACAACCCTCTTACACACACCATTCCAAACCCATACCCTTTTAGGACAAGAAATAAACATATGTAAGAAAGTGCAATAAAAACTTACAATTTTTCTTCCCAAAACACATAATGGGGTCTATTTTTGAACCCCCAACCCATAGGTAGGGTTGGTATAGTAATTTAAGAGGTGTGGGACAAGTTTAACTTGTCCCAAAAGCCTCCAAAATTTACCCTTAAGGACAAAACCGAATTTCTAAGTAGAGCTAGAGTGTACCACACTCAAGAATATCACATTCACTTCACTTACAACACATAAACCAAAGATCCATCTAATATAATAAATGAATTCTTTTGTCCCATCCATGATTAGTTTAGTAACATGATTAATTTACTAATCTAGACACAAATTAAATAATTAATAAAAGGAAATACATCACTATAAAATCACATACTAAAATTAAATAAAGGAAACAAAATAAAAGAACACACAAACCCCTTGGTCACAATTGGAGGTAATTCCCCCCCATGGGGACCCCTAACAACAAACAAGACACACACAACAAAACACAAGTTTCCATGGTGACCCTTGTTGAATTCATCTAGTATTCCGATGTGGTTGGTCTCCAATCCCCCATTGGTTATTGTGTTATGTTTTACCTACAAAACATACAATACCTCCTTCGGCCTCATAGCCACATCAAAACATCCAAGATAAAATATACAATATAAATCAACAATAATCCACATATAAATTAAATTAAATCATCATCTAGACAAGTAATATTATTATTTCCAATTTGTAACATCTTAATTCTACATTTCATCAATACCAGTTAAAATCGTAAGATTAGTTTAACTGCTAAAGCCTACTCAATATGACGAAAACATCGAATGTCAGAATATATAACCATGTCGACAATCCATCATCATCAATATAACATATCTCTAATAATCCACACACATAATACTATAAATCAAAATCCAACCATAGTCCAAGTATCTCAATCATCTAACATCATGCTAAGTCAAAATGATACAATAATGTCCATACGTATAGCCAACAATATCAAAATCAAAAGTAATAGGTGTCGAAGGGAAGTGGGCACTACACTTTTCTTCAATATAAAAAGAAATCTAACCATAATTTCACTATTTTCACTTTGTGTTTTACTTTTCAATAGAAACAAGCAACCATTTACTTTCATTCACAATAACTAAATGGCAATCCATTTTAAGAAATAAGTATATTTTCAACATGATCATCAATCTTTTAAAAATGAAATAAATCACACTTTAGAGGTAAAAATCCTTCAAACACTCTTAGTAGAGTTTACAAGTTGAAGGGATTTTCAAGTAACAAATGCAACTTTCCTTTTCCTAATTTCCCATACACATACATTTGAAAACTTGATACAAATCAACCATTTTACAACACATTTACAAGAGATTTAAATTATTTAAAAGAAAGTTACAAGCCCTCCATTCAAATGGAGACAATATGGTAAAGTTTATTTTACAAAGAGGGATCTCTTCTCCATTTCTTCAAGGTGCTACAAAGACCAAATCTTCACTTGAGCTCCACCATCTTCCCATAGTCCAAACACAACCAAAATAGGGAGTCTGCAAAACTCTCCACCCAACATATAATCCAATGAGGAAATGGAATCCTTCTTCCTAATTGGCCACCAAGCTCCATCAATAAAGCGTTGAGGGGTATAAGACAACCATTGGCAACTTAACAAGGCTTCCACATTCACATTCAAACCAAACATTCAAAATAATAAGAAAAATAAAATCACATCAACACACACAAGTTTCCCAACACAATGGCTCTAAACTCAAGCCAAGAAAGAGAAAGGAACATGGGGATCTACTTATGCCTCCCAAGGGTTTGGGTGCCCACCTTAAAACCTCCAAGAACTCAATCACAACCCAAAAACTCTTATGTCTCCCTCCAAGAAAAACAAATCTTATGCCTCCCTCCAAAAAATAACTCTTATGCCTCCCTTAAGAAAAAAAACTCTTATGTCTCCCTCACTCTTATGCCTCCCACAATAAAACAACAAGATAAGAACATTTTACTTATCACAAGGTGGGACACCCCAACCCAACTCCCTCCTAAAATTCCCAATAAAAACTCTTATGCCTCCCTCCAAAATATCCTCATTTCAAAATTCTCCTACACAACCTAAGAAACACACACATGCAACAACAATTCATTCACAAACATATGCACAACAAATTAGTAAAATAAAACATGGGTGAAGACCCTACCTTGCCATTGCAAGAGTTTCCAATCCACAAGTAAGTTCTAATAATTTTTCCAAGTCCAAGCAAGCACAATCCAACTCCAAGCTCCAAACAAAACTCTCAAAGAAAGCTCCTCCAAAAGAAAAAGTGTCCAAATAAAACAAGTAACCGCAAAATCCTCAAACATATTTGAATAAATAGAAAAGAGAGGAGAGAGAGGTGATGTGGATCCATTTAGGATGACACATCATTTCTCTTCCATTCCACATCAAAAGGTCAACCCTAATCTCCAAAGCATAATAAATTTATGGTTTAGGGAATGACAACCCTCTTACACACTCAAACCCAAACCCACACCCCCAAATGACACAATTAAAGACTCTTGTAAGAAAAGTGCAATTAATTACTCTTTTTCTCCATTAAAACACACAAAAAGGCCTAAAATAATCCCCTCACATCATAGGCATAGTGGGTGGGTGACTTTAAGAGGTGTGGGACAAGCTTAACTTGTCCCATAAGCCTCCAAAATTTTATTGAAAGTCAAAATCTGAAATTTTCATGCAAGGTTGAGTGCACAACACTCAAAAGTAATTAAATTCTTTCAAATCCAACACAAACCAAGACTACCAACTCACATTAATTACCCCCTTTTGTCACATCCTAAATTACACTAATTAATCAAGTCTAATTAACTTAAATGGAGTACTTAACAACAATAATAAAAGTGACTCACAATACTAACAAAAATACAATTACTCATAAATAAATAAAACCAAAAAGGAAAACCATAATTTACCCAAGGTCACATTTGAGGCCACCCCAATGGGGACCTCCTAACAATCTAACAACAATAACATCATACATTTACACTAGTTTCCAAGGTGACATGTTGCCAATACCCCAAATTCCTTCACTATTGGTCTCCTATCCCCTTTTGTTTGTTGTGTTGCAAATGCCTACAAAAATCAAAACAATACCTTTCTGGCCTCATGGCCATATTAACGACATTGAGATAATAAAATGCACACATATACATATCAATTCACATCATCAATATCATAACTAAACCATCGCTAAAATTAAGTAATTTTACCAATTGTTGGAATTATAAATATTTCAATTATATCAATTTATCAATTAGCAATAAGAACACAAAATGAACTAAATCATCTAGCAACATATATATATTAAATCCAATGTGTTAATACAGTATCAACTCAAGATCGTCAAATACTAATATGTCGATCCATGCATATAATCCATCATGTAAATCTCATCATGTCATAAATCTAAAACATCCATATTGTCTATCAAATAAGCTAATCAAATATAACAATGTCCATCTATCAATGTCTAAAGATCAATATGATAATAACGTCTATGGATCCAATCCAAAATAAGAAAAATCAGAGTAATATCAATGTCAAGAGGAGTGGGTACTACAATGATGATGACAACCACCACCACAAGGAAGATAATGATGTCGATCATAAGCGACAACGATGTCAAGAACAACAAGGATAAAATATATTTTCATTGAAATTTGAAATGTCTCTAAACATGACAGACATCAAACTTTAAATATCATATAACATATGTATTGGCTTGTAAATTTGCAGGCTTTATTTTTTTATCATAATAATGGTTTTTGCAATGTTGTTGTCTATTTCACAACGTGTGGTTCGATCTTTAAAAACAAAAGTATAAATTATAAAACATAACTACTAAACACTTAATCTGAAATTTTATACCTTTAAATCTTAAGACGACCCATTAGTCAGTAAATGTAAATATGGTAATTACATGTTACTTGAATGATGCAATTCATGCATTGTGAATGATAATGTGAATCCTATATCTACATAGTTAAGTCAATTAAAATAGTTCATAAATTCATTTTATGAAATATGTATTGTTTTCAGTTTTTTAGAAAACAAGATCATTAGATGATTGTAAAAATATTATTTTATAATTTTTTTAACATTATTCTATAGAAATTTGATACAAATTATTTTTCATTTTGTAAATTATACATTCAAAATTTTAAATTTACAATTACTAAATTTGAAATTCAAAATGTTAATTTTAATTTTAATTTTAAAAAAATTAAATAATAAACAAACTAACCTTAATTTTGAATTTTTATTGCTTCTAATTTTTATTAAATTAAATTCTTTTTTTTAAATTTTAATTTTCCTTCATTTTTATTTTTATTAACTTTTTTTTTTAATTTTTTAATTGATTTTAATATTGAATTTTTATATATTTAATTTTTAATTTTCCTAATTTTTATTAATTTGTTTATTTGTATTCATTTAAATTTTCAATTTTACTACTTTTTAATTCTATTTTTTAAATTTTTTACTAATTTTTAATTTTAAGTTTTTTAGTTTTTAATAATTTTAAAAAAATTTAATAAATAGTTAAATTTTTAATTGTTTGTTATTTTAATTTTTTTATTTTTAATTACTTTTTCATTGATACTACTTTTTTAATTTTATTTATTTATTTCCAATTTTAATATTTATTAATTTTTTAGTTTCAATTAATTTTTGTTAATTTGTAATTTTTATTAATTATTATTAATTCTTAATTTTTATGAAGGTTTGATTTTTTTATTAATAGTTAAATTTTATTTATTTTAATGAAATTCTATTTTTTAATTTTATAATAATTCCTATTATTGAAATTAATATTTAATTTTTATTAATCTTGATGAAAATATAGATTAAAATGTAATAATTTAAAATATTAAAATATAATATAGTTATGTGCGAAAGGTTCGGAACCGAGTTTCATAGGTTTTGTAAGTGATCTAAAACCTTCACTTTACATTGCATCGCTTTTTGCATTGCACTAAGTGTCGTTAATAATCCAAGATGAATATAAGACCCGCAAAAGATCGGAAGAAGTATAAAAATTCTAAAGAAAAGAAAAATGCATATGAATAGGTCGAGTGGCCTTGGCTTTTTTAATGGGGGCTTACTACTTGAGCAATGCACTACATTTAAGACCCAAATGTAGTTCTAGTGTGTGTACGAATCATGTGCCCTAGGTTCTCTTGTGCAGAAACACTTTGTTAAGGAGAGAGCAATAACTAGATGTAAAAATGTAGTACAATGGTGCATGGAATAGAATAGAATCCCTTCTTATGCTTGTGTGATGTAGATTAACCACCCTTGTCCCTTGTGATGGAGCTAAATGAATGCAAATGGTCTCCAAATGTCTTTGATGAATGAAACCCTAAGTGGATGAAAATAATGACTAGTGCTTGGTCCCTCATTATGGTCTAATAACGTTATATATATATATATATATATATATATATATATATAGGGTTCTCTTGATCTAATACCGTAATTAACCTCGAAATGGCCGGCTCAAAAAAGATAAGAAGCTGAAATGGCTAGAAAGTTCCTAAAAGGTGGCGGGAAAGTTTTAAAAGGATCAAAGCGCCCAACCGTGACCGGGGCACCGATGGGTGCCCCAATACTAGGTTGGATGCCCCAAAGAAAGGATAAAATGACGTAAAGTTTCAAATACATACTGGGAAAACATGCAAAGTGAAGGTCGGGAATTATGACAGACAGTAAAAAAATGACCAAAGGAAGGGGTTAATTAACACTTTCTTCACTCACAAACCATATGAATAGTAGTATCGCATCGGGACTAAATATTAACTAAATTGCATGATTTAGTGTCTACACACGCTCACCACGAAGTTCAATCAATCATTATTAAAATGCATTAGGTGAAGAATGTAATACATGAGTCAACTATGCATTTCAAGTCTCTAATTAATATGAAAATTATATCAAATTTGTATTGTCAAAATTTAATTTTTTACAGAAACACGTGTCATAAATGAAAAGTAAAAGTTACTTGTAAATGACCATGATGTGGATAAATGAACATGATTTGCTTGTATCTATCAATGTCATCAATTCCAACTGTTCTCGACGATATGTGGTTGTCGTATTAAGACGTAAAGTCAACCTTGCGAAATACCTTAAGGATAACATTCAAGTAAATAAATAATTGACTTGAGTCAACTCATCGAAACTTTAATAGAATTTGATGTGTTTCTTTTCCCCAAAATAACATTCTACAACTGTATCTTTTAAAACCTTTGATAGACGTAGAGTGTTGTCTCTTTTACTTTTGTATCGACTATTAATCTTGTCAACGTATCTTGATATTTCTCAAATCAAATGGTCGTTACAAGTCGATATTATATGTCATTCTTATACGTCCACAAGTCTGTCAAAAGTGAATAAATGCAAAAGAATTAATTGTTTACTAAAAAATTTAATTGTACATACTAACAATGATATAATTTAAAAATGAAAATTTACATGACATATACACCAATAATTTAATTATCCTACCAAACTTCTATCATGTTTGGAATCTAACGAACTACGAAATTTCGAAAATATATATATATATATATATATATATATATATATATATATATATATTAAATGTTCTAAATAATGGAATAAATATATACTTTAAATCATCAATGAGTAATAATGTAAAACCTATATTTTTGTTCACATTTCAATAAACAAGCTTCCTCTCTCTTCCTAAGAGATACATATGCACTATCCTTCATCTTATAATAATTCTCAAAAGAGAATGGAGGAGATATACATAATCATTAAGAGATTTAACTCTTGATATTGTTGTGAATGTCAACCCTTGTTGCTCCCTACCACCAATGTCAATTGTTGCTCTATGGAGAGTGAGTCCTTGTGACTTATGAATTTTTAAACCCCACGACATCTTGAAAGGCACTTATCTATGACATCCCCTTAAACTGGAATCACAAACACATAATTCAGTGACTCGCATCCCATGGGATGATGATATAATTCTCAAACTACACTAAAAAAAGATAGGTAAATCATGAGGCTTTTTTCGCAGAGAATAAACTATGTTCTTCACTTTTCAAAGGGATCCATTAACTAATCTTGCCTCTACCCAAAAGTTACACATAAACATGACATGTTGAGAAATGTTGAGTAATACCTCACTCTGTAATTGGTTATCATCATTGTGTCCATAAGTTGTTTTCCTCACACATGTTGTAATGAATCATGTCACGGAGTAAATTTATTTTTCTAAGAATGTTTCTATTATGAGATGTGACTAGGCATTCATTGCAAACAAATGGGTCAAAGAATCAAACATGGACTTGTTTTTCGCGCCAAATCACGAATAAGTTCTAGATATTAGCAGCTTCTAATCATCAATCAAGGGATTCACATTTCTCAAATTCTCTAGAAAGTTACAGAACTTGATCTACTCCACACTCTCCCCTTCCCGGTGGAAAATGGTGTCCAGAGTGACTACCGTCAGTAAATAATTTCCACAATTGTTTTCCTTCTATGCTTCTGCATACATTGGTATGTCATTCACAAGGGAAGTCGTGAGATATCCAATAAGAATTATAGATCTACCTCTAAAAATTACGTTCCCATGCTAAAAGAATACCTCTCGCAAGAAAATATTAAAAAAATTCAATAATTTTGAACCAACAAAGCTCACTTCATCAATAAGGACATAGTGATAATGCTTCATCCATTCTTGGAACATCCCAAGTACTTAGGTCTCATTAGAGGTATCATGTCACACAAGGGAATTTTTATTGATGCACGAACGGTTGTACCACATATGTTGAAAGAATCAACACTCATTGGTGCCAAAATAAGTAAAGAAATATTACCTACTGTGTAATTTTCTTCCAATGCATTTTTTATGTAATTTATTAGGTAGGAATTTACTATTCTAGAAGTATCCTATATGACCATGTGGAACGGAGGTTCATCTAGACCCTATTATCCCAATTTTTTCCCCAGGTAAAATTGGTCAAACACAACCCACACAGAAGAAAACCTAAGGGTCGGCTCTATCCTGAGAACTCACATTCAAATCCAACAATCAGTAATGTAGGACTCTATAATGGAGGAGTAGGGTCTGCAAAGGATCAAATGACGCCAAAAGGAACCCAGAGCTCGATAGGAAAGAAAACGAGAAAGGCTTGAGGTTTTTAGACTTAGCCACATATGAGTCGACTCAAGGCCAAACAACAGACTCGCAGAAGGCGCCATGTGTCAGCTCGACACATTTCCAAAAGACGCATCCAAAGAGCAGCCCCTAAATGAGTGTGAGGCTTCCACGTGTGTAGGGTCCAATAGAGTCAAAAAGGGTCCGAGAAAGGCATCGGCTTGAATCGGCTAAGTATAAAGAGAGCCGGATGGCGCCACGTGTAACATCAAGCACAAATTCAAAGATGCGAGCCAAAGTAGAGACTCAGATGAGCACATGCCTTCCACATGTCCTGTGCCCAAAAAGGAGCAGCCTCAAATCAGCTAAGTACAAAAAAAAGCGAAGCCTCCACATGCCTCATTGGAAAAATTTCAAAAGGAAAATCGGAGGTAGTCCTGAAAAGAGCGCAGGATCGCCATGTGTCTCGAATCATGAAAAGGCGTAAGCAATCATTGAAAATTCAAAGTAGAGGCAAGCCAGTGGAAGGAGCCAAGTGTCAAGCACAGTGCTACTTAAAAAGTAAAATTCGGAGCGGGTTTCCAAACGTGTGTTGAGCCTCCATTTGTCCGTGGTCGACTTATGGCCCTACCAAGTGAAAGGGATTTAACCAAGAACACAAAGAAATGGGGAAGATCCACGGAAAGAGCCACATGTCTCATTGGCACATTTTCAAAGGAGTGTCTCAAAAGGCAGTTCCCAAATGAGCGCCAACCCGCCACGTGTCCCAGAGTTCAAAGAGGTAAAGTTGGCCATTGAAAATTCCAAAAGCAAGTGGAGGCCTCCATGTGTCTCATTGCACAACTTCAAAGCTAAAATTTGGGGGTAGTTTCCAAACAAGTTTCGGGCCTCCATGTGTCTCAAGTCAGACACAGTGTCTCCACCAACAGGAAGAACTAAGGGCGAATACAAAGGAAACCAAGGAGCCTGTGGAAGCCGCCACGTGTCAATCTGACACGATTTCAAGAGAGAAAGGAAGGAGTCAAATCTTTAAGATATGTGAGGCTACCACGTGGACCCGGTATGGACAAACTCTTTTAAATATTGTGCCCGTGACCCTGATCTTCAGACAGCCATATCTTTCGACTGGAAACTTGGATTTGGGTGGGAGAGGATTTTTGGAAATATCTCAATGTCGGCTTCTCACCTACCTCCATTAATGTTTCGTGCTCGCTAATTTTGATGGCTATCAAGTCTCTCACCTGTCGCCATGATGAAGAATGGGCCTCTTTCTTTCCCAGTAAGGGACAATAACGGAGGCATGGGTGTTGCAGCGAGACTCTTCATTGTGGCAGGTGGAATTCAATATATATCTTAAGGTGGTTGAAGTAAGATTTGTATTTTCCCCCTTCTCCTTCTCTCTTCTAGTAGGTGCATTCAATGCATCGTAGGGGTGGTTGGAACAGAGTTAAATTTCCCTCTCTCTTCCTCTCTCATTATTCTATATATTGTATAGAAGGGGCATATTCAAAGGACAGTTCATCTTTTATCTCCTACCCCCCTCTCTCTTTCTTCCCTAGGGTAGAAAATGGAGTCTAAGCCTTCTTTCATGGCTCTGTAATGGAATTTCCTTGCCCCTTGCCCACCGATGACATGTACCATGTAACTTTTTAAGCAATAGAATTTGTTTCGTGATGCTTTATCCATCCTTGAATATTTTTTTGTCTCTTCTTACCTCTCATCATTGCAAGGTATATTGTGCATACTCTTATGTTTATTGTAGATCCCGGGAGCCATGCTTAATGGGTCTCAAAGTGGTGTTCCATGTGACATCTATCTCTGGTATGTGGTGCATCTTGTCCACCCTCTCCTCTACTCACCTCTCTCCACTTCAAGTAGTTTGGGTCTATGATCAGCCACTTCCTTTTCTGGTGTATCACCACTTAGTGTAGGATCTCTTTAACCCTCTCTCTCTCCTTGTCCCCTTAGAATGGTTATATTAGGATTAGATTAGATTTTTTCTGCACTCGAGTAGCTTGTGGTAGGTAAATTAGGAAGCAAGAACCAGCTTTCTCCAAAGGTCCATCTCATGTTTTGTAAGTCCCACATCTTGAGAGATGGTCCAATGTTGTGCAATCACACCAAATGCCTCATTCCAATGCGAGGCCATTCAGGGAAGTGCTTTGTGATTCTCGCATCAACAAACCCTTCATGTAATTCCCGATAATATTTTCCGAGAAATATGTTGTTTTAATGACAAACCTGTTCACATATGAACGTGAGTTATCTAAATCCTCTATGACATGTTACAAGGATTTCATTCTTTCTATGAAGCATGCGAGATGCATCTTGGAATTCATCATGATATTTTGTATCCCAAACATGGCTTAAATAGATATCTCATTTTCCAAGTATATGAAGAGCACTCAACTTCACTGGATTGGGTGGAACTGTTGGGAAATTACTAGTTCTTACGATAATTGTTATATAGTTATAACAATATACTTTGTTATTTTGTTACCCATGACTATTCCAAGATATTCGTTCATATTTACTAGGTGGTTGTTTTTCTAATTTCTTGGCTATATAATATCATATATATTCTACGTTGAAAATATTGGATCATATTGAATATCATTCCATGAAACTCTATGATTCATTTCTTTCATCCGTATCGAGCCAAATTCACAAAAGTATTGTCAAGTGAGTTTTTATTGTCAAGTCTAATTAATGAGTCAAAGTCAAAAGAAAAAAATTGCCTAGCTTTTAGCCTAACGTATTTTTGGTGTAACTCGATGTCCGAGTTAAGGGAGAATTGTACATTTAAATCATAATCAAATTCGGTTGAGTTAGTAGACACCTTTGGAGGATGGAGGCCAATGGAGGAAGGACGTCATTCAACGACCTCTCACCAATCACCAACGATGGGGTTACATAAAGGTTTGGTGACATATGTGTGTAGTTTTCTTTTAGTTTTTTTAGTGTGCTTTCCATTATGTTCATTGTTTCAGTTTTTAATAAGTAGAAATTTCACATTAAGGGGAGGAACATGATCCAATGCTCTATTTCCAATTTTTAGTTTGTGTACAAGTAGTAGAATTCAACATATTTTCTTATGTTATTCCCTATGGTGAAATGTGATGAGGGCTTATAATAGTACTTGGCACATCGTGATGTGGTTGTAGGTAAACCAATTGAGAAATTTCATTTGTGGTTTGTGGTAAACCAATTGCCAAACCACCATTCTTGGTTGTTGGTAAACCATTCACAAAACCATCACCTTTTGGTTTGTGGTAAACCATTTGCAAAACCACCATTCTCAGTTTTAGATCAACCATTTGCAAAACCATCCTCAAGGTTTATGATCGTCCTATGAAAATCACCGATCATGAGTAGGTGCAAGTATAAAGGTAGGTTTTTCCCATGTTCACAGTAAGAAGAGGAATGTTGGGAAATTAATCTAGTGCTCACGATAATTGTTATATAGTTATAACAATATACTTTGTTATTGTGTTACCCTTGACTATTCCGGGGTATTCATTCCTATTTACTAGGACGTTGTTTTGCTACTTCCTTGGCTATATAATAGCCTAAAAATATTGGAGCATATTGACTATCATTCCATGCAATCTGTGTGATTCGTTTTTTTTTAGGAACAACACACAAGATAAACTCCCACTCATCTATTCAATCAATACCTATGAAAGTCTCACTCTCATCACTTTGCCACTATCTTTTATCTCTTCTTCATCTATTGCATCATTCCTATCCAAATGCCACACATGATACGTATTCTTAATCCTCTTCCAATTTCCCAAAATTTCCTACTTTGTACTACATATCTCCCTTTACAAATCATGAAACAATTTGTACAAAAACAACTCACTCCAATAGAATATTTGATAATCCTCTCAAGATCTCACCGAACATAGAAATATCGTTGCCACAAAGTTGCTTTGACTTGAATGTTCATATCCCGCATATTTTTCATCATTTTAATGTTTTCCATGATGATTCGTATTTGCCACGAAATCAACATGAATGAACAATAGTTGGGGATTTTCTTGATAAACGCTTTTGTTTCCCTTCGTGTAAAAATTCACATTCTTCCATCATCTACAATAAAAAAAAACCAAGATGAAAATTGTACTAGAGCTCAACCTACATATAAAATCCTCTTTGCATGCATCTAATTTCTATTGCATAACATAATTTGTCGAGAACGAAATGAAAATTATCCATATAATTAAACCAATACAACATTTGTATAATAGTGTAAAAAAATTCATAGCATAACACATTAAAAAAACAAATTAGTACAATGTAAGCATAAACTATATGTAGTATGTGCAACATCGATTGTAAAATTTACAACAAATGATCGAACTCAAACATTTTTTATATCTGCAAGTTGTAAAGATAATGTCCCCAACTTTAAACACACACTCAATATACTACAAATATCTTCAACTCAAAGAAAATAAATCTTCTTCTTCGTTATCCAATCATGAATTACAATGCTTCTTTAATAAGAAAACAACTCCCAACTCAAGTTTCGAAGATAACTCTAACTAACTTTGACTATATCTACTCTAGGTGGTGAAATTTACTATTTTTAGCAACTTACAAGAACATTCTATTCTTAGTAACTTTGCATGATTATTCGTAAGGTTACGAAAATTTCCACGCGTCTTCTACATGGATAAATTAGAGTAATTTAAAAATTTCTAACATATTATGCATACAAGAGACTAAATTGTTTGAAAATGGCTCCAACGGATAGGGCAAGTTGATCGGTGCATTCATCTCATCGAAACAAGTGGTTTAAAAAAAACAAACTCAAAAGGACACCGGATCAAAAGTTATGACCATTTCAAGTTTTCGCTAACAAGATTGCATCATTCTCCCCTCTTTCAAAAAATGCAGCTCCCTGCAAGTTTTCTTCTTCAAATTTCAGCCATTTATCTTTATCCAACTTCTATATCTCCCACTCTATGACCGATATTTTTTCCTATTGTTCCATTCCTTTCTAATGTATTAAATATTTATTATGTATCCCATGTCATGTGCTCATAGTTTTATTGTCTAAAACATGATCTACTTTTTCTTTCTTTTTCACTAGAACTTGATGCCTTCAACCTACTTCTTCTTCAATAACATCACCTTCTACACTATCTCCATGAAAATAATATAAATCTGAAACATTTAATCCTGTAGAAATATCAAAATTTCCTAAAAATTCTACTTCATAATCATTATCATTTATCTTTTTAACGATCTTAATGGGACCAATCTTCTTGTACGTCAACTTGTTATAGGTTCCTTTTGGAAACGTTTCCTTCCAAAGGTGTACCATAAAAAAATCACCCACTTTAAACACCTTTCCTTGCGGATTTAAGACATGAAAATGTGCCAAAAATGGCTCCAACTAGAAGGGCGTTTAACCGGTGTGTTCAAATTGTCAAAATAATTGTTTTTTTTAAAGGACTCACACAGACACATAGATCAAAAGTTATGACCATTTTAAGTTTTTGCTAGCAATAGTGCACCATTCTTCCCTTCTTTAAAAAAATGCAGCTCCTACAAATTTTCTTCTTCAAATTTATATCATTTACCTTTAGCTAGCTTCTTAATCTCCCACTCTTTGAGCCACGTGTTTTCCTCTTGTTCTAATCCTTTCCAACGTACTCAAATATTTACAATTTTCTCATGTCGTGTGTTCACAATTTTCTTATCTAAAATCTGATATACTTTTTATTTCTTTTCACCTGGAGCCTACTACCTCCTATGTACTACTTCTTTAATAACATCCCCTTCTTCACTATCTCCATGAAAATATTATAAATCTGAAACATTAAATAATAGAGAAATATAAACATTTCCGGTAATTATACCTCATAAGCATTATCATTTATTATTTTAATGATCTTGTAGGGACCAATCTTCTTGTGCTTCAACTTGTTATAGTCTCTTTTTGGGTGTTAGAACTATAATATTAAGTGCATCATAATATATAGTTTATATTTAAATAATATAGAATAAACTATATTCATATTATTTAAATATAAACTTTATATTAGGGGTTGGTTAAATTTTTTAATCAACTAATTAAATTAGGGAGGTGTGCCCTGTCACTTAATAAGGTTATAACCCTTTGAATATTTAAATATGACCTTAGGTCATATTCGAATATATTGAATTAAAATCAAATCAATAAAATAATATTCCAATGTGTGGAATATGAAGGTTAATCCTAGTGAAAACATGGAGTGAAAGTGAGGAGGGAGTTACTAGACTGGTAATTGTAAAAGTTTCTCTATATTGGATTATTCTTCCGTGGTTTTTACCCATTGATGGATTTTCCACATTAAATTATGTGTCACTGTGTCATGGTTTTCTTTAATTTATTTCATGTTTATAACTTTCTTTATAATGTATGTGTAAACATTGTTAAATATATTTATTTAATAGTGCTACATTGTTAAAGGATAAATGGTTTATTAAAAATGAACACGATGTTATTATAGTTCAAGGTATTCAAAGAGATGGTTTATATGTATTTTCTTATTTTCCTTCTACTTCTTGTTTGACAACTCAAAGAAGTGACTTGCAATGCGACATGAGAGACTAGGTCATGCTAACTTCAAGAGCATGTACGTTATGTCTCGACTTAACCTAATAATTGGTCTACCATCTATTTCCCAAAATCATGAAACTTTTGAAGGATAAAAAAATTTTAAAAATTATTTTAATTATTTTTTGGGATTTTTTTGTGAATTTTTTATTCTTATTAATATTAATATTTATTTTTTTATTAATATTAATTTTAAATATTTTTAATTTTTAATTTTTAAATTGTTTATAAATTTTAAAATAACAAAAAAATAGTTTTGAAGG